>JAQJVK010000023.1:5543666-5946504 GCA_035578135.1 Flexamia atlantica | reverse complement strand
TTTGTTTTAATTTTAATTTTTACAGTTTAATTCTTTATTATTACAGTTTAATTCTTTTATTATTTTGCTTTCAGGAAGTTTACTTTCTTAAAAGAATATTTTTATGAAAAGCTTTAAGAAATATGCAACAACTTTACACCTTGTAAGTTAAAGTTCAATGTGCCATCACACAACGTAAATCTATTATTTTTTGGGTAGGAGCTGCATTGCATTTACGCACACAGAGAGACTCTTTGTCCTCTCAGTATTGTCGGACTCCCCGTCGGCTTAAAGTGGCATATCCCCCCCCCAAAAAAAAATTAAAAAAGCAGAAAAATAGCTAAGAATTGTTTAACATCTAATGTACATACAAGTGTCCAGGTAATAAAGTTCGTAAATTTTACCGGTTGTACAAGTAAACTCGTCACTGACAGGAATATCAATACCATTCCTCTATATACATTATACAAATGTACAAAGGAAACTGTCTCCCTACAGGGGACGGGGGGGGGGTCCTGTGCTGTTATGTGGTTGAACTGTTGACTAAAAAATCTTACAAGTTTTATTTACCAAAATAGTTTCGAGATAACAGTTGTAGGTCGAATTAAATGACATGGTCCAGGCCTCCATAAGTTCAATTCTAAAATTGACATGAATCTAATGGGTGGATGCTGCCACATGATTCAACGCAGTCTGTACCTTGAGACGTATCAGATTGGACGCAGGAGATGGATGTAGAATGTCACACGTAGACAAACGTAAACCTGACTTTTCTTTAAACCGAGTGTAGTCTTATATGCTTATATTTTTTGGTAAATTTTGTCAAATACATGAGTTTGAATTTATTAATTCACTGCTTTTAGCTTGTAAGAATTTTAAGTGTAATTTACAAACAACTTCGATTAATGTTTTGTCGTTAAATGTAAATCATACTGCTGCTTGAGAATTATTATATAAAAATAAACCTCAAATTTCATTGTAAACAGCTGACTTCCAAACTTCGGAGAGTGAAGTAGTAATTTTTCTTTTTTGATAATACATTGTAGAATACGTAGTTTAATTGATTAATACATTTGTTTAGTAAGTATGTGCAGCAATAATCCTACTAGTCAAGGTTAATTGTAGCCTATTATTACTCGACCTAGGAATTATTATTACGTCCTAGGACAATAGACAATAGGCAATAGACGTGTGTTAGGTGATAGGAAATAATAGGAAGTAGACATTAATCTATTGAAATAATATATGAATATAACTATAATTTTTTAACAGGCCAACTTGATATCACAACCAAATTTGACTGTTTGCAGCCCGTAAAATAAATGGAATGCATCATAAACTATAATTTGCAAGAAAATAGACAGTCAGACCGTCACGTCGGATGCAACAAACTCATCTCCCTGTACAACTCTAACACAGATCTCTATTCATAGACTAATGCGTTCAGCAATCCTGATGCCCTCGTTTACGAAAGAAAGTCCATGATCCCTCATACTAACGTTTTACAGTTTATGAGAAAGCATAAAATCTTCCTAAACTCTAAGAAATATTGTTATCAGTTGACATGCTTTAAGCTGATATTACTCTGTATCATTACGATTTACACGATAACATTTAAATAAGCTATTAGGACAATTTATATAAAATACATCAACACCAACAACAGTTTTAGTTTGCAAATAACATATTCTATCAAATATATTAATACAAATATTAGTTTTAATTTTAAAACAATATTTTTCAAATATATCTTGTAATTTAAATTAATTAATTATTAGTTAATAATTAAAGTCTTCCTTCCATTTCAACCGAGAAATTATGTAACAGTTAATTTTGCTAAGCAAATCATATTTTAAAAAATAACCACGAATAACTATTTACATTGTATTTAAAATCAATATATTAGTATACAATTAAAACTATTGCGTTATTCATTTAAAATATGGTAAGTTTTTCAGGGGAAAGTATAGCGTACAAATATTTCCCGTATCTCCTGAAAACTTTCAAAATATTCTTAGATTTTAACTGTTATTGAAAATGAAGCGAAATGACCGAATCTTTATTTTATGACGAGATGAAATTTCTTGATTAAGTAGTTTTCATTAATTGTTGAAAGTAAGCACAGCATTTAAAAATAGGGAGGTATGAAATGTATAACAATATATATATATATATATATATATATATATATATATATATATGAAAATTAATATTTATCAAATATCAATAAAGAGCAAAATTATTAATAGCAAAATTATAATAGCAAACAAATATTGATTTCAGGAATATAAAATTCAAATCCTATCTGCTTCAACCAGCATTTTAGCCCACTCCAAATGAAAAACTGCAAATGTTAATGTATTATGTTTACAAATGAAATACTGGTGGTTGTATTATGGACCGCAGCTGTTTACACATACATATATTAAACAGCTTGAATAGCCACGTGCATTCTGTTATATTATTACATGTTCGAACGTTTATGAGAGAAATCCCCTTACCCAAACCCAAATATTAGTCAAGTCTGTTTGGTCCAATGTAAATGTCATCTAGGCTATATATTAAAACGCCTTTTAAACGCCCTCTAAACATTTATACTGTCAATTTATAAGTATCATTAAATTTATAAAGGATCGGTTTGACAAACGCAATATCCAAACTGCTTTCAAGAGTAGAATTAAAATACAATTAATCAATGTCTAATGTAATGTATGTATTATGAGATTTCTTTCATTTATCAATAACACACAAGGGCTTACTTATTCTCCTATACATGACGTTTACTTAAAGGTTTACTTTTAAGAAACCAACGAAATGGATTTTGTAACAGTTTTGTTACAATGTGAAACAAATTGATCACTGATAATTATTTTTCACTACATTATTATGGAATCAACTGCCTCCGTTACATGCTTTTCATCCGCAAAGCTTCTTCTTTATGTTGTTTACTATGTAAAGGTAATGTTTACGTTCTCTTGTAAATTTTTCCGATGAAAACAAATACTCCTGTTTTCAATGTAGTGTGCTTAGCATTTTTTCGACCATATGAAGTGTGGGATAAATGTCGAAATTCAAAAATAAAGTCTCTAATATTCAAAATCCATCTTTCCATCATACAAACACAGAAACATCTATTTTCAGTTCCTTTTTGTTGGCTCGAAAGTTACCCATTGCCGGCCCAGGTCGGATAAACTCTTATCCGACCTAGGCCGGAGAGAACGGAAGCAAACAATCAGCTGATTTTCAGCAAACCGAAGTTTAATGCTTGTTTATTGGTGGTTTATTGGTTTCTTTTTAGAGGAATGTAGTGGCAGCACTGCATACGTAGCAAATGTTTTTCTGTTTGTTATAGGTTAGGTTTAAAGGTTTGAGAAACGTACGTTTATGCAAGGACTACGTTATGATTGAAGGTATGTTTTTTTCTGTGCAGTACGATGAAAAATATCGTACGTTCCACGGCCGGGAAGTTTTGCCGTACTCGCATGAAAATCCCGCACTCGCTTATGCTCGTCCGGCAAAACAGTACTTCCCGGCCTAGTAACGTAATATACTATTCCACTCTTAAATATAGTATTTTGTACCTTCAGTTCAAACATTTTTTTGTGGTTATAACGAATATATAATTGTAATTTAATATATTGTTTTGAAATACTAGAGAACACTCAAGGACGAATGAAAAAAAACATTAACAAATTTCAATTACCCACTCATACCTAAACTCTGATTTTATAGGTTCAGCGTAGTATTTTATTTAAATAACATTTTGTTAGTAAAAGAACTGTGTGTGCTTCGCACCGGATATCCAGGGAGCACTCGAGGAGACTTGTACAAACACTTCAAGTCGACCTGCTTCGCTCTCGCCTCAAGAATAAACATTGCATAGTCTTAAAAACAGCTGCATATTTGTTTATGGTTAAAACCTTAGTTTAAATCTATTCTATATACTTAATACAATAAGGTTTTTTTCTATTAGATCCCTTTTTCAGGCGTCCTACTGAACCGATTTTCACGATTGAGGTGTCATTTTAAAGCTTATAATGTAGCGCACCTGCGACAGACAGTTAAAATAGGCATTTCTTTTTCGGCTTTGACCCCCAAGCCTTTGATTTATTTGTAGAGGACGCTTTCAACGCTCAAAGGCTGAAACTTGCGTTAAAACGGTTTTTTAAATGTGATTTTAATTTAACAGCTGATTACCTTCCGATGGATTTGTAACCTATATAAGTCAGATTGCAAACAAAAATAAATAGTCTGCAACTAACTTTTAACAAGATTTGATACATTTGATGAAAAATAATTCTTAAATCAACATTAGTTTTTATCTAATTGAGGAGAGAGAGGCAAAGAGAAAACCGAGTCAATTAGATTAGGGAAAAACATAATATACCTTCGACGAGAACCGAGAACTGCCGAGAGACGAAGGACACTGCATCACCTGCAGCGACTTGCGATGACGTACGCAGTTCTAATGATATAAATACGCGAAGAAAAACTTCCGGTAAACTACTGTTGTACCAGAAGACAAATTAAAGTACATAGTGTGATGAACAAAGTGTGTTTTGTTCAGCTAAGCTTTTATTTATTTAGGTGAGACCTTTAAATTTCACTTGAAATGTTTACTTGATTAATAATGGCAAGTTTAAAAAGTTATAAAATTTCTTCAAATTGTAGGTGAGTTTCTCACAAACGGAAATAATATTAAAATGCGCAGTTTGCGATGGGGCCCCTAGTCCTATTTAATATGACTGTTACTCAAACCAAAATCAATGGCTTTTGGGTTAGTTAGTTCATGTTAAACGACGTTTATGAAGTACTATTATTTACTCTTTAACTATTCCTATGCAGGTTGTTTCCATGTAATAATTATTTCTAACACAATTAATTTGATTGTACTCAATACTACTTCCAAGCAGTATATCATAAAAGCAAAACCAACGGTTTATTTCCATTGGTCTTGAGTCTTGTTTATTATTTTTATAAATTTTAAATGTATGTTTATAAAGAAGTTTTGAAGTAAATAATTTTTCAATTTACTTTTTCTTCATAGTTTGTTTGTTGTTTTTTTATTCAAACCCACGTCTTAATAAACATAATTGTTATATACATAAAAACTACATTTAAAATTGCATGATTTCTCATTAATTTTTCAATTGAAGTAATTTTTCATTATTAGTTAGTAAATTAGATCTTCTACTAAAATTACATATAAGTGGACTTTAAATTATACAGAACCATCTAGTTTATTTACTTCCAAATACCGATGGAAGGAGGTTTAGGCCAACGTTTGAATACATTTTATTGCTATATTAATTTCTGTGAATTCATAAGCCACTGAGCAAACGACGTGTAGGCTGATGAGCATACATCGTCGTATATTCCAAAATTAATCTTTTAGGTGCCCCTTAACTGTTATCTTTTACTTACCTAAATTACTCCAATCAGAGGTTTATATTAAGTACAATACGTTTTTGAAATCTAGACAGTGAAATATTATAATTCTTGAGATATGTTTTTGAGGTAATCCCCGTAACAAACTTAACCAAGAACATAAATAATCAGAAATATTGTTTCCAAACATTATTCATTGATATGAAATTACGTTTGTTGTTTTAAACAAATATTGAGGTTTCCCAATAAAAAGAGTATCGGAGATTTATATCGAATACTTTATCAAATAATTTCTGAAACCAATTATAAAGCCTTGCAGTGTGACAGTTCCTTTGAATAACATTCAAACGACTACTTTTAAACCCAAACCATCTTAAGAGGTTATCCCAACTTTGTTTTACAACACAACCGATTGGCAACGTTCCATTTAACTCAATCTCAATTTTATGACTATGTTAGGAGAATACTATTGGGTTGAACTTATACATTTCCATTTTTGTCATAGGCCATCTTAACTGGACCGGAGCAAAGTGGTCCAATGCTCCACTTTGAAAAACATTGCAATTTTCTGCGCAAAACATTCCCCTACGTAATTGTATGATTTATTGATTATATGATATTATAGTGATTTTTAAAAATTATCTCTTTGAGGAATAGCTAGAGAGAAGCTTTTACAGAACTAAGTACTTTCAGAAGCTGCTATATAAATGGAAGAGGTGATTCTCTACGAGAATAGGAAACCTCTTCTAAAGGCAACAGACATTCGCTCTCACAATGCCATGCATGCAGCGAGGTACCAGCTACCACAGTCACTGAACAAAGAAACGCCTTTATACAACGGAAGATGTAAAAGGCCAAACAGGAACATAACTAAAGACCACCCTCATCAATATGCTGGTAAAAACCAATTTCTACTCCCTAAATCAGTTCCTGCAACGTAAAGCAAACCTCCAAGAACAATAAGGTATCCTGATTTTTAAAATCTTACTTTTTTAACAAGAGACTTCGATTCGATTTTGATTTTATTTGATTATGAATGCCATACCATCCTATAAACCGGTTCAAATCAATAATCCCAAAAATCTTTTCATTTAAAATGTAAATGATTTGGATATTTACAGTCTATAAAGATTCCTAACAAAAAGGTGGTCATAGAAATGCGTGAGGACACGCACGCACGATAGGGTGACATATTACTTGTCATATTACTTAAAACTGTTTCAAAATGAATTATGACTTCCTGGATATGACCCAATTTGTAAATAACAGTGTTTTTTTGTAACTTAAAAGGAACTGATTACAGTTCGCGCACGTATATCCCGACCAGCGCAAAAACTTGACACTCCTCTACTCAAGCCCCGTCCCTTTACTAATGCTACGAGCTGCAAATCAGTGAACTAATATTCAAAACAAAAGTAAAATTATTAGTTGTCAGAATATGTTTTAGGTTACGGTTTGAGGTTTTGTCTACGCAAGTATTATGTTTGTCATTTCAGCTATAAGATTGGAAATATGCATTGTATTATCCGAATTTATATTTACTTGTTATGAATTAAGAGTTTAAATTTGTAATAGTTATGTTTCCATAATTTGTAATTTAAAAAAATAGATTTCCCAGAAGTAAACAATAGTATATTTCATTACTAGTACCGAAAGTGGCACTTTCCGGTGCGCGCCCAAGTTTCATGTGTGAGGCGCAGCCGAACACAGGAATATCGAATTTCACGTGTGAGGCGAAGCCGAGCATGTGAAAGTGTTTCACGTACGAGGCGAGCCGAGTACGGGAATAATTGGAGCAAGTGCCGGAAAATCACTTTCGGTACAAGTTATGAACGGTACTTTTCATCACGACGCAAAAATACACACAATGATGACGAAGAAACCTCAGTAAAATGCAAACTATTATATTTCTCAATTAACATTTCTTTATAATAACAAATTTACTATAATAAGTCTACATATCAACGTAAAAATTAGAAGTTCAAGGTTAGGTTTATTGTGCAGTTGGTATTGGTTGAGAGATTTTAAACATGCGCTATAATAACAACACTGCAAAACTCATTTATACCTATTCCTGTTTTCGGTTTACATTGTTGAACAATAAGAACAGCTGATTTAAATTGTAAGAATAAACGGCAAAGCGACGTCAGAGCGCGTAGCGGGCAAATGGAAAACTAATTGAGAGCAAGGGAAAACAAATTTAGAGCAAGGGAAAATCAGCTGATCGTTTTTCCCTTGCTCTAAATTAGAGCTTGGGAAACGATCGTTTTCGTTGCTACCAGCTGAAATCGAAAGTAGCTACTTTCGGTACGGAGTGATGAAAAGTTACAGACTTAAGATAATTTAAATAATGCTCTTAAGTTATTAAATAAGATAATTTAGACACTCATCAGCTAAATAACCGTAAAGGCCAAGTCAAACAATGTGACCAGGACATTCGTAAGCCAAATCCTAAAATTACTGTTAGTCTTATTGACGAACTTGACCAAATTACTTGACTCGTACAATATTTCTATGAGCATTGACACAAATTTTGAAGTTATTGAAGTTTTTTTAGCCTGTTTGGTTTCCTATTGGATGAACATTTTGGTTTTTTCTTTGTTCTTGAAGTGGTTTTATTATCCGTTGGATAGCGACTCTTAATCCTGGACCGAGCTGACAGCTGTCACCAATCAAAGAAAATAAATAATATTTTCTTAATTAGTGGTTTCAGATGCTAAAAGAATGGGTTTTCTTTGAGCTCATTAATTTCCGACCAATATCCTTCAACGTAACTTAAACCTGAAAGGAATATAAAGGACTGAACCATTATTTTGCATGATACATAGATAGATTTTGCAGATATTTTTCTTAAAGTACTAATAAGATAACTTTCTGTTCAAATACTACAGAACAAGTAAAGGGTAATCAATTTATCAATACAATAGGGCTTAGAAAGCAGCCCTATTAAAATTGAAAGGGGTATTTTGAAGAAACGTGACAATGGTATCACTAGGCACTCCTTGAGTCCTTAAAGGTTTGGGCTTAAGTAATAGTACATCACGTTACTAGCCCGGTAAGTAAAGTAAGTATATTTTTCAAGCGATTTTCATGCGATTACGGTAAACTTACCGGGCGTGTGACGTACAATACTTTACTTAAAACTACTCATAAAAAATATATATTTTTTAAATCATAGCGTATTCCTTGCATGAACTTTTATGTTTCTCAGCTCTTCAAACCGAGCCTATAATAAAAATAAAAAAAACTACGTTTTCTACTGCCAGCGGTGCTGCCACTACATTCCACTGAAGTAACCAATAAACATAAATAAAATGTTGGTTTACTGCAATCAGCTGATTGTTTTGATTGTTGACTTTCGTTATTTCCGATTCCTAGTACACGGTAAATTTACCGTGCAGTGATTAGCAAAGAGTAACTTTCCAGCCAAGAGTAAGGCACAGAAAAGAGATGTCTTGTTTATTATGACGTAAAATAACATTTACGCGCTTCTTCCTTCATGTAGTTAGAGTAGTCAGTCCTATTAATGTATGTAATAAATTTGCTGGAACAATGTAAAAATCTTTTTTTATTTTTATATTTCTTAATACTGTTCAAAATTAATTTAATATTCCATTTGATAGCTCAAGTTTGAGTACAGTTTCTTCGGCATTGTTGTTAACTTTCTCATTTTGACTGAACCTTTGTACCGTGAGTTTTAATTATTTTCCAGAACTCATTTTAAAGACCCAGGAGGCGATACCTTTCTAAGAAGTTAGTCAACCGATTAATTTGACTTTAATTGAAAACAGTTATAAACGATTTCATAAAAGAAAAATCAAAATTATTTCGTTCTAAGTATAGGCTTATGGGATAAAAAGATTAATCATGTGGTTTTAATTAACACTATAATAATTCATTATAAAACTTTTTTTCAATTTGGACTGAAAGTTAATAATTATATAACTGATAAATAACTATTAAACATTATTAATACGAGACAACTACTTCTTTGAATATAGTTTTCCTTAACTTATAATACATATTAGATTTATAATGTTGGTTCTTACTCCAAGATTTCCAAACTAAGGAAATAATGCTACTCGAATATAGGAGTAAAAATATTTAGTCATCACACTAAGTATATAATTTAATAAGTTCTCAATAAACGTCATGTAATTTAGGACCAGATATTAACTAAGGACGTTTATTCATTAGGACAATAAACATAAAATACAAAATAGGGCTTATATGTATAAAATAATTATAATTTTACAAACTTAATAAGTTTTATAAAATTAATATTTTGGTCTGAGATTCGTTTCTTCATCAAAAGGTTACCCCTGCTTTTCAGCACACTAGATATTAAAAACTTATACAACAGTTAGTTAAATTATAAAGATTAAAACAACTGCATTCTATAGGATTACTAGGTTAATCAATAACTAACTATAGAGATGAATTAAGTACCTATTATGTTACACCTACATCAAATTACTTTTTTTTAATATTTCGAGGTGATGAAGTCTCCGGTAACGTAGTATTTTTCTAGCAAAACAACACGTGCGTCCTCAGTAGATCTGTGGATTTGTAGACGCTATCGGCAAATCCAATCAGAAGAGGTCATCAATCAGCTGATAGCTGGGTGACGTGTGACTGTTTCAATATGATCTCGATGGATCTTTGACCTATCATATCCTTGCTGCGTCATCAGAGTTTACCGCTGTTGTGATTACGGTATTTTATCTCGTATCGCGAATTCTCAATCTTCCATTATAAATACTCCTATGTCACGTATAGGTCGAATGAAGTGCAGTAAAATTAAATGAAGGCTATTAACTAACAAAACAATATTTAAACGTATAATTGACTACTCATTTATAGTTTAAAACAATCTTCGGGGTATAAATATGATGTAGTTCAAATTTCACGAATTTTCATCAAATAATAAAAGAGGTGTTAGTTCAAAAACAGTTATTTTCAAGTCGAGTATAACTCACTTCGTTCGAACTAGAGAGAAGATGAGATCTGAAATGTTGTACCTGTAAAAACTTCGGTATATCGAATTGTAGATAATGCTAGCGTTGTTATCTAAACGCGACATATATCAAAGATATTAAATTTTGTCTTATATAAAACAATTTTTATAATTTTCAATTTTCAATGTTGTATGACTTAACAGTTGTTTGTTCTTAAGAAGCACGTTTTGCAGTTTTAGCGAATTTCCCTATAGGGAAGAAGCTATTACCGTAGGACTCATGGTAAGACCTAAGCCCGAGACCATGATAACTTTTCGTTTTGGGGCCACCAGAAGCAGAAAACACCATTCGTTCGAATTTATATATATATATGTATATATATATATGTGTGTGTGTGTGTGTGTGTGTGTGTGTGTGTGTGTGTGTGTGTGTGTGTGTCTGTAAGCATGATAGCGGCCGTAAAAATGGTCCAATCTTAATGAAATTTGGTACAGACATGTAAAGTGGTAATCCCTAGGACGAGTTCGTAAACCAGCCTGATCGGACCACCGGAAGGGGGGTAAAGGGAGATAAACCCCCCCAAAAATGGGTTTTTTGAGTTTTTTACATAGGAAAATAAAATTTATCGAATTTTTGTTGGCACCATTGAATTCAGCTAAAAAAAAACAAACAATTTTGTATTTTGAATCACTGCTCTATGTCCATAGGTTACCGAGATATTGAAAGTGGTAAACACAGTACGTTGTCCCAATGTTAAGCTTATGGGAAATAAGTACAATTCAACATCTCGGTTATTTCTCAACATATCTTGATAAAACTTGGTAAATAACTTCTTCTAGTTCAGATCTATTAAATATTGAATTAAAACCACGAAGTTTTAATATACCTGTAGCAGCAAACCTGCATACTCATTCCCCATGTTATTCCTATGGAGCTTACCAAAACATGTCAAATCTTGCTATGTTGTATTGAAATATGTTGTTTTGCATTTGAAATTCGCTGAGTGTGCAGGTCTGCTGCAACGGGGGTATTTATACTTTCAATTCTCCTGATAACCTCCCAGGAGTAAATATCTTGATGCAGTTTTCCTCGTGTAACGGTCCTGCTGTAACGTTCCTAGGGTAAAATCTTTGCTATAATCTTCCCGTTATAATTTTTTCCTACTAACTTCTTGGTATAACTTTCGTGACCAACACGAAAGCCTTTCTGGTGTAGCCATCCTAGTAAACACCTAAAAATATTTTCAACCTTACACTGAGTTCTAGGTATTCAAAAACCTAGTTTTTTCGATATCCATCCACGACATTTTATTTGATTTTCTTAGTGGTGCACAGTAAAAACAATCAAGACTTGTTTTAAGCGAGAGAAAATTTACTTACAAGAAAATTCACATTGCCTAATCTGGGGGTACCAATACTTCAGCTATTTAATGCACTTGAAATAGCTCAAACCATTGATAATATATGCCATCCCTTTTTTTAAACGCAATAACACAAATATAAAATGTTTAAATTCAGTCAGTACACTATTTTGATATAGACACCAATAAAATGTTGATTCCCAAAGAGAGGGAAATACTCTAACATAGGTCAAACAGATGAATAAAATTGAATCGGCCCTGGCCAATAGGAATAGGAATTGGAAGTATGTTTAGAGAATAGGAAACAAGTAAACCTGTCAGCAAACTGTTGTAGCCCATCGCTCTTGTTTTTTCGTATTCTTATCAACCAAATTAAAATCTAATTTTTACCAAAATGATAATTTTAATAAGGACTAATTTTATTAAAATATATAAAATTAATAAAAAGTATTAAGTACAGTATTGTGAACTCGGGTAAGTTTTACCGGAAAATACAATATTAAGGGCAATGTAGTATGTTCATAATATACGTTACTACAAAACAATTTTGAACTGTTTAAATATCTTAAGAAGAGAGCCCATTGAAAAATTATATTAAACGTGAGCCATTTTCCCCTTGTGGATCTAAATTAACTAAATGCTGAAATTACAGATCTTTAAATTGCGTATTTGTCAGTTAAGGTTTTCATTGATTTTTTTAAAAATAATTGGGCTACACCCACCTTTATGACTAGACGTGTAGATCCTTTGGTCACACTTCACCTAACACACTACACCCGGATCTCACACGAACTGTCCCGACGTTTCGCGTAAATAAAAAAACATTACGCTTCCTCGGGGGAATTTTCGTTGCACATACGATGTTTCGTGCGTAGCCGCTCCGACCGTCTTACCGCGACTGACCTGTCTGGCGGGTTATCGTTCTTATCAGCAGGAGGGGGCGGGGGATCTATTGTCCTGGCTCTATTTATTTTTCCTTTAATTTCATTTGCCACCAACGGAACAAACATCGGATGGAGTGAGGCGCTAGGCTGGGAAATACAGCTGTCATCCACAGCCATGCACGCCGCTTCCAGAATATTGCGTTGCTTCCACCTCGGCTCGTTAAAAATAACACCTGCCGAGGACCAATCAACCCTGTGGCTTTCAGACATGCTATGTTCAACTAACTTAGAGTTTTTTGGATCTCCTTTAGCAAGCAGTTTTTTATGCTCATTTATTCTTACAGCCACAGGTCTTGAGGTTTGTCCGTAATAATTCCGCCCGCAACCACACCCCACTTTATATACTGCATTTTTCGTCGTAGATTCATTGCTATCCGGTTTTACTCTGGTAACCATACTTCTGATGGTTTTATTATTTTTAAAGGCCGTTCTTACACCAAACTTTCTGTTTACTCTCCGCATTTTTTCTGATAACCCTTTAATGTAAGGGACCACCACCGTTGTTATGGGTTTATCCTGAATTTTGTCATGAACGAGAGAGTTTTTTGCTCTTTTTAACGCCACGACCAGAGAAAAAGACCGTAATACTGAGGTTAATGCGGTGTTTGAAGAACTGCGTGGTAATGGCTATCCGGAAAAAGATCTTAATAAGGCGTTAAAAAGAGCAAAAAACTCTCTCGTTCATGACAAAATTCAGGATAAACCCATAACAACGGTGGTGGTCCCTTACATTAAAGGGTTATCAGAAAAAATGCGGAGAGTAAACAGAAAGTTTGGTGTAAGAACGGCCTTTAAAAATAATAAAACCATCAGAAGTATGGTTACCAGAGTAAAACCGGATAGCAATGAATCTACGACGAAAAATGCAGTATATAAAGTGGGGTGTGGTTGCGGGCGGAATTATTACGGACAAACCTCAAGACCTGTGGCTGTAAGAATAAATGAGCATAAAAAACTGCTTGCTAAAGGAGATCCAAAAAACTCTAAGTTAGTTGAACATAGCATGTCTGAAAGCCACAGGGTTGATTGGTCCTCGGCAGGTGTTATTTTTAACGAGCCGAGGTGGAAGCAACGCAATATTCTGGAAGCGGCGTGCATGGCTGTGGATGACAGCTGTATTTCCCAGCCTAGCGCCTCACTCCATCCGATGTTTGTTCCGTTGGTGGCAAATGAAATTAAAGGAAAAATAAATAGAGCCAGGACAATAGATCCCCCGCCCCCTCCTGCTGATAAGAACGATAACCCGCCAGACAGGTCAGTCGCGGTAAGACGGTCGGAGCGGCTACGCACGAAACATCGTATGTGCAACGAAAATTCCCCCGAGGAAGCGTAATGTTTTTTTATTTACGCGAAACGTCGGGACAGTTCGTGTGAGATCCGGGTGTAGTGTGTTAGGTGAAGTGTGACCAAAGGATCTACACGTCTAGTCATAAAGGTGGGTGTAGCCCAATTATTTTTAAAAAAATCAATAGATATTCCCCACCAAAGAAAGTCATGTCATTTCGATCAAGAATTAAGGTTTTCAGTTACTTTTATTACTTTCCTTACTTTGTACACTCTTCTATTTTTAGCGAATTTCCCCTATAGGGAAGAAGCTATTACCGTAGGTCTCATGGTAAGACCTAAGCTCGGGACCACTATAACTTTTCGTTTTGGGGCCCCCAGAAGCAAAAAACACTATTCGTTCAAATTTATATATATATATATATATATCTATGTGTCTGTTAGCACGATAGCGGCCGCAAAAAATGGTCCGATCTTCATGAAATTTGGTACGGACATGTAAAGTGGTAATCAATTGGACGAGTTCGTGAACCAGCCCGATCGGACCACCGGAAGGGGGGGTAAAGGGGGATAAACCCCCCCAAAAATGGGTTTTTAGAGTTTTTTACATAGAAAAATAAAATTTCTCCCAATTTTTGTGGGCACCATTGAATTCAGCTCAAAAAAACAAACAATTTAGTATTTTGAAACACTGCTCTATGTCCATTGGTTACCGAGATATTGAAAGTGGTAAACACAGTACGTTGTCCCAATGTTAACCTTATGGGAAATAAGTAAAATTCTATATCTCGCTTATTTCTCAACATATCTCAATAAAACTTGGTAAATAGCTTCTTCTAGTTCAGATCTACTAAATATTGAATTAAAACCACCCAGTTTTAATATACCTGTAGCAGCACACCTGCATACTCATTCCCCATGTTATTCTTATGGAGCTTACAAAAACATGTCAAATCTTGCTATGTAGGATTGAAATATGTTGTTTTGCATTTGAAATTCGCTGAGTATGCAGGTCTGCTGCAACGGGGGTATTTTATTTTAGTTAGATATAACAATGAATGATTAATTCTCTTTCAAATCCTCCTGCAAAACTAACCTGCTAAGCCCACTGAAAAGAAAAGAAACAATTGTACTTATTCTAGTATAGACTTGCCATTACAACCGTTATTTAAACTAAAATTACCTGAAATAATATTAACCTTAAAACTTTCCTGAACATTGTACGAAAAACGATTACCAGAAAGAACAAAATGGAAATTATAATAGTTTTTATGAATGTATTTAAATCGATTCAAAATATATTTATAACACATTGCAATATTCAGAAACATACAAATACACTCCCTACGCAATATTCAGTTTCACCCATTGATGCCATTCCTAAAAAATCAACCTTAAACACATTAAAATCCTAACCAAAATTAAAACCCATTGAGACAAGGGCAAGAACAAGGCAGGAGCAGAGAACACGTCTGTTTTTGAAGACAACATGGTCAAAATTACAATACAACAAGACGACAAGGCAAGCAAGATCCCTTACCACTAATGACTACTGATTGATTGGAATATCATTAGAATGTAATCTGTTAAGATTATATTATTAATAAATTTGACCTTGCAGAATATAATATCATCGGATGATGTATTTACGAAAAAAATATTTTTTACCTCAACTTTTTTTCAAATACCTTAAAGATCTTTTGAAAACATTAATATTATTATAATGAAAAAGAAAAAAACATCCCTCCTTTTTATTATCGGCAGTATTCTTTGGAGAAAGAACACTCAAATAAGTAAGAAGCCATTTTTGTAAAAGCATTGCTATAACAGATCGAACTATTACTGTCTTGCTGTTTGACTTGTATGAAAACTGTGAAACCCTTAGGAATGTATATCTATGTTACCTGCCATGCTGGAAATAGCTTATTTTCCATAAAAAGAAAATGCACGAAGTCTATCGTCTGAAAAACTAGTCATTGGTAATATATTTATGAAAAATCATTTATTCAGCAACTGTGTACATTTTTCCTTAACTGTTCTACGAAAAATTCAATTTGCAACGTTATGTTTTATTTTCGTAAATAATTAATTGTCTAAATCAGTATCATTATGATTTTTAAAACTTTTTACACTGTTGTAAGCTCTTCAACCAATACTGATTTGGATAACTGGCTGAAACAATGAAAATAATTACCAACCCACAGCATAGTTTTTCCTAGTTTAACGATATGATTGTTAAGATTAATTTGTTTCCTTATACAAAATTTAACCCTGGAAAACAGCTTATGAATTTAAATTTATAAAATTAATTCCTAAATTCAGGAGTCACAGTTATTTAAATTATGTTAGTTGATACGAATCAACTACAGTTTACCTTAGCATTAGAGGCTGTCTAGTCACAGGGTCCGGCTGACAAAAGTTTGGTTGAATATGAGATCGAACTTAAGCTGAAGATAAAACAAAATCACTCAATATATAATAACTTTACGTAAACTTTTAACCTTATTTTAATTTCCCAAGGCTAAAAATATGAATTTCAATATTAACTATCATGAATTATCCTTGTATTACTAATGCTGCAAACTATAAACGTTCCTCTCTGAATCTATTTTGGTATTTTCCCAAGCGATCATCATAAATAATGTCGACAAGCTGGAGCTAAGTGGTTGTGTGGGCGTCCTTCAAATCCGAGGACTTGTATATTGTTCACTAAATTAAGGGGATAATCAGGTGTTTTCAGGTGGGTCTCTAAAATTAATCACTTTTTCTTGGAACATTCATCTACAAAATTATGGAAATGCTTACAAAATCAAGTGTCTGCTTTCCATGTTCCTGAGGTATAATCGTTGCTCTATCCATAGATTTTTTTTAAAGTTATTTTTAGAGTGCCTTGATATATGTGGCACAGCATAAAACTATATATTTTTCTTCTAATTATTAATAAACGGTATCAGGAAACTGACACATACTTTCTCCCTTCAAGTAATTTAAAACAAGAAAACATATATAGTGAAATAAAACAAATTAACAATTAATTATAAATCAAATATACACAAAATTTGATCAAAGTCGGTTAGTAAATAACGGAGATATCGGTTTTTAAATATTTGCCATAACATTGGACAACGTACTGCGTTTACCGCCGAACTAAAATATCAATTATCTCCGCAACCAGGTAACGTAAATTAATAATTCAAATTACTGGATTGTTTAGTTTTCCAAGTCGAATTTAATGGTTGCAAGTGCATTTTCTTTAGAGGTTACAGATTTTGTGAAATTTGAAAAATATGAATTTTTTAACACTTAAACCCCCATAACTTCTGAACCTGAATTTTTACAGACATGCGGGTGGTGTCATTTTGTTTGTCATCTTAAGCACTAAAAACCATGAAATCTTTATCAAAATCTTTAAAACCGTTTTTGAGAAATTTGGATTTTTGTAAATTTGTATGGGTTTTATGGGGTAAATACACATAAAAATTAAAAATACAAAAAAGTGAAAAATAC
This sequence comes from Flexamia atlantica, assembly GCA_035578135.1. NCBI lineage: Eukaryota > Metazoa > Arthropoda > Insecta > Hemiptera > Cicadellidae > Flexamia > Flexamia atlantica. The sequence continues at coordinate 5,929,084 of JAQJVK010000023.1, read as the reverse complement.
GCCTGGAGATACCACGACTTTATACCTACATGCCAAATTTCATGAAAATCGGACTACTGGTTTCGTCTCTAGCTTTGTTTACATACACACACACATACATCCACACACACACACACACACACACACACACACACACACACACACACACACACACACACACACACACACACACACACACACACACACACACACACACACACACACACACACACACACACACACACACACACACACACACACACACACACACACACACACACACACACACACACACACACACACACACACACACACACACACACACACACACACACACACAACACACACATACACACACACACACACACACACACACACAGACAGACAGACAGACACCATGCTGAAAACCACTTTTTTGGATTCACACTATAACGAATATATCCACTAAAAACTCAACTTCGAAAAATTTTGACGAAAACAATACTTTCTCAATATACTATGTATAGGGGGGAGAAAGTAAAAATTTATAATAATTAATGATTTGATGAATTGATAAGCAATATTGATAGAACGAAGATCTTGGACGATCAGTCACTTGGTTTTAAATTAATTTTACCAATAAGCCCATAGGTGATTAAATTAATTGAATTTAGTATTATAAGACTGTAATTTATTTTTGGGACACCATCACACCTAAATTACCAAACTAATTCATCATATTTTTTTATTTTAAATGAGGGCCAAGCTTCGTAGCTTTAATTGGACATACATCTCAGCTTTTTATTCCCGTTACTATTCAGTCTCCAGATTACGATATTATCATATATAGGGTGTTTTTTTAACGCAACCCATTTTTAAGACTGAATAATACGTATAAATATGTGATGAGTATTGTTTTATTGATATTTACATTTTATAAAACCTATTATTTAAGTTTGACCACATTTAGTTTACATTATGTGCTCAAACAGTCCGTCATTGACATTTGTATAAAGTCAAATTCCCGAACATGTGTTTCAAGGTACCTCTTTGAATTTCTTGCATTAAATTTACTATGTTTGTTTTGAGGGGCTGAATATCTTGTGAATTGTTTTTGTAGAATAATACTACTTTACTAGTCTGTGGCAAATTTCATTCAGATCGGTCCATTTTTTACGCGAGTTATCGTGCTTAAAGACACACACATTAAAAACGCAACCCAAAACTATATTATATCGGTGAAGGATTATTTCCCCCAAGATCCCCGGATTTGACCCCACTATAATATTTTATTTGGGGATACATAAAAATTAAGGCCTACGAAAACAATTCACAGGATATTCAGCACCTCAAAACAAACAGCAAATTTAATGCAAGAAATTCAAAGAGGTACCTTGCAACACGTGTTTGGGAATTTGATGGAAAGAGCATAACTTTGTACAAATGCCAATAGCGGACTGTTTGAGCACGTAATGTAAACTAAATGTGATCAAACTTAAATAATAGGTAGTATAAAATGTAAAGATCAATAAAATAATACTCATTTCAAATTTATATGTGCATTATTCAATCTTAAAAATGGGTTGCGTTAAAAAAAAAACAACACCCTGTAGTAAGTTGTCATTAGCGACCGGCGGAATTTGTACCTTAAACCCTGGGGACCAACATACCACACTCTATCAGCTGGACCACTCTCCCCAACTAATATTTGGTAGGGTGGTAGCTAATTACGTAGCACATCGGCACACTCAATACCAATTACATTTACGGCTAACTTACAAACCAATTTATCAGATTTTTTATATATTATATATGTTAGGGCCAACTTATTAGGTTTTTTGACATAAATCGTAGCTTTAAATTACGGTTTTGATTTCGTCTCAAGATAAGAATTTTATCGTATAGTAAATTTTCATTGGGGATTCGCGATATTTGAACCCTAGACGCTGAAAAAAAAATCCTGCGTTCTTCCCCTACACCACTCCACTGCCTACCTGTTACTTGGTAGAAGGGGGTAGCTGCTTAAGCACATAACACATTTATTTCTTTTAAACCTTGAGCCATGCTCCTTCGGCTTATTACATTTTATGTTAGCCTCATTGATCAACTAATACAAAGAAAAGAGCGGAAAACTGCTGATTCGAATTAGTATTTAGTTTAGAAGCTTAAATTATAAATTTTGTTAAACAACTAACTCCATGCAAAAAATGGAAAAAGCCAATGATTAGCACATAAATAAATTTAAAAAAATATATAATGGTGTTATTATTTTTTTTTAATAAGAGAGCAATGCGTGTAGTAAAATTATGAGAAGCCTTGTAAAATCTTATAATTTTGTTTCTGTTCCAATTTGATTTTTTAGGCTATTAACTCATAAATATCCATCATAAATTTCAGCGGCTTATTCACATTTTTCAGTTGTCTATAATGGTTAGGGGAGTAACATTTAACATATCACTAAACTATTATGGTTTTTCTGGCGAACACAAAAGTGCACTCCTTTAAACGAGAAACACATTGAAATATATATGGGAATTTCTCCCTCTGATTGAAAGATAACAAAGTTAGGCGAAACTTGAAACGTGGGAGTATCGCAATATCATTACCTTCTATCGGTTTCAGTATTTCTTTCATTATTTCTAAAACTCCGAGGAATTGTAAAACATTTAAATAACAAATCTAGATAGAAATAATCCCAATATTAAAATTACTTTAGTGTAAATGTGTAAATAAAGAATAGCTTCTGCTATCTTATGTTGTACTTTAACATTTGTTTTCTGTATAATCTTGATTATGAACTATGCAAACTACTCAGCAAAGACAGTTTAGATTGCACTTTTACTTTGCTACCTAAATAAAGGTGGAGAGGCAAGTGACGAGTCTAGCTGCGCTGTTTCTTTTTTTTATAATGCATGTAGTCCAATGAGCTAACGCATAGTCTCGCTGCACCTTCCTCTTATCTCGCCCAATATACAGTCTATTTTTCCAGTGTAGAGTCTGTTCTTCGGTATGGAGTATTTTTTGGGGAACATCTATTGTTGGTAATTCCAACCGGGTTTTTATTTTACAAAAATGGTGAATTATGGCTGTAATGGAGCAATTAAGAACTGAATCCTGTAGGCTCCTTTTTAAAGATCTCTTCATTTTAACGCTGGCAGGACTTATTGGATTTAAGACCTGTATGTTTGTAAAAAAGAACGAGAATCAGGTTGTTCAAAATGGTTTTTTCCATAATTATTCAACAAGGTCGAGAAACTTATTGACTGTTTTGTAGCACTCGGCTACGACATTTAGTCCAGGCGGTATCTGCTAAAAAAAGCACATGAATGGGTAAATCGTACAGCCTCCTAGATTTTTGTTTTAATGGCTTCGGAATATCATTAAAAACAAAATTTCACTATGCGTACTGATACAAACCTGTGCAAAATGTTTTATCGAGAAAAAATAAAAAAATCCACGTTTTACGCCTGTTTTTGAGGATATCTTCAAAACTATTCACTTTAGAAAAAAATAAATGGCAACAAATGTCTGTATATGAAATTCTACATTGAAAAAAGTTATTTTAAATTTTACTATTCCTGTAAAAAGTGCATTTTTGTATCGAAAAATGTAAAAAATAGAAAAAAATAATATAAAATATACGTTTTTTGCGATTTTGTTGGAACACGATGACTCAACTAATGACCCTCAAACTTTTGAGCTGGTTTGATCCTTAACCTCCCTTAAATAAAGGTTAAGGATCAAACCAGTTTCAGTTCAGTCAGTGATGTGTGCCGGCCGGCAATATATTTTAAATTTGTGTTGTAATTTTATGTTATATCGTCTTGTTTGTGAATTTTTAGACAATTTGACGAAATTCATGGAATGAAATAACGTTCTTTAGTTATGATAATGGCTACGTGTTAGCCTAAACTAGTCAACAAAGGAATTGCTGACGTCACAAGGTATGTTAACCAGTTTATATATAGACTGTATTGATTTACCCAGGTCAAAACATATACCCCCTGGTCTGATTTGAGAAAGGGCCTCACCACATCTTTAGTAGTTTCCTCATTAGACTCCCTCCGTGAATCCGAGAATAGCGGAGTAAAGAATTTTATTTAGGTAAATGTTATCACAGTTTTAAATGATGCTCTGGTAGGTTAAATTCTTGTTATTAATTTATAAGAATCTTTTATATATCTACTCGATATATGTGATTACTGCGATATACGTTACTGTGGCGTGTTCCATTGTAATATGCATTGAGAACGAATAAAATGAGTTTGAGTTTGAGTTTAATAATAATTTTAGCACTAGTAATATCTAAGGTTTACCTTACGATCCAATTGCATTGAGTGGTATCGTAAAGTAAACCTTAGATATTAACAATGTTCAATAACGATCCAGAGGCTATGTATATAAATTTAGCATTGGCTTGCGGAGGACCGAGTGTAGGTAGGTGTGTAAGCTGATCACAGCCAGAAGGGCCGCTGTGAGGTCCTTGGTGCAGGCTTGGTAAGGGCTTGGTCCAGTATTATACTCAGGATCATACCTCAGCTGATACTGAGGGGCTCTTCACTGCTCCATGATGGACGAACGTTTGCACTAGAAAAATTAATTTATCTAATATTAGTCTCAAATTACATTGGCTACCATTTTTAAATAGAAAGCTTAAATTATTTCAATCATAATCTGTTTGCTAATTCATGAAAAATGTCAAAGGTTTTAGTAACTAAATATTTTTCATGCTGATTTTATGTGCCTTAACTTAGTAGCCTTTACGTTTTTAAATAGATATACATTGCATGAATGACAAAACATGAATATGACAAAACATGATTTTTATTAAGAGTAAGTGCTTATAAACATAATTTTACTATTATGCAAATTAATGAACAACTCGCTTCAAACAAACTAAGACTTTATAAACACCACATTTTATCAAAAGTACAACTTCCTAAAAAATACATTTTCTGTGAATAGTGAAGTGTTGTTTATTCGTGCAAATAAGTGATGTGTTTACAATTTTGATGAACGTACAGGGATCAAGACTTTATTGACTAATAACTTTTTTTATTTCTACGAACGTTTATACCAATATGATATCGGCCTAAAACATACTTGCTTGTTTTATATTGGTTAGGTTTTTTTCTTATTTCAGCCATTTTTTCAACTAATAAATTTACTTAAATTCAATCGGTAAGGTGATTAATATTACTTCTAAATCTGAGTTTCTTATGAAAAATATTAATTAATTAATTGTATTGTAATAAGAGACTATTCTAGAAAGCTCTAATGAACAAACTAACTTTAAAATAACCAGTCCCTTAAAAACTTACTAACAACAATAGTTTTTAGCGACAGATAGATCTACCAACTATAACTATCAACTCCCATAAGTTTGAATATCAACCGATGCTCTAGGCGACGTTGTTCCAGATCTATAGTGGGGAACTACTTCTACTAATAATGGTACATAGCTTCTGCTAATAATGGTAACAGATTATATGCTCAGGATTTAATCTGAGGAATTAAATTTGCATTGGATCCAGTGGGGCTGTAAATTCAAATTTCCAATGCTATGCAGTTAAACGCGTAATAAATTAATATATTTAAGTATGGTAATATTTAAGTAATTGTAAGTTTTTATAAACATACTAGACTGATAATAAGGAATGTATTATAGTATATAAAATTTTAAAGGGAAGTCGTGTTTCGTGTAGGATACTACATTTTGCCCGTGGATTCGCCCATGTTCAAAATTATAAAAGATATTGTCATAAGATTCTGATTACATTAGTTATATGTACATGTAGGATATTCTTAATATTTTTGATAAAGAAATAATTTAGATTTGTTAAGTCCAAGCAGCTGGCAGTTAGCTTTTAAGAAATGGATACGTTGTTACAGGTAACTTGCATAATATGACAACCCACAAACTTTCTTTCTTAAACACTCTTAGAATATATTTATAATAAGGAGAAATAAGGAGAAAATACCAGTTTTTTACCCAGCTACTATGCAACCTTATAATAACGTTACACAAGCATACAAAATAAGCATAAAAACCGGAAACGTTGATTATTTAATTAAGTAAGATTTTACGTTGAAGATAAAGTATTCAAGCGGATGATTTTTATTTGTACCTATCAGTTTTAAAGGAAGTATTAAAGTAGCCTTTCTGCAATAATGAAGTCTTAATTACTTCCAGATTAACATTTACGTCCGGTCTTCCAAAAAACTAAGTTCTGTTAGTTTTAGTCGCAAGTTTTTTCTTTTTTTTCTTTTTGGCTCAAGTTTTCTTTTAATAAGGCAGGATTACTATGTTTCCATTTGCTTCTTATATAGTTAAAAAGGTAATAAGTTAATACAGGTTTACAATTACTTTATTTTATTTACGATTCAAAAATTAATAAAAAATTGTGATACACAACTTTAATGGCAGGCTTATTAAAGCACTTTACATGTTATAAACTCAATAATTTTGAATTGAAAACTTGTTTTCTGTGGTTGTGATTGAATCTTAGTTGTAATATTTTCAAATCATTTATATTCCCAGTTGTATTTATTAGGATATATAGTTGGTTACAGAAAGGCATGTTATTCAACATTTTCTCATTCCTTGTATTTTAAGCATTGTCAACGAACTGTGAAGAACATCTATCACCACACGTTATCTGATAGTTTCCAGAACAAAAGGAAGGTTTGATGTTAAATTTTAGAGGAACTGCATCTTTTTCATATTAGTAAAATATATGTAGATACCTACCATATAAAATATATAAGTAAGGTTATTTTCTTCTTTAGTTATTGTTACTTTGGTTTATTTTGGACTAGTAGATATACCCGCGGCTTCGCTCACTGAAAGGATAACAAATGTTTGGTTCAATTATCCGTTTTTTGTAACGTGCATTTTTTACAAATTTCCTAATAGACTAATGATTTCAATGATTTATCCAAACTATAAGTTTTTAAGCACTTCATTAGGTCAAAATAGTATACTTGTTTGAACTTTGCCTATAAATCGCTCTCGACCAGCATGCAAACCCTCCTAAAAATTGAAATTCAGAAAATCCCCGATTCTATATAAATAACTGTATGATATGTCCCAGCAGAGTTTCAAAATTCTAGTTAAATTACTTCGGGTAATCCGTAAATCGCGAGTATGTGGAAACTGATAAATACATAATATAAGAAACCCGTAATAATTTTGTACAGTTTATTCTTTAACTAAAATTTAGTTGGAAAGTTTTGGAAAGTCTTCAAAGTCTACATTGAATCAAAGGGAAAAAAATCACATATCCATTAAGACTACTTTTATATAAAACAGTTTTTTGCCTCCCCTGAAAAATTTTGCAAAATGGACTTCGCCGGGTTTATAACTGGGTTAGTCAAATGAAATTTATATTTTTTTGCCTCTTTAATATATTATGGAGACCTTCTATTGATATTTTCAATTCACAGATCTTAAAAACTGAAAAGGCCGCCATTTTGAATTTTTGAATTTACCCTATTTTAGCCTTTCCAGGGAAAACATTTTAAAATCCTTCATTAGTATGCATTTGGAGCCAATAAAGAATATTTAAGCCAAGATTCATCGCCCTAAGCACTACATTGTTTTGGAAAATAAGCTTTGAAAACTAAAAATGGCCGCCATCTTGAATTTGATAATATACCCTATTTTAGCCTTTTCAGAGAATATATTTTAAAACCCGTTCTTAGTACGCATCTAGAGCCTATAATGATTCATTGTGTCAAGTTTCATTGCCCAAAGCCTCATAGTATTTGAGAAACTGTGATCAGTGAGTGAGTGAGTCAGTCAGTCAGTCAACCGTTTTGGTTTTTATATATATAGATTAGGTAATTGAAATTTGATCTAAGGAAACTAACGGTTCAATTTCACTTGTTGAACAGAATCAACCCCTTGACGTAATAAATTCCTTTAAGGGAAATAATTTCAAAATTTTTACTAGACTTGATAATTAAAATGAGAAACAACTATTTTAAAGTGAATAAACAATTTAAAGTATGTACAGATCGCGTTTCCTTATAACATTCGGTCATTTTTTATTTTTGAAAGGAAATACTGAGAAGAATTAATACAGGTTTAACCAATATATTCTTATTTAAAACTATTTATCTAGAAAAAATCTCATAACAAATAAACGTGAGCATCTGAAGATAGATTTGACTACTACACCACTAAGACGCAGCGCTCATGACGATGTGAGAGCGAAACTGTGTATATGCCGTCAAAATTTCATCCAGCCACTTTCTTTATGGATTTAACAGTTCAGAAATCCACTGCCAGACGGAAAATTTATCACTGTTCAATAAAAACATTTTGGAAATCGACCAATACTTATTTTTCTTACAACTTCTCTGTAGTCTTGTCAAAGATAAAACACTGACATTAAGCTTGTAAGTAGAAGTAGTAAAACTGCTTGCACAAATTGTTTCGAGTATCATTAAATTTACAGGCTTATTTAAATAATCATAGTTATTTTGTGCTCTACTTCCTCGTAAAAAATCTATGATATTGTTAATTAAAAACGGTTTTATTGATTTATTGTTGAAATAAACTTTTTTACAAGTACATAATTTATTACGAGGTTATTTTATTTTTAATGAGCCATTGAACGTACAGATTTTCATAATACTCATACTTTTTTTCAATCGTGACCTACTGAAGTAGGAATTTCAAGCTAAGTATTGTGTTTACATTTATTTTATTTTTATTTCAATTTACTAAATTAAATTTGCACACAACATTTAAAGTATGGTATAAAAACGCAGAAAACGTCCACAAAAACAACCTCAATTACGACGGGAAACCTTTTTTGGAAATGTCCCCACACAGACCGTTCATCCGTCAATGGTGATGGGTATGCACAGTTCGCCTTTTAAGTACATAACACGACTTAAGCCTACCACTAACAAAGATCATCAGATTGTTTTTGAACTCTACGAGTTATAAATTATAAATTTTCTGTTTTTAAAAGTAATAGTAAAAAGTAAGTAGGAAACTATAAAAATTCAATTCCTGCGTTCGATCTTAAGTAAAATAAGAATAGTACTCTATATCAAATAAAAAAAGAAAAATAGTAGAATAAATTTCAAATTAGGTGGTGATATGAACATTTCTTTCAAGTTTTACACTAAACTAGAACTTGATATGAGATAGACTATGCGATAAATGAATAATTTACGAGGAGAGGAGGTAGCGCCACATGAAGGAAGTTAGAATCATTGAGTCTGATTTAATTAAAAGCTTACCTCCTCCTGGCATAAAGTTTTGTTATATGACTTATATTAGACATTTGACAAGTATGTACGAGCGGTTCATGTACGTTATCGTTAATATGTTACGTAACTTTTATAATCATTGTCTTCAGTAGCGTATAATTGCATATAAGATGTCAAAAAGATCATTATGGCTATTTTAAAAAATATTTCAATTATTTGGAGAGAAATTTAACAAACAATTAACATTAAAGGAAAATAGAAGTTTTAAGATAGACTAGTATACATGTGCTGCTCAACAGGTTTTTAGCTTTTATATATTTTTTACTTGGTCTATTAATAAATTAACATTTGTCTCTTCCAAACCATTCAATGAGCACACAGAAATCATTGAAATCGATTGAAAACTGTAAGAGGATTAGTTATCATAAACATAACCCAGCGTATTTAATAAGCACATACATGTTGTTTATGGAGAACAAAATAATATCAACCTTTTTACACCTTCGCCTGTGATGTTTTATGTTATTAACCATAATATTGGAAGGTGACAAAAATTATAAAGTAAATCATCAAAAGATCAGCCCGTCAAAATAATTGCATAGAGCTAGAGAAATTTTTTAGTGTGATAATTTTTTATGAAATCTTCCAAGAACTGTCGATTTCGAAATTTAATAAATCCAAAATTCCCAAAAATCCAACCACAAGACCAGCTGCAGAAAATTATTCAAAATGGCGGCCTTTTCAATCAGCAGCGTCAATAAAATCAATTCAATCAGCAGCGTCAATCAAATCAGATGAAAGATTATTAAATGTTTTATCAATTAGGATTTGATAATTACTTATATCAAACTGTAAAATGATTCTGTATTCTTTGATACTTCAAGGCAAATTACCAACTAATTTCGAACCCAAAGTAAAAAATGCCATATAATACTGAAACTAATTTTCAAATAACAGGGGGACTATGTAAAGATAAAACCTCGTTCATTTAGAGAGTAAAAAATAAAAAGTTAGTCAAATACCACTACCCATTATCACCGATATTAACAAGTTTTACGTAGTTTTGGAAACTAAAATTCCATCTTCTGGATTCAATGGACGGTCACATAATAAGCTTTTTTTAGTATGCCTTATGTTAGTGAATTCCCCCTATAGGGAAGAAGCTGTTATATTACAATGTGAAATAAATATTGATGAGACAAACTTATGAAAAAGTACTGATGGCGTCTCGCTTCGCCAGACAAAGTAAACAAATATTTGTAAGTAAAAACAAATGAATCAACTCTTCAGCGCGATTCTTTATATTTATGCCTTTAGGGAAGATGTTATACAAAAATTTCCTGGAATTTTCTCAATGAGACCTTTGATGGGGGTCAGACTTTCGGTTTTCTCAAAAGTTACAGGCAGTTTGGGCTTTATTTATAAATATACATAGGTTGTTTTTTTACTAATCGACTTATTAAATAGAACCAACCCATCGATGCAATAAATTGCTTAAAGAGAAATAATTACATTAATTTTACTAGACTTGATAATTACAATGAGAAACAAGCTACTTCAGAGCAAAACAGTTTAAAGTACCAAAATCGCTTAAAAATTTAAAAGTAATCGCGTTCGTTTAGGTACACTCCTTACACTAACGGTCTAAGCAACCTAATTATAATTAAAAAGTTAGTTCACTAAACTGCCATCAGAAAAAGTATTATTGCCTCATAAAACATTTTAATTAATGGAGATAATATGCAAATATATAAACTAACTGATAATTCAAAAGTCAATAGTATTGCTATTTTTAATGGTCATCAAAACGAATATTATAGCTATTGATGAGGTTAGCTAGTCCAAACCAATCCTCTTTAATCTTACCGAATTCTACTCCACTATCTCTCGCATGAAGTCGAATGCTTAAGTTCTTTACACAAATGTAACATTTTTTTCAAAGGAATTGATTGGAGCAAAGTAGAAACAGTGATGATGGCACAAGGTAAGCTAAAAAATACTTTACAGCCTTAAAAAGAGCCTCTTATTCTACACCATTATAAAATAAAAGAACTGCTTTGAACACGACCCTAGAACGAAAACGAAGACTAAATTATTCAGGACGAAACTAGATTATTGGTACTGAAACTATTGATGTATACATTTATATCTTCTACATGGCTCCCCAGGAGCAGTCGGCCTTTTTCTGTACGGGTTTCGGGGAACGCTGGGTTCCCAATCCAAGCTGTGATACTCTCCTTCTTGCAGTTATTCTATAGCTAATTAACATTAAATATATTTTAAGTATAAAATTTTACTACGAAAAACTGTACTATTATTGCTTATTAAAATGATAGTTTTTCACAATTTCGTAGATAACCAAGTTAATTTTAGCCGAACCATTGATATTGATAATGGTTAAAAACTCGCTTAGGCCTATAGAACCTTTTTTATAATTTATACTCTATAGTGACGATAACCAAGCGAAAACTAACTTCAGCACAGAATTTAATAAATTAGTGGTGTTTGATTATTTTAATCTTAATTTTTAAGGGCGATGGAAGCTAAGGGTCCTCGCTGGTGTATTGTTACTGCTGGTTCTGGCACAAAGTAAGCCGGCAAACGCAGTAACGAAGGAGGTAAAGAATGTACTCATTTCCTTAAAAAATGATTATACCTTACACACATTAATATTTCATTTCAAACATGAATACAATATTTTAGATTATTTAAAAAAAACATGTGGATACATAAATCATACTCATTAATGCAATAAGACGAAATCAGTATAACAAATTGTTCAGTTTTAATATTTATTTCTTCCAGTTTACTGTTTCAAAACAATTAAATGATAGTACAGGATGTCCAGGCAGGAGATATATGAACTAATATAGCAAAAAGGAAATAGGAGTTTGAATACTTTTTGCGAATAAACCTATTATTCTTATGTTGTATGTAAATAATGTATTATTTCTGTAACATACTACCACATTATACCACTAAAAGTCATAATGGAGCACGTATTTTTACGGACGTTCTCTTTCCTTACAATTGGAGACCTTTAGTGTTAGTGACTTGTTTTCAGTTGGAAACTTGTTTTAATTGTTGTTTTTAATGTTTATTTAAAACTAACGTTGGAACATTGCTCACCCCTAGTTATTGAAAATAATTGACTTAGTGACAATTAGTTGTAATTATAGAAGATAAGGGCTTCAACTTTGTATTATTTATTCATAGTAAAGACGCTTAAATCTTATATTTTTTAGGAAGTTATCGGAAAGATTGAAGTACTAAACGAGGTATATTTGACTGAAGTATTGGATGGATTGAAATCGTTGAAGAAGACTGGAAAGTCATATGACAGAAATAAACTGGATGCAATTGCTACAAAGTTGAAATTAGAAGCTCTTGCCAAGCACATCTTATATCTAAATAAAATAAAGTCGTTAAAAAGTCAGCTAACCAAATCAGATCAAAGGGAAATTCGCAAATTAATGGATACTTCAAGCAAACAAATTTATGAAAAAATAAGAAAGGCCAAGTTGGACTTGCTGAAGAGTGGACCATAAAGTAGACATGATAGGCCATGGTGGATTATTTGATAGTGTTACTACTTGTTGGTTGTGATACAGTAAACGTTTACATTCACACTGTGATTGTTTCTAAGCCTTCCTCATCCTGTTTAACCTCGTATTGTTGTGTTTTGAGTATTCTGATAAGAGATCATTCTCTGTAAAAAAAAATGGTGGCTTTATCTACTCTTTATATTGATTAAATTAAATTTGTTCTTCAGGTTATAAAGTGATTCGGTATATGTCTTCGTTTATTCTCCAGACACAATTATTTATATCGTTGACTGAAAACTGTGCATAAATTTGAAGGTCGTCAGCATACATGTGGTATTTACGGTGAGTAAGAGTTGTGTTAATGTCATTCACATAAGTTTTAAATAAGTTTTATATTGATAAAAACATTGTTTCAAGCCAACACCGTTATTAAATTAAATCTTTAATAGAAATATTTGACTGACTTATCCTAAAAGCCTCAACAAACAAACTGCAGACCTATATTAGTAGGTTGACAGCATTTTACATTCATACAAAAATAATAATGTGATAATATCCACTATTAGTGCTCAGGAAAAATATATTCTGGAAAATATTTATAATGGGTAATTATTTTTTGGGCTAAAATACAATTACTCTAGTATGAAGTACAGTAAAAGGTCAGCTCCAGGCAAACTATATTTAGTCAAGTGTATGTAAATTGAAACCAGTAAATATATTCTAAACTAATAGGTCAAGACCAAACCCAAACAGCTAATGATTGATTATACATGCTGTGCGATAGGTGTCCCCTATCCCATATCTCCGTAATATTATCCTAATAATACCCCCGTTGCAGCAGACCTGCATACTCAGCGAATTTCAAGTACAAAAACAACATATTTCAATCCAACATAGCGAGATTTGACATGATTTCGTAAGCTCAATAAGTATAACATGGGGAATGAGAATGCAGGTTTGCTGCTACAGGTATATTAAAACTTCTTGGTTTTAATTCAATATTTAGTAGATCTGATCTAGAAGAAGCTATTTACCAAGTTTTATCAAGATATGTTGAGAAATAATCGAGATATAGAATTTTACTTATTTCCCATGAGGATAAGATTGGGACATCGTACTGTGTTTACCTCTTCCAATATCTCGGTAACCAATGGACATAGAGCAGTGATTCAAAATTTTGAGCTGAATTAAATGGTGCCAACAAAAATTCGATACATTTTATTTTCCTATGTAGAAAACACAGAAAACCCATTTTTGGGGGGGTTTATCCCCCTTTACTCCCCCTTCCGGTTGTCCGATCAGGCTGCTTTACGAACACATCCGAGGGATTACCACTTTACATGTCTGTACCAAATTTCATTAAGATCGGACCATTTTTACGGCCGCTATCGTGCTCACAGACACACACATATATATAGATATATATATTTATAAAAATTCGAACGAATGGTGTTTTTTGCCTCTGGGGGCACCAAAACAAAAAGTTATCATGGTCTCGGGCTTAGGTCTTACCATGAGGCCTACGGTAATAGCTTCTTCCCTATAGGGGAAATTCGCTAAAATTAGCAATTAAAAATGTGTTTGTCAAATTTGATTCTTTTAGCAATCTATAGACCTTTGGGCCTACGTACTCAGCACCCCATGTACAGTTGGGATGAGAGAAGCGAGGCGAAATAGGCGCTAAACTTAGAATCTGTCTCCACCGTTAAAATTTAAATTAATTAAAAATCTATTATTTTAGATTTGATATTAAATAATCGATTTATTATAAAATGTATGTTTTATTACAATTAATGTGAAACTTATTGGATATAAACTATATAGGTTACTGTTTTTACCGTTTCTTAGAACGTCGATTTCAGTTAGTTCTTTAGCCACTCTGTTACAGTTATTATTGAAACTGACAAAATATGGTAGAAACTTAGCTAATTCAGTTTCATTTTGTAGTATTACGATGATTTTAGCAATGAAACGTGATAGAGGTGATGGACATATTTGGCAGTGTAAACAATATGGATGTAGGTAAATGGTTCGAAAAGTTCAATATGTCGTTAAGAAACACTGAGGATAACTTTTAGTGTAGCCATAGGTTTACTCAGTTGAAGGCAAATCACGAACCAAACATATCATCAACATCTCACCTATTTCTCAATATATGTCTGAATAAAATTTGGAGAGTTACCTCCTAATGTTGAGATCAGGTTATTATAAAGTTGCTACATTATATACAATAAAACTTCCTCGTTAATGTTTTACTTTATACGTTTTTAATCAAGCATTAACATGATTGGTTCTTAAAATGCTAGATTATACACGTTACAAATTTTGAAGTTTAACGCAAATCAAATGAACATGCTATTTCAGATATAATTGGCTTATACTATTCCTAACTGTGTAAATCATAACTTGCACCTACATCAACTAATACCCTTGTATTTAAACGAAATTAATCGTTTCAGTTCATTAGTTATCAAATCTAATTGTCAATTAAGGTTGATTGACTTTGATAAAATCATTCATTTGTACATGCTGATCGTACGTGAATGAACGAAGTTAATTTTCATAACTAATCAAAATACCACATACACTTAAGAGTTTCCCGAAATGAATTTCATACTTATGCTGGCTAAGTTGAGTCTACAGCTTTATTAAATGGAAGTTGTGAATTGTATATAATTCTGCTTGAAGATGGCAACAACAGGGACAAGTAACATCTTATTTATGATTTTTGTTAATATTTAATTTTCATATCTGGAAATCAAACCAATTATAATTTATTATTTCACGTTCCCTTGATTTTCAAAACCGGAAGGTACTTAAATCTATTTATTTAAAAAAGCGTTTAACTATATTTATAAACTCCTTTTAGTGAGGTAGGATAGTTATTTTTTTGGGGAGAGTATTAGATTTCTGGCTACCACCATAAAACTTTGCATAATCAATGATCATGCATTTTGCAACTAAATTCAGCCCAGACCCCAAAAATTAGACATCTAATTTTCAAATTGGCGGCTAAAAATTGTTGTAAGAGGACAAGATTTAACTATTGAGACCATGGGCCGCCAATATGAAACCCTCCCCCATGTATTTTTTTGTTGCTACTGACATGTACTTTAAGGTTTTGCTTGTTTGCGACGATTAAATTACAGCATAACCCAGAAAAAACAAAAAATATCATTGATAAATCGTTGAAAAAATAACATTGGATCTTTTTGAAAAAGTCAACTGACTGCATTTTTTACATGCATTTTTTGAGATATTGACTCCGGACCAACGCCTATCATTGTCGGGTGGCTAATCCTTTATTTTGACAGGATAATAATTTTCGGCCGCCATCTTGGATCCGCCATATTGGATATCAATTTTTTTATGTAAAGATGGTGTTGTGACACATTATTATGAGCTAGATTTTTACGCTGATTACAATGCTGAAATCCGTTTTTGAAAATATGTATTCGTTAAAAAGATATGAACTAATAAAAATTTATCCCCATACATTTCTTATGGACATTTCTTATTTTCAATATTTTTTGGATTATTTTTCTTGTATCTCTCATTATAATAAATATATGTAGTTCGTTTTAGTCTTAAAATACTCAGTGAAATACCGGCTTTAACTGTTGATATTAAACATCATCATCGGTTAAGTAACAGATGAGCTGTACGGCTCAATTTAACTTAAAAATCAATTTTTCAGAAATTTATTTTTAGTCAAGTATTAATACCTCCGGTTCTAAATAAGGTATTAAATTCATTTTGGTCTTAAAATAAGCAGTGATACGTCGGCTTCTATTAAAAATATTGATACGTAAAATCGGTTAAGCTGTAAACGAATTTGAAGTTTCTACTCTGTATCATTCCAAAATGGCAGCCATTGTTATATTTTAAAACTTAATATCTTAAAAACCGTAAATTTCACAAAAAATATACAAGAGACAAAAGAGCTGCGTAATTTTATTTTCTACAAAACCATATAAAGATTAAAGATCAATTAACAGAGATTAAAGATTAAGATTAATTGCAATTAACGGAGTTATTTTAATTTTGCTAACAGAATCGAAGCAAATTTGCTATAACTGCCCTAAAACAAGCATGTATTGTATTAGAAAAATTGCAATAACTCCGTTAGTGGCTCGGCCTTTATGATCTTTATTTTGTTTTGTAGGAAATAAAATTACGCAACGTTTTTGTTTCTCGTAGAATTTTCGTTTTTTAAGATATTAAGGTTTAAAATAAAAAAATGGCTGCAATTTTGGAATGGTACAAAGTAGAATCTTGATAATCTGCACAAAAATTGATCTTATTAGTTAGCATATACATACCAAGTTTGAAGTTGATATCTTTAGCAGTTCCAAAGTTATGCAAAATCATGTTAAAAACACTTTCAGACACCGAGCATTTTAGGACCCATGTTTACAAGAACTTTTTTCTTGGTTTTGATGTAAGTAACCATATCCCGAAGTCTGTAAGGGTTTTTTTTTAAACATCCTGTATAATTTTTACTAATCATCCACGTAAATTGAGTTTTCTCCTTGTAAATACAATCTACAACACATTGTTGAGGAAACTTTTTTCGCTGTTTTTTTCCTTTTTCTGCTTTTGACTTCCAGTTTGTTTTTGCTTTTGGTTTCTACTTTTTTTACCGATTATGATAACAAATGTAAGCACTAAGGCTTAATCTGACAAAACATTTGTATACACTTTCTTGAACACAACACCGTAATAATTTTACAAAATCATTCAAATACACCAAAACTTATTTTAATATATATATTTTTCTTTTCTCTGCTTTTGACCTCCAGTCGGTTTTTGATTTTGACATGCAGTTGAGTTTTTGTTTTGATTCCCTGATTTCTTGCGATTCATAAATCTAACTTTCTTGGGGTTTTGTACGTTTTGAGCAACATCCGACGTAGTGGGTGGGTTCTGCACTTCCGGTAACCCTGATGCAACCTGGTCCTGCGCCGCCTGTACGGTGTCCTCAACTGCTTGTCGTGCGTTCTCCAACGTCCTGAGGGCGCCGGCGCCGGTGAGGGAGAGTATCTTTGGCAGTACAAACACGAGAAAGATAACTGCTATTATGATAAGTACCACGACCAGCGGCACGACTACATAAGCTTGATTTATCATGTGTAAGGAGTAAATGTAATGTGAGTGTGTATCTCATGATGCGTGTGCTTGGACTTGTAAAAAGTAAGACTTATGTTTCCATGGAAAACTGTCAGTATAAACGTCAAACTAATAAAAATTTTACTTTTGAAGTAATATTGTGACAATTTCGCTATAGTAAAAAGTGTTCAACAATTATTAGAACTATTTAGATTTATTCATAAAGGTTTTTTCACTGTACTAATATCTGTGTTCGTTATGTGTTAATTATTTGCGAATCTTCTTCATTACGTTGTGTGTCAATTTATGATCTTAAGTAAGACCCACCCATTTAATGAAACACCTATACTCAAAAATCTGTTCATCCGCCAAAAGGTCCCTTGGTATTATTTGCTCCGGCTGATATTTTAGCCTTTGATGCTATGAGCAGTAGAACAATACAAATGTAAAGTAAAGATCTGTGACGTCACAAAACCACATGGGCTTAGTTGCAGCTCCGACCACATCACTTTGCCCATTAATCATCAGAAACTTCCAGCTTTTGCAACTAAGTTTAAAAATTTCATCACCAACAAACATATTATTCATTCATTATTTTCACCTATCAGCTGATAAAGTACGGGTAAAACTGGACGAGAATATCATATTGGGTTTGACTGCCATTAAAACAGTTAAAACTATTGTAACTACGTTCCCCTAAATCGATTAATTATAATAATTAAATTTTTTAGAATTAGGTCAGCTGTGGTCTGTTGCTGATCTTTTAGAAATTAGCGTTTTCCACACTAGAGCCATTGGGTAATTTTTTTTATTTCTCCTAAGAATTGAGGGAGTGTGAAAATACTTTGAAAGCACATTGCTATGTAAGCTCTTGGCCACAGTTGCAAGTGGTGAGCAAAGGTCTCCTCCAGCTTCGAGAAAACTAAAAACATGTGTAAAAAGGAAAAAAAACACTCACACACACACACACACACACACACACACACACACATATATATATATATATATATATATATATATATATATATATATAATTTCGAACGAATGGTGTTTTTTGTTCGTGGGGGCTCCAAAACGAAAAATTATCATGGTCTTGGGCTTAGGTCTTACCATGAGACCTACGGCAATAGCTCCTTCCCTATAGGGGAAATTCGCTAAAACTGGTCATAAAGGCCTTAATATGTTTCCCACCTACACTTCCCAACAAATCTTTAACCTTTGGGCAATCCATCATCAACTTCTCGCGTTCTGCCCTACAACTATGAGAACGCCCTCTCAGGACCAAACGAATGAGAAACTATCGATATAAGATTTTTTTAAGCTGTTAACAAACATCCCCATGACTGATATGGGCGTTTCAAATGTAGGAAAATCACACATTGTAAAACTACTTGTGACTAATTATGTATTTATGGATATTGTCTGAGAATTTAGGAGGTAATCTTAGATTTCATTATTTGTTTAGACAACGTGATTTTGTATTTAAGTTTTTTTACTTATAAATCAAGTTAAGTTGAATTCAATAAATCATGACTAGATCATTTGGATTTGGGAGATTATTTTGCATTATATTCTAACTGCCTTTTGTAACCGTTTTTCGTACGGATTAAACCTAAAAAAAATTGGATCCCAATTGACAAGTCCCCAAGAGATTTAAAATATAGGATTAAGACCTTCCCAGGTAACAAAATATATTAGAGCAACTCCTAGTTTAATTATGAGGGTTTGGTAACGTGTCACGAACAATAAGAAATGTGCATTGGATTTTAAACAGCTATAATTGGATCAATCAGGGTTCCTAAATTTCCTGGAACCAAGAAATCTCAGCAAAGAATTGGAGCAATGAATAGCCGTTACGAGAGGTGTGGGTGGATGTCATTGTAAGCCTCATAATTAATTGTTTGGTTGTAAATCCCTAGGATAATGCCATATCCGGTCTGATGTATATGTGTGTGAAGTGTATTTTGTGTCGAAGATTAAACCAATTTACATCTTATGTTTACTTCAACTTAGCCCTTTGCTTGTTATTCAAATATTACGGGAATAAGGTATAATATGTTGCAAAACTTTAGTTTAACTGTAAACAAGTTTTCTTGGATTCCCATTAGAAATACAACAAAATAATTAGATGAAGTAAGTCACATGTTCAGTTAAACCCCATTCTTATACTTAATTTATATTGACTGTTACTTAAATAGGGCATTAGCAACATTTTTACTAGAAATATCTCTCTTCCATCTCAGGTTCATTGGTTTGTGAAATTGTCTTTAATATTTACTCAAAAATATTAATTGGTTTTAATTTTACTTGTGATAAATATGGAAAACTTTAATTAATGTGAGTTGATTTTTGAATTGAGTTAGTTTTTTATTTGATTTTTTGATTTGGTAAGTTGATTTTTTTGTTGAGTTTTTTTATTTGATTTGATTTCATTGACAATTAGTGGCCAAAGCCAAGAGCGATTACGGGGGTTTTTAAGAGTGAGGAAACGTATCATGCCTCAAAAGGTTTCAGGTACTTGAACAAACAATAAAAGAGAAAAGTCGTTAAACCTAGAACACAGGTTCAGCACCTTCTATTTGTACAAAAGAATTTACTGGAATTTCAAAATGTTTGCTTAAGTATCATAATGATCATTATGATGGATTTGTGTGTGTAAATTCCAATAAAACGACCAAAATCATTCTTAAGTATTTGGGAGGTGTATTGCTAAATTATGGTTTTTAGTGATTTTATAATTCGAAGTGTATGAAAAAACGCTGAATATCAGTTGAACTTGATGAGTTACATCATGAAACTAATAATGGTTTATCAGTGTCGTCAGAATGAATTTTTATTTGCCAGTATGCGAAACGATTATTCATTAAGGTTAAGTAGCATCCGAGCTTAACACTTTGTCTGCGTAGGACGTCTTTAGACGTCTTCGATTCATTGATGAATAGCTGAGGACGTCCTAAGACGTCCTTATGCAAGGTTTATCAAACAGACTTATACTGGCGACTCCGTTTTGGTAGTAGGGGATTGAAACTCTGTCAGCCACTGGGGGACATACTATAGTTTAACGTCATCACCGTCGCTTGCAGTTTCCGCTCTTCAGTTAGCGGCGGCACATGTGGGATTCTTCCCATGTAATCAAAGCAGTTTGGCACGTGCTACCATCCTATTTTAACGTATTCCTTTGAGGATTTTTGTTAGTTTGCGTGTGTTTTGTTTATCCTATAGATAGTGCGTAAATAAGATGAGTAAATTTTGAGATTTTGAGTTTTTGTGTGTGCTGTAAACCGTAGGACGTCTAAAGACGTCTTCTTTTTTGTTTTTTTTTCACGATTTTATGTGGTATATGGTGACATAGTCGAACTTACAACTGACTAGAAAAACTGAACAAACCAATATTTGTATAGTATATATATAGAAACCACGTGAAAAACTTTTTTTATATTTTTAATCCAACCAGTGAGGCGGAAGACGTCTAAAGACGACCACATCTTTGACGTCATCCTACAAACCGGAACTGGCCCGAAAAAACATTTACTCGCCATGACTGACCTTCCATAACCATAAACTTTGTGAATTAGCAATAAACCTTTACAGCTATGTGGCGGTATATTAAAAAAATGTTAGCAGTCAATGTGTTAATCTATTAGGATTGCAGCTTATAGTACAGAAGCCCTTCAACTAGACGATTTGGCGTTCATGAAACTTCAGCTAACCAATAATTTTCTAATAGTTGGTTGTCATTTGTACTTCTAAGGTTGCTTCGTGGTCATACATGAGGGTGTTTAAAATATTTTTCCTCTAGGCTAATAAATATTTCTTAAAGGAAGACGAATTCGTCATATGATGTACAAGATACCTCTATATCAAAAACCATGTAAAAGGCAATCTAAAATTCAAGTGGTTACAAGTATTATGTATTCGTTAAATCACCTTATTTTTGCGGAAAATCATACATAGGTTTAAGATCACACGTAGGTTTAACAACGTTTTCTTAGCAAGTTTATTGAGTCAGATCCGTACAGTGTTGTAATATCGAAGATTAAACACTTTTGAGTAAGAACTTCCGCTACTAATAACGCAGTTCCGGCTTGATAACATCTCACATCTTGTCGGTTCAGATCAAAGTTCGGAGATAATGACTAAATGGGAGCTAAGGTATGACATATGCCTACTGCTTAGCTAAGCAAACATATCGTTTTCTTCCTAAATGTTCGATATACAGGATGTCATTATTTCTTAATAAGTTATATAAGGTGGAAAAATATCAAACGCTAAATAAAAAAACATATGAAAAAAGTATATGAAAAAAATATATGAATGTACAAAAAATATGAAAATATGTGAACAAATATATTAAAATATGAACGCTATAAAGTTTTAATTAATATTTTTAGTTTTTTTTTCTAAAGTAGGGATTTTTAGTTTTTCTAAACTTTATTATAGAAGAACCATGAAGACGATTAAAAGTTGCCATTCCCAGGATATACTAAGCCATTATACCATTGTGGTGGACACGTGTTCTAGTAATCTCGTTACCCAACATTAAATTAAATATGGTTTGTTGCAAATGGTTGCATGGTTTTTATGGTTGCATTTGTTAGTTTGCATTTTGTTTGGTTGCATTTGTTGCATGGTTGAACATTAAACCGAACGTCGCTGGCAACCGACTGACTGTAATTAGTTTTTTTTAATTTGTCTGGAATAATCGTAAAGGTAAAAGCGTCCCAACAAAAATCGATTTGGTTGATGAAATCAAACATTGAAACATACATTTAAAAAATAAATAACCGGGATGAAATCAGTAGATCATACATCAATATTGCTGCTAATTAAAAGCGTCCTCTCAGGCAGTGTGCGTTCCATATTTTCTAATCAAATCGGAGCAGACGTATATCACTTCCCCCGTAAATGATTTCCTACACTCATCTGCAATTCTACGATTCATGGAACTGTGCTTTGCTTATGAGAACATCCCACACCTAACAGTGTAGAACGTTTTGTAATCGATCGTGTTAAAACATGTGTATAATAATAAATAAATATAATATATTTCTTATTTTGGAGCATTTCTCAGTCACAAACGGTTTTTCAGGACAGCTTAAGCTAAACACACAAAAAATACATAAAACTGAAAAGAAATAAATTATCGTTTTTCTATTTTTATCTTTTTTTAAACAAAGGAACATAAGGGAACTGGGGAGGTAATTATAACACATTTTTCAAAGTAAGGAAAGCTTTTTCGCTTCTACTCTAGTCTCTAGGGTCGTGAAGCTTCCAGTCAGCAAGGCCTCTTCTAGGTCCTGCACCCCGAGGACGGAAATTCGTAGGTCAAATGTTGCCGCAAAAGTCACCCATAATAATGTATTAAAACAATCTTTTGGAACTGGGTCCCATTCTATGAAATTTTATTTTTAAGTAAGCATACAGAAAATGTCCCCATTGCGATACACCTTATGTTTGGTTGATTTCAAGTTCTTATAACATACGTAGATGATATGGAATATTGTTTTGTATTCTCCTAAGAATAGTTTGGGTAATGGGTATGCAGATTTGTAGCTATATATTTATGGAAATTAATTGTTTCAAGGCAATACCCAGTAATGCTTAATTAGAAAAATGAATGTACTAGATTAAAATCATAAAATGTATTTATTTATTTATCCTACTAATATTAAAAGTGTGAAAGTTTGTAAGTTTGTTAGAAAACCTATTGTGGTGAAGATTTCAACAAAGTTACATCGAAGCTGACACATTTTTGAATGATTTCTTGTTGTTGTACAATTACAACGTAAAGCCCCCACATCCAATAATAAATAATTAAGGCTGTGGAATATTCTTCCGCACCGAAACTGTCCTTACCTTAGTGGAAAGGTTCTTAATTATAAAGTTAGCAAAAACAAAAATATACCATGTTTTATTACAATTTGTTTTAATACTCTCTGAAGACCTCCAGAACAAAAATCTTAACCTCATAAAAACTTTTCATTACCAGACTTAATTAAAAATATGAGGGTAAATAAATTAACCAATAATTTAAAAATCTATTCTTATTATCAGCTGCATATCACTTCTAGTACTATTTGTTATCGAACAACAGAGCGAATAATATTGCTATTAATAAGGTTGGTTGGCTTAAAACAATCCTTTTGTGGAATTTTATTCCAGTATCTGTCGCATGAAGTCATTAAGACAGTTGCTTGAAATTAAACACAAATATTACAGGTTTCCTTTAACGCTACAGATACGAGTAGGGTAGAAACAGTGGCAATGGCACTAGGTAACCTGCAAAACACATTACAGCCTAAAGTAAAGGGTGCATCTTATACATTACCATATCAAATTGAATCTGGAAGCTGCAGATTTAAAGTACGGTTCTAGACTAACGGTACTGTTAATATATATATATATATATATATATATATATATATATATATATATATATATATTATCGTAGATAGCCCCCCCAGGAGCAGTCGACTTTTTACTGTGCGGAACTCTGGCGACACAGGAATCGATTTATTAAAGTGATAGTTTTCTACAAATTAATAGAAAGGATTAGCCTAGGATTAAATTTAGTTTAGCCATTGACATAGGTAATGGTGGTAATTTTGCTTGAAATGCACGCATTATTTTCAGTAACTTGGATAATATTACAATAACCAAAGAAAAAGTAGCTTCAGACCTGTTTAATAATGTAACTTATTCTTTGTTTGAAATTCATTGTTGGTGATGGTGATTTTATATTTTGATTTACAATCGAAATATAATGTAACTTAGTTTGATTATTTTACTGTCTACTTTAAGAGAACGTCAACGTGAAGATTCTCACAGGAATACTGTCGCTGCTGGTTCTGGTTCAAAGTAAGCCACCAAACCCAGTAAAAGAGGTAAAATAATTTGAGTACCATTCGCTTAGAACATCTAACTAACTATTTTTTTACCAGTAATTGATTCTACATATTCATACAAGATTCCATATTATGAAAAAAACAATAACGAACAAAAATCAATGTAATTAATGCAATAAACAAAATCAACACA
The DNA here is from genome assembly GCA_035578135.1 of Flexamia atlantica. Classification (NCBI taxonomy): domain Eukaryota; kingdom Metazoa; phylum Arthropoda; class Insecta; order Hemiptera; family Cicadellidae; genus Flexamia; species Flexamia atlantica. The sequence goes on along the minus strand of JAQJVK010000023.1, from coordinate 5,904,206 downwards.
GCAAATTTTTGAATATTTATACTTTTTTGTTTCAGTTGACAGTTTCACAATTATTGGAATAATAATACATTGGCAATCCGAGTTGCAGATATCGTGAAATGAACTAAAAAGCTTAAAAGTGGGTTACATCTTTAAAAATCTTTTTGTTATAGAGCCACCTATGTTTTAGGAAACATTATCTTCAATGTTTTAGGAAATCCTCGAAAGGTATAAAGAAATCCTCGAGAATATAAGGAATGATATTAAATTTGATATATTGGACTCATTGATAAAAGCGGAAAGTCTTATGACAAAACAGAGCTGGATATAATTGGTGCACCGCTACGCGTAGCGCCTATGACCAAGAGACTCCAAGACGCGACGAAAGATTAACAGTTAGAGAGCCAGCTTAGCATAACAGATAAAATGGAATTTTACAAAAATTTGGGATTATTATGGGACACTTATGATGTGAAAAAAATAAAAGACGAAATAGAAAAAGTAAAGTCGGACTTACTGAATAGTGGCAGATAAAAGACATGAGGAATCAACGTGGAGGACTAGATAATGGTACAGGAAGTTAGTTGTAAAGTAGTAAAAGTTTACATTCGCACTGCTATTGTTTCCGAGCCTTCCTCCAGTTTTCCAGTCATCCAGTTTAAAACTGTGTTGTATTGTTATTCATTTTATAAAAAAAATTATACATTTTGATCACATTAATAATTAATTGCCAAAGTGAAGAGCGTGTGAAAGGGTTTAAACATAAGGGAAAGCTTCTGGTACTAAAACGAACAATAAAAGGGAAAAGTCGTTAAATCTAGAACACCGGTTCAGAAACCTCGGTTTGTTCTAAAAGGCTTCTGTCTGTTAAAATATTTGCCTCGGTATTACACTGGTTCATAACTGTAAAATTCCAAAACAACAAAAGTTACTATTCTTAGTTCCCTCTGAGTTGAATGATTAATGGATTTTGTGATGTTGAATTATAATAATTATTATAATTTGTGGTGTTAACAAATTATAAGACTTGTGAGGTACATATATAAAATCATTACGATAGTGACTATCGTAAATATGAATTTATTTCCTGTTTGTTGAGGCTATTGTCGGAAATGGTTAAGTATTAAGTAGTATTCGAGCCTAAGCTGCTTAGGATTGCAGCCTAGCATACTACGAGAGCCCTTCAACTAGATTTCGAGGCTATCTTAACCAAAATAGGCATACAATTATCGCTTCAAAAAATAGCTAGGGGTCAAATGTCAAACATTTGACATGAGTTTGATTTTAACAACTACTCTAAGAAAAACTCCATCTTAAGACGAGTTTCTCCAATTATGTACTAAATATCCTATGCAGTATTACGCCAATCACCGTGTGAGTTTCAATTCAATAATCAAATGATTATATATATTATTTAGTTTTAATTTTTAATCATCTCGTAATTTGGAAATATTGCAAAGCATTAGACGAAGGTTTAACGTCTTCAAAACAAGTTTATTGAAACGGATCCGACGAACAGCGTTTTAACGGATCAAACAATTTCAAGGAAGAACTTCCGCTACTGATAACGCAGTTCCGGCTTGATAATATCTCACATCCTGTCGGCTTAGCTCGAACGCGGGAGCTAATATACTTCTGAGATCACAATAGAACCATGGTAAAATATATGCCTACTGTTAGCTAAGCAAACATGCCGCTTTCGTCAAAAACATTTTCTATATACAAGATATCTAACTTTCTAAGCTTAATAAGTTGCGTAAAGTATGAACGTTGAAGTTAATAACATTTATTTATCCTTCTTATCAATTTGTATTTTCGGTCTAAAGTAGATGAAAAAATACTAACATTAAGAATGAGCCAAGAAGTTATTCGAAATTTGCAATAACTAGGATATAAAACTACGGAGAACATGTGTTTCTTATATTCTTTCTACCCCATGATTTAAAATTGAACTGTAAGACAGTGTCAACGAACAATTAATTATTAGTTTGTTTTTAATGTCTAGCGTACATTAAAAACATGTATTATGGTTTAAATGTAAAGAACCGTAAATATATCTAAAAAAAATAATACCTACCTAGGAACAGGTATTTTCAATTTTGGTTGAAAAATAACGGTGATGAGATCAGTAAATCATACTACAATACTGATGCTAAGTGAAAACGTTCTCTGAAACAAATTAATAGTTCGATATGTTTCATCGGGGCATACTCGAACTGCTCCGGAATTTTGATTACTTTTGAAAGCATCGAACTGCGCCAGTCATTACGGAGGATTAGGAAGGGTCGCCTCGCCACCCAGCCAGGTAGTCGCTACGGGACTGGGGAAAAAGGGAATTATATTTGTCCCTGCGTACTGTCAATGACAGTAGCTGCAGTCTCCTACTGCTGTCAACTGTTTTACCCGTCAAGTCACAATAACTGTTTCTGTACCAATATCAAAAGCGTTTGAAATATATATGACTAATATTTTCACTCCATGTACCAAAGAACATTGACCACAATTGTTAACCTTTTCCATATAGGAGACCTCCAGATTTCATAGACCTTCATTTTAAATAAAAATTGTCGTAACAGTTTCAAAAATGCAATCTATTATACTGCAGATAGTAAAATATATCTAGAAAAAATTTAACTAAAATGACATTGGTATACAGATGTAGGAATATTGCTAACTTCACCGATTGAAACGAAAGTAACATATGTAAAACTAACGACAGGTGTAAGTGAAACTTACATCATTAGTTACATCCCTCACTCGACTAGAAAACTTATTGATGTGAAGATTTCAAATTAGTCACAGCCTAGCTGACACACTTTGTAATTATTTTCACTCCAAGGTACAATTAAAATGTAGAGTCCTTACAGCCTAATCATGAAGACTATGCGGTAGTGTCCCTAATCTCTTTGGGGATATTCCTAGCTAGACATATAGGCCTAATAAGCGATGTAAAATGTGTTTGTAAACTTTGATTCCTTGAACACTCTCTGTAGACTTCCAGAATAAATATATTTGGCCTCAAAAAAATTTTAACTAACGGACGTAATAACAAATTATATGCAATTAAGGGGAGTCTCTACTGAAAATGGCCAAAAATCTTGAAAATTTCCAATTTGTTCACCTTAATTTTTACTTGTTTATTCCTGAATACAAAAAAACCACATTTCATAGTTTTATCAACTTTATTATGCCATAAAATTCATATTATACGTTGCTTTGCAGAAAAACAAAATTCGCTGTTTTCGTATTATTTTCATGTAAAAATATTATTTTGACACTCTTATATTGTTACTGTGTCTTAATATGTAACAACTACATAAATTGTAAATGTATCAATAATTTTTTTTGCTATATTTTTGCATGTATTTCCATGAAACACTTCTTTAGAAAACCCGCGGTTACCAAAAGTAGCATTTTGACTGTATCTAGCATATAACTTTTGATATTCCAAAAAAAAAAACTACTTAAGCTACAGTCTTCAAATTTTTTTGGGTTATGTAAAATAAATTATCTAAATAATAACGTATTTTGAATAAGTTTGGATCATTGGATAAAAAATTAGAAAATCTTAAATTTTACAAAAAAAATGAAAAAAGTACAGTTTGAAGAAAAATTAAAAATAGTAATTTTTGGTTTACATAACTAAAAATACGTGATTTTTAAGTAAATTTACCTGAACAAAATGATACCTTTGAAAATTGTTTAGATCCAATACTTGTCTTGGAATAACAATTTTAAAAAACCCTTGAAAAAATCTTTAAAAGCGAATTTTAGGCCCTATATTTTTTAATATATATATATATATATATATATATATATATATATATATATATATATATAAAACAGAATGGTTTTAGGTCCATCTGAAGTATAATATATGGCAATATACTTAATTCACGGTCAAAACGAAACCTTTTTATAAACTAATTAGTAGACGTGTTTAAAACAGTTCTTATATTAACACCTTTAATAACATGTTCACATATTTTGAACAAATATTTTGTAATGCGGTATTGAATTTCATTGCATCAGTTTCATAAATTTACAAATGCTTTATTCAAAATAAACTACCTGTAGAGTTGAGCCTAGCGTTCCTATCGCCGAGTATGGAAACGGAAATGCCGAAATTCCTAGAAAAGGACGGTTAAACCGAACTATTCTAAAATCAGGGAAGGTTAAAACGAACTTTAATATTTGATCAGCAAGGGCGGATAAAAAAGGGCTTCGGTTAAAACGAGGTCAGTTAAGAGGGGATCCACTGTAGTACTTTTTCTTATCAGCCCTCAAAAAAACATATTACAGTTCTTGATGCAAGTGATCGGCTTAGAGCAATCCTCCTGAAATCCTGGAATTTCTTTTAATTAATGCATTTCACAGTGTAAGAAACAGCGCTTTATGTTATTTATTTAAATAATAGTATTCCACAAATGCGTATAAATAATGAATTTAATTTCAGCTGAACCTTACATATAGATAGTGGTTGAAAACTCACAACCACCATTCTTTTACCGTAACTGTAGAGGTAAAAGAATATCCTTATTCTCTTAAAAGAAATAAATGACATATCTAACATAAGTAATTGTTTATGCTAGGTAATAAAATATTTTATAAAAAAACATCACATACATTATGTATTAAAAAAACCTTAGGGAACCCAAATCAAACTTAATAACGCAATGCAACTAAATCATCACAGACAACTGTCAAATATTTACCTAAATATTTACTTATTTCACATTGACATTACCGTTTCACAATAATTGAAATAATAACAAAGGAAGCCCGTGTTGTTTGGAAGATAAATGGTGCAGTAAAATATAAAAATCTTATATTGAGTTTTAAATTTAAATTAAATTTTTATTGGCTTTAGTACATATATTTTACAGAATTTCTTAATTTCCTGGAACAAAGAAATCTCAGCAAACAATAAGAGCAATAAACAGCCGTTCTAAGCGGAAGGTGGGGGCGGATGTCTTTGCACCCCTCTAATTAATTGTTTGCTTGTAAATCCCTAGGATAATGCCATATCCAGTTTGTCGCATATATGTGTGTTAGGTATTATGTGTTAAGGATCAAATATATTTACATCTTAGGTATAATTCAACCTTCCAGCCTATTGCTGGTTTTGTCAAATACTATGAAAATAAACTACCCTGTGTTACTAAATTTTAGTCTATGTGTATCTGATTTTTCAGAATTTCAGTAAACATTACGACGAAATAGTCAAGTAAAGTAAGTCACATGTTTAGGCTTAACTACATTTATCCTTAATTATATTTAGATTTAATTCAATAGAGCATTGCTAACATTTCGGATTTTTTAAATCCATGCCTCAGTAGATCAGAATATCTATAATTTATATAGTTTTAGATCTGGTATATGGTATTTTTCTTTTCTTTTTTACAAAATATTTTGTTTACATTGTTGACTAAAATGTTTTCCAAATCCTTTTTTTATCCTTTTTTAATTCTACTTCGATAATTTGATGTTGTCTTTCTTTAACTGTAATTTTTTTGTATGAAAAAAGTGCTTCTATTTTATATTTTATCTTATAACTTCAACGCAGCTAGATAAGGACTCAGATCATGCACCGTTCATTCGACCCATGTGATTTTTTGTGTGTACATATTGTAATTGCTGTAAATTTATGATGATGAATAAAAAATTTTTGATTTGATTTGGAATTTTTGATTTGATTAGATTTTTAGATGTGCGAAACTTTAACAGTATTTTCTTAGTAAATACTATTCTATTTTTATTTTACTTGTGATAATGATAAAATAGCTTGAATGTAGGTGGATGAAATTGATAATCAATCGCAAAGTGAAGAGCGTGTAGGAGGGTTTTAAAGGGAAGGAAGCGTATCACGCCTCAAAGGGTTTCAGGTACTCAAACGAACAATAAAAGAGAAAAGTAGTTAAATCAAGAACACAGGTTCAGCAAACTCCGTCAAAAGAACATACTGCCATTTAAACTATTTGCCTGAACTATTAGCCTGTTATGATATTTATCACACTGATAAATATCATAACAATAACAACAACCACAAACCAACAACCATAACAACAAATACAACAACCATAATAATACTTACTTCTCTACGGTTTGGACGAGTAGTCGATTGATTTTTTGTTGTTGTTAAATTAGAGTAAAGAAGAATAGTGTTTTAGGAGTTACGTAATGAAACTAGCTTCGGGTTATGAGTTTCGAATATTAAGTTTCATTTGCCTGTTCAAGCGATTATCGTTTATTGTTAAGTAGTACTCAAGCCAAAGCTACACAGGATTGCAGCTTAATATGCAGCAGAAACTCCCCAACTAGACCAACTAGCGTTCATATAAAACTTACCACCAATCATAATTAACAATCTAATACAACTTCGCTGTTATGGGGATGTTTAAGGTTACTTAAACAGTCATGAGCATACACCTAATGGTTGAACAAATACAGCTATGGGTAAGTAATAAATAATATTTTTAGTTAGAGTTACATAGTAGAATAAGATTGTTTGCTTAGAGCTGTAACCTCTCGCTACAGGTAGACAACTACTCTAAGAAATGATTTCTCATCCGAAGACGAATTAGTCATATGATATGAAAAATTTCCTGTGTAATAATATTATGCCAAAACTATATTATTACAACTCATCCTTCACTAATATTCAGGGTAACGTCCTCCATGAGGTACCTGTCTTATTAAGAATGATTAAAATAATATATGAATAATACTTTAATATTCAAACAGTTACTTATAAAATATATGTAAGCTAGTATGACAATTTTTAGCTGTAAATAGCTAAATATCAATAAGTATTCATTGTAATCACTTCGCAGTACCAGGAAACATTGCAGAAACATCAGACGAAGATTTAACAACGTATTTTTAACAGAAGTTATTAAAACGGATCCGTACAATGTTTTAACATCGAAGATCAAACAATTTTGAGCAAGAAATTCCGCTACTGCTGACGCAGTTTTGGCCTGATATTATCTCACATCCTGTCGCTCAGCTTGAGCTTGGGAGCTAATCTAATGAGTGTCATGTGAAAGCTAACGCATATCTATGCAACATATCTATGCCTGTTGTTGGCTAAGCAAAGATACTGTTTCTTTCAATTATTATCCACATACAAGATACGATAAATTTTTAAAAATAATCAGTTACGTTATATACAGGGTGTTTTTGTTTTTTTTAAACGCAACCCATTTTTAAGATTGAATAATCCACATATAAATATGAAATGAGTATTGTTTTATTTATCTTTACATTTTATACAGCCTATTATTTAATATTGATCACATTTAGTTTACATTATGTGCTCAAACAGTCCGCGATTGGCATTTGTATAAAGTCATGCTCTTTCAATCAAATTCCCGAACACGTGTTTTCAGGTGTCTCTTTGAATTTCTTGCATTAAATTTGTTATGTTTGTTTTGTGGTTCTGAATATCCTGTGAATTGTTTTCGCAGGCCTTGCTTTATGTATTCTCAAATAAAATAATATAGTGGGGTCAAATCTGGGGATCTTGGGGGGATATAATCCTTCACCGAAATATTAAATTTTTGGTTACGTTTTTAATGTGTGTGTCTTTAGCACGATAACTCGCGTAAAAATAAACCATTCTGAATGAAATTTGCCACAGACATGAAAAGAAGTAATTATCTCACGAAAACTAAAAATTCTTAAGATATTCAGCCGCTCAAAACAAACATATCAAATTTCATGCAAGAAATTCAATGAGGTACCTTGCAAAAAGTGTTCGGAAATTGGATGGAGAGAGCATAACTTTTTACTAAATGTGATCAAACTTAAATAATAGGCTGTATAACATGTAAAGATCAATAAAACAATACTCCTTACATATTTTTGTGTGCATTATTCAATCTTAAAATGGGTTGCGTAAAAAACACCCTGTATCTATACCTGCTGTTGGCTAAGCAAAGATACTGTTTCTTTCAGTTATTCTCCACATACAAGATACGATGAATTTCTAAAAATAATGAGTTATGTTATATAGAAACGTTCTGAAGTTAAATAGAATTTATTCATCATGATTATCAATCTATATTTTTAGAAGGTCTAAAGTGGAGAAAAAACTATTACTATCAAGATACTCCCAGGAGTTTGTTTATAATTTGCTATGACCAGGATAAAAACAGTGGTGAACATGTGTTTCTTGTAATATTCCTGCTCCGTATGAGGCTGTCGGTAAGTGTTATTTGTTTGCATTTTAATATTTACCTGAGATAAAGATAAATTAATCGCATGGATAACAATGAACTAATAATGAAATATGACCTTTAAACAGATACTGTATTTCGGTTTTTGGAAACATGACAGCGATGAAATCAGTACGACATCAATATTGTTGCTTATTGATTCTCCGAAACAGTTTAATCCGTCGATGCGTTTTAACCAAATCGGTCCAGTCGTAAATCACCACTTTCATGAATGAAAGTGGTCTAGCACTCATCTGCAATTCTACGAATCATAGAATAATTGTGCTTTGCTAGATAGATCGGCCCACATCTATTCGTATTGAACAATCTGTCTTCATTCGAGTTAAAACATGTTTTAATTGACATTTATTAAAACTATTTTTACCGTTTCTCTGTCAACAACTTTTTTTAGGGAAACTGAAGCTAAACGGACAGAAATGTTCTACTGGAACAAAAAAATATAGACTATCATTTTTTTATTGTTTTTAAAACAAAGGAACTGAATATGACTTGAGGGACCTAGGGAGGTCATTAATGTAACTTTTTTCATATTTGGATCCAATCTTTTCACAAATCTGTGAAACTCGATACAAATTCAGATTGAAAATTTATTTCGATTTTGAAGGGAATTTTATGAGGTGCTTAGAGATTTGTGTGCTAATGATTGTCTTTAAAAATGCATTAAAATACAATTCATCACAATTTTCAATCTCTTTCATCTTTTATATTCTAAGGTGAAAAAATAGCAATCTAGGTGTGATAAATAGCAATGGGCCTGAGAGTTTAAAAAATAAAACTGCTTATGAAACAGTGAAGTAAATAGAACTAAAATAAATGTACCTGATATTACATTGGTATAATGATGGAACCGCCATTTGTAAACGCAAGTTTTAGAAGCAAAACTAACAACAGATGTTGGCTAAACTGTGGAGGATTCTCACTCGACTGGAAGACTTATTCAGTTGAAAATTTCAGATAAGTTACAACGTGGCTATCACACTTTGAACGGTTTTCAATTTTAGTACAAATTTATACTCAGAAACATTAAATAATACATCAATTTAAAATTAACCGTAGCAGATTCTGGGTATCGTGAGTAATATAATATGTGCTGACTGACGTAAATCTAACGATTAAACATACAGACAACCGACCAGGTTTGATTGTTTAAATGTATGATTGTGTATAATATTTTATTCCTAAAACATGAAGCTGTATCATTTTTATGTTTTTAAAGTGCCCTCTCAATTTCTACGACGTTAAGTCAATATCATAAATTTATATCATTACAGTTAGCAAATTTACTTTCAGTTAAATATAGAAATGTACAGTGTAATAAAATTTTTAAGTCTATAATTTGGTCTCAATTACATATATTACGAAAGGCATTACATATTGCTGTGCTTACGCCTTAAGACCTTGAGCTTCATTGGGCCTTTTCAGTGACCTAGTTCCGTAACACTTAATGCTAAGCTTACAGAGAAAGCCTGGGATAATTCCATTTGACCTATAAGGAATAAATTATAGCTGTACTTCAAACTAAAAATAATATAAAATATTTAGTGGTATTTCATATGGTTCAATTAGTTTTTTTAAACCATTTCTGAAAGCTAAACTAGGAAATATACCTAAAATAGGGAACATTGAAGCATTTTACCTTTAAATAGTAAGAGATTTAGTCCTTATGGTGTATTTGGGAAAACACGAAAATTGTTTTCAACAACAGACAATAGTGATAGTCTACGTTAACTGGTTGCGTAGGTAATTGATGTTTTCGTTTGGCGCTAAACGCGGTACGCTGCCTGATGTTATTGTCAAGGCAAATATTTTAAAAAATTGATACCTCCGTTAATCTCCAACCGATCGTGATAAAATGTTGTATGTATCTGTAAAATTATTGTAATGTTTTTGCATTTTAGTTTTTTGTTTAAAAGGAAAAACTATGTGTCAATTTGTTGATACTGTTAATTAAACTTGCAATAAACGCGCATATACTGCCCTGGCACAGAGCGGCCTCTTAATGTCAGGTCCAGTATCAAAGGCCACTTGTTCCACTGTAATCAATTTACAAACAAGTCCACTCCATACCGAAACGGATTAAGCCCTCTTTTAGACGAAGCCACTGCGACTCGTCATTGTGGCCGGCAACTGTTAAACGCCACTGTGGCCGGCTACTGTTACACGCCACTGTGACCAGCCACTGTTACACGCCACTGTGGCCAGCCACTGTTAAACGCCACTGTGGCCAGTCGCTGTTACACGCCACTGTGGCCAGCCACTATTACACGCCACTGTGGCCAGTCGCTGTTACACGCCACTGTGGCCAGCCACTATTACACGCCACTGTGGCCAGTCGCTGTTACACGCCACTGTGGCCAGCCACTATTACACGCCACTGTGGCCAGCTACTATTACACGCCACTGTGGCCAGCCACTATTACACGCCACTGTGGCCAGTCGCTGTTACACGCCACTGTGGCCAGCCACTATTACACGCCACTGTGGCCAGCTACTATTACACGCCACTGTGGCCAGCCACTATTACACGCCACTGTGGCCAGCCACTATTACACGCCACTGTGGCCAGTCGCTGTTACACGCCACTGTGGCCAGCCACTATTACACGCCACTGTGGCCAGTCGCTGTTACACGCCACTGTGGCCAGCCACTATTACACGCCACTGTGGCCAGTCGCTGTTACACGCCACTGTGGCCAGCCACTATTACACGCCACTGTGGCCAGCTACTATTACACGCCACTGTGGCCAGCAACTATTACAAGCCACTGTGGCCAGTCACTGTTTCACGCCACTGTGGCCAGCCACTATTACACGCCACTGTGGCCAGTCACTGTTACACGCCACTGTGGCCAGCCACTATTACACGCCACTGTGGCCAGTCACTGTTACACGCCACTGTGGCCAGCCACTGTTAAACGCCACTGTGGCCAGCCACTGTTAAACGCCACTGTGGCCGGCCACTGTTAAACGCCACTGTAGCCGGCCACTGTTAAACGCCACTGTGGCCGGCCACTGTTAAACGCCTCTGTAGCCGGCCACTGTTAAACGCCACTGTGGCCGGCCACTGTTAAACGCCACTGTGGCCGGCCACTGTTAAACGCCACTGTGGCCAGCCACTGTTAAACGCCACTGTGGCCGGCCACTGTTAAAAGCCACTGTGGCCGGCCACTGTTAAACGCCACTGTGGCCAGCCACTGTTAAACGCCACTGTGGCCGGCCACTGTTAAAGGCCACTGTGGCCGGCCACTGTTAAACGCCACTGTGGCCAGCCACTGTTAAACACCACTGTGGCCAGCCACTGTTAAACGCCACTGTGGCCGGCCACTGTTAAACGCCACTGTGGCCGGCCACTGTTAAAGGCCACTGTGGCCGGCCACTGTTAAACGCCACTGTGGCCAGCCACTATTAAACGCCACTGTTAAACGCCACTGTGGCCGGCCACTGTTAAACGCCACTGTGGCCAGCCACTGTTAAACGCCACTGTGGCCGGGCACTGTTAAACGCCACTGTAGCCGGCCACTGTTAAACTTCACTGTGGCCAGACACTGTTAAACGCCACTGTGGCCAGCCACTGTTAAACGCCACTGTGGCCGGCCACTGTTAAACGTCACTGTGGCCGGCCACTGTCAAACGCCACTGTGGCCGGCCACTGTCAAACGCCACTGTGGCCGGCCACTGTTAAACGCCACTGTGGCCGGCCACTGTTAAACGCCACTGTGGCCGGCCACTGTTACACGCCACTGTGGCCGGCCACTGTTACACGCCACTGTGGCCGGCCACTATTAAACGCCACTGTGGCCAGCCACTATTACACGCCACTGTGGCCAGCTAATGTTACACGCCACTGTGGCCAGTCACTGTTACACGCCACTGTGGCCAGCCAATGTTATACGCCACTGTGGCCAGCCACTGTTAAACGCCACTGTGGCCAGCCACTGTTATACGCCACTGTGGCCAGCCACTGTTATACGCCACTGTGGCCAGTCACTGTTACACGCCACTGTGGCCAGCCAATGTTACACGCCACTGTGGCCAGCCAATGTTACACGCCACTGTGGCCAGCCACTGTTAAACGCCACTGTGGCCAGCCACTGTTATACGCCACTGTGGCCAGCCACTGTTATACGCCACTGTGGCCAGCCACTATGGTGGACAACTGTATCTACACAGGTCACAGAAGCTGACATTTTCTTACCCTTAAATACATCGATTAGAAAAATATAAACAATTTATAAAAAAGAGGTGATTCGTTTGAAAAAATGTGACGCTTGCAGATACCATTGTGCTGGGTAACACTAGCCTCTCGTAAAACGGGACCTGACCAACTCACCGTCCTATCTTAGTGCAGGTTGGCCACTTTACACGTTTTTCAATCCATATTTCAATCTTATTGAATTTTTTTGGACAGTTAACATCACAAACATTAAAAAATATAATTTTAATCACTGTTGTACTAGAATGTTTGAAATATACAAATTATCAATTGTAAGAGACATTACTTGCTGAAGTGTCTTTTATGAGGGGGGTAATCACAATGATTTGCCAAATTTGCAGATAGTTCATTCATATTTTTAATATACCGTCTAGTATTTTTATTTACTGTTCGCGTCAGTAATATTTCTTTGTAAAAACGTAGTATTAACTTGTGTCACTTATTATATGTTTTTATAATATTGCAACTCATGAAATGGACTCGTCTTAAGAGTTTTCATTATTTATAATACAGTTAAATATGTAAACAATAGAGTAGTTCTATTGTTTACATATTTTTATTCCGGAGACCAGTTGGATTAATTTTCTTTGGAATTCTTTCTCAAGCGTGACTGGTTATGCGAAGAACTAAATATCAGCCTTTTACCATAAAAGCAATTTTAACACTGCCTGCTCGTAAAGATTTCAAAATTTGTTCGTCCGTTTTTTCATTATTATGAAAGAAATCAATATTCTTGACGGTATGTTTTTTTGTGATGGTTGTTTCAATGTTATTCAAGTTTTGGCTACTCATCACTTAAATTACTAATAAAAACAAGAAATTTCTTGTTTTTATTAGTAATTAAAGTGATGAGGAGCCAAAACTTGAATAACATAGAAATCAATAATATACCAAGTACATTTATATAACATACTTGCATTACAATTATCGATTCATTAGCTCTAATAAGCCGAAGCTGTGATGTATTTCAGAATTAATCGTTGTTTACATTAATTGAGTACTTATTCGTAGGATCAAATGTAATTAATTTATAATTTTTAAACGTTTTTAATACATATAAGTATCATTAAAAAGTTTTCTGTAAGACGTTATCATTAAGATGTTGATCTGTTTATTTCAATTGAATTGGTTAAATATTAAAAATGATGTAATTTAATAGCCAATTAATTTTTCATGTTTAACTTTCACCCATTTGAATACTTAGAGTAAAAACTTTTCAACTTCCTTCCCGGAGATCTGTACGTAAAACTTAATTTGCTTTCAACACAAAGTTTCCCTGATATATTTACTTATTTAATTTCTTTTGATGAAATGAAAATCTCCGCGGAGAAAACTTTAAGATATAAAATTTAAATATCACTTAAAACATTCGTTGGAAGCACAAGTAATGAATGAAGTTCAAATCAGCCTAAGTGTAGAAAAGGAAACAAGTTTATTTACAAAGCTATAAAAAAGTTTTTAATAAGAATCACTTGCGTCTATATATACTTCATCAGAACAAGAAGGTATATATCTATATACACCTTACGTTGCATCTTGTCTTATTAATTTATTGTATTTATGAATTATTACAGGATTAATTTTAAATTACCCTACCTTTATGACATTTTATTGATATTTATTAATTATTTCTCTAAATACTAAATACTAAATAATTCTATATGTTAAATAATACGAAATATTAAATAACACTAATACAAATTACGAAAAACTAAGAATACTTGATATTAAAAATCACAAATTCAAATCAATAAATAGGAAAGAAAGCTAGGTGCTAAATAATATAATATATTAAATATCAAAGAATGCTATATAACATATTGTAAAAAAATAACATTCTCATTCATTGAAGCCTAACCAAATTTAGGTTTATCTGTTTTTAAACATTTATCAAGTAATTTAGCCATTCCTCTTATTTTATCTTCATTTCCTGTTATCAATCTGCCTAGAATTATTATAAAGCATGATTCGTATATCATCTGCAAGGCTATTTATGTAAACTTAAGTTTCAATATAATTTTAGAATTTATATTTAACATATTATACTAAGTATTAAAATGTATTTATAGATACTTCTAAATTTCATCTCATATTTATGAGACGAAATTTCTTTATATATTTATGTAACTAAGGAAACCGTCTGCACATAAGCATTTTTAAGAGATACTTTAGTCTTTTCTATGAAAGGAAAAGCTTAAACGGCACCCAGGAATAAATTATGAGAGAAAAAGTAGATTTTTGATTATTTAATAATGTAATGGTCTTATTATCTCTTTTAGCTTTCATTGAGTTTTTTGTTACAGCACTAATGAATAATCGTGATATCCGCTTCGATTATCTCGTGTTATCACAAGTGAAGGTTTTAAGACAATGCTACCTTTATTGGGTGAAAGTGAAACTGTGTCTATGACGTCATGATCTTATTAGGAGTCACTTCCCTTCTCGTAACGCTCGAACTAAGTAAACCCTATAAGGCTTCGGGCCATGAAACTTGGCAGAATCGGCGCACCGAAATTGCGCCGCATACCAAACTGACGAAAAAGGTTCACTAATCCCTAACCGATATTGCGCCCTGAGGGTGGCAGGTACCTGTAGACTGCAACACCACGCAATGACTCAGGAATGTTACCCTCGCCCCCCCCCCCCCGCCTGACCAGTAGACGAACCACAAAATATTTGTACTCCACAAATGATTTGTCAGTTTTGCATAAGACACCTAAGCGATATGTAGCTCCATTCACGAGCAAATGAACCAATATAGTTATTTAGAATTAGTTGTTTATTGTTTGCAATCTTCATTAAACAAATATAAATCAATGATATCAATAAATAAATAAATAGCCCTTCAGAAAACAAATGTTACGAGTTGCTATATTCCAGCTCCATTTAAAATTAATCGAACGGTATAGTTGATGAATTAATTATTTACGGGAAATATAAATCAAACGGTAAGGCGGTTTATCAAGTGAAATGAAGTGTTATTACGGTGGGTCAACGTAAAAACCTTGCACTTTTTGATACAGCTTATAGCCACTTGGCAGGTGTAAAGAAGTTACCAGTATAAGTATTTTTGTCCGAAAAACCAACCTTGCATTCTTGTAGAACACTTCCATATCAACCATTAAAGAAAGCCATATTTATGAATTCTCAGATTAGCCTGATTCCGTTGCTCACTCGCCACGTCCCTCCCAAGGGGGATAATGAAGGGTTTTGAAGGAATTTCTGTGTTCCGACTTCGAAGGCGAGACTAGGAGTCAGAGCTTGTCTCCCTCATGTGATTCTAGGAAGGGCTGCGGCGCAATATCGGTCCACCCCTTGGACAAGATTTAGAGTCACGGCGCAATTTTGGTGTCTACCTGGATTTTGCGGCGCAATTTCGGTGCGCCCGGCAGAATAAGTCATTACTAGATAACACGTAGCTCGAAATCGAGCAAATATCATATAGTAAAAGAATAAAGAATAATCAGCCTACCTATATACTTTTAAAGCTTAACCAAAGGGATAAATTCATTAACAAAATCATCGCTTAAGTACTGAAACTTTCAAAGTTTTATCTACCGAATGAGTTTCCGGTAAACGTTAACGACGCATTATCTCCACCAGTCTTTTCGTTCTTAAAATGCAACCCACCGCAATGAAAACATTTTTTAGTTCATTGGTCTGAGGTTGGAAGGAGCATCAAATGTTACATCGGGAGGGTGATCCAGCGGTTGCAATCGTGTTCTTTCCGACTCCTCCGACCAGTCAATGTTCGTCTCCTTCTTATCGGTGGCATTATAAATGCATCAAATCCAAAAATATATATTTGCTCAGGTTAATATAATAACTTAAAAAAAACACTATGAGATATCGTAAACTACATTGTATGTATCTAATGTAAAACTGGTAACTGCAACTGTTTAAGAGCTTTAAAAACTTCATAACATAAGCTAAATTACATAATAAATCTGTTAAAAAACAAAACTGTTGAAAACAAAACCAAACCAGCTGTAAAAATAAAAAATGTTCTTTTCGAATAATTATAATTGCTGCAATCTGTGGTTTACCTGTAGAACTATTTCAGAGTTTTGCCACATGTTCAGTTTGTAAACAAAGTGAACTGAGCTTCCTTAAATGTTGATGAATAGCGCCACTGTTCCGAAACTTCAGCCCTTAACTGTACTTCAGTGACGCCCTTTTTTAAAATTCTGAGACTTGTTGACAAATCTACATAAATTTCCCTTTAATTTGACACCTCAAACGTTAAAATCCGCCCAGCCGTTATTGCGGTTGGACTGTGAAAAGAAAAACGCTTGCGTATTAATATATAGAAGATAGACTCTACATGCGTACTAAGAACGGATTTTAAGATATATTCTCTCAAAAGGCTAAAATAGGGCATATTATTATAAAATTCCAAATGGCGGCTATTTTTAGATTTCAAAACATATTTTCTAAATCCATGTAGAGCTTTGGGCCTAATAATGGCTCAAATATTCTTTATAGGCTCTAGATGCATACTAATAAAGGATTTAAAAAATTTTCTCTAGAAAGGCCAAAATAAGGTGAATTCGAAAATTTTTAATGGTGGCCTTTTCAGTTTTTAGAGCTATGATTACAAAATATCAATAGAGGGTCTCTAGAATATTTTACAGAGGCAAAACAAAGATATTCCTTTCACTAAAAAGAATAAAATGTACAAAAGTATCACGGTTGTCTTATATTATATATTTTTCAGATACTACATACATAGGCTACTCGCGTTTTACGGATCAATCGAAGTAAACGAACTGGAATCTTGAAACTCTGCATGAAAATATCATTCCGTTATTTTTATAGAATCGGAATTCCTTTTTGGATTTCATGAATTAAAAAATTAAGGAGGGTTTGCGAACTGGCGTACAGCGATTTGGGCTAAGTTCTACCAAATATACTAGCCTATTCCCACCATAGAATGTCACCTCAAGCTGCTAAACAAGTAATCCAATTTCCAACATGATTGAAAAAAAATTTGTGATGAATTAGATTTCCTAATTTTTTGGCCTACACATTAATTTTAAATTTTTTCTCGCAGTTTTTGGTAGACTATATTAATATACATACTAAATTTAGATGTAAGATCTATAGACCTCTTTGCGGTATTTACATCAATTATATATCATATGCCTCTTATTCTTTTATGCCAAATTGGCCAACAGGTTTTAGGGGGTAGCGCGTTGCAATGAAAGTTCTGAGTTCAAAACCCTGAAGTGAATACTTTTGTGTTCAAAAAACCAGAAACCCAATTTTATAGGTTTAATGATACATTAACTAGGAAATGTCAGTATACTTACGGTTAAACTGAAAAATTTGACTGTGTTAGCACATGTTAGCCAATTCATACCTTTTGATGGGAAAAGGAAAATTCATTTCATTCATGGGATGAAAATTCATAGGAAAGGAAAAACGTTTCATCTTATGTCAAACTGGGATCGAGATTCAACCTTAAGTTTGTAATTAGGGGCTTAAAAACGTATATTTCAGATAAATTATTGATATTATCAGTCTATTTGGAAATTTGTTAAACTTTCACATTAGAAATAACGTATAATTATTGAACCAAACATTTTTTACACTTTCATCGGGCGATGCTGCGGGTATAACAACTAGTAACATATATTTCTTATATGTTACTATTTTGATAAACTATTTTACCCTATAGGTATATGATACATTACTATTGAATCATTTGGAGCGAAAGTTAGTGGTTTTTGTGAGATTTTGTATGAGTACGCACGAATCACTGTTTCCGATAAAAGGCTAATTTGACTAAATTGTTAGACAAATTAGGGCCATTATCCATATTCCTAAGTTTATTCAAAAAACTGTTTTTTTAATAAAACTAATTATTTTTGTTTCTTTTTTGTGACATGTTGAAACTATATCGTTGGCCCTCCAGTGCAAGCTGATTTGACTTTTCCATCTAATTACTAGCAATAAATGAAGAATAAAAACATTTCTCATAGCCCCCGGCCAACATATTGAGGGCGATCTATTTCACAAAGCTGCTACAGGTATGAGGGCCTTTTTGCCAAGATTTAATCTACTCATGAATGATTTTTGAACCATTTATATAAGGGAGCAACAGTGGCAAGATGCTGAGATCAAGAAGTGGGAGAATAAGACTGATTGCGGTTAATTTGTCCAGAAACGCCCACCTAAAAATTCTGTGTAGATCCTGAGAGCGGCTGAAAGTGTGCACTCACTAAATATTTTTTATAGTTGTTCTTGAATCACAAATCAATTGTTAAAACAAGTTTTGGGGAATGGGTTTTGTAAAAATCAACTCAAGCATATTTTGTTATTTTCACGATCCACAAGCAAAGCAATAACCTTCTAGTCATCACCAATAGCGAAAATCGATGCAGCCAAGAATCGTACGTAGATTTATTTATCATGAAAAACATTCAATAAATACATTTATAATGTTTAAGGAATACTTTATTCCTTTATTACTGATTTATTCTTTTATTATTTTAACTTACTCATGTTACCTTCACAAATTTCATCATTTATACAGATTCTATACTTTTCTTTTACATATTGGTTCAACATTTTTATGGCAAAAGTTAAAAAAAATCTTATTATAGTTCGCGCATAAAATCCCGAAAATTTAACAAAACTTGTGTGAGATATGGATAATAAATGTTTGTGTGATGCAGACGATTCCTAAAAATATGCCTGTGTCCTGCAGCAAAGTGTTTTTTTTTTATCGGTTTGGCTTCCTGTTGGAAATAGTGACTCTGAATTCACAAAACTGTCTTGAAATTTGTTAAAGGAATTAAAGGTCAATTAAAACTTACTAAAATATAACTGACATGAGTTTGAACTCTTATTTAATAAAAAAGAAAATACATGTAATTTCAATTTAATAAATCAAGCAACTTGGGATTTTTGTGCGCGAGCTGTAACTACATTTTTGTTTACTGTAATACAATTTTTACACCTGTACTTAACATGTTTCTATGAAAAGTTTCTATTATTTATATAATGGCGTGTTTAATACAATTTGAAAATAAGCCCTTATTTATTTAAAATAAGGTGTTGAATTAAGGAAACATAGGAAAACCAAAACTGCCGAAAGACAGTTATGAGCTCCTTTTCACACCTCTTCCAACTTGGTCCAAACGTTGTTATTTTTCAATCTGACTGAGAGATTCCCATATATATTTCAATATTTTGCTTGACGAAAAAAGTTTTTAGAGTTGTGCACTTTCAGATGGTAGTCAGTACATTATTTAGCCTTTTATTGCTTGCTTACGAAATACATATTCTACTTTTATCGTTCTAAAATGTTAATTTAAATTTTAATTCTATGCAGGGTAATTTTTTTCCAATGTTAATTCATAAAGTGAAGAATTATGTGTTGATTTGTAATCTTTTGCAGACGTACTTTACATTCTATTGACAAGTATTCCTAGTAAACGATTTTTCTATTTTATATAATAACTCAATAGAATAAAATGGGTTTTTAAGATAACATATAAACAGAAAATCGATAAAATTTAACGATTTCTAAAGTTACAAAAATACAATAATATATATATATTTTTAATACACCATCGAATAATGGGTTTCATTACTTAAGCATGGCATATTCTAAAAATAGTATGATGAACATTAAATTTATGATTTTCTTTAACCGGTTTATTCTTAAGATAATATACGTCTTAATCTTTTGACACACACCACACAACAATGCGCCCGTACAGACAATCTGGATGAGGGATTATCTCAGAGGTTCAACAATCAAATCATCAGTCTTGTAGAACAAAGACCACAACTACCGGTGTACCTTATAAGCACTTGTTATTCTTTGTTCACTTGTTTCCTTAGGCTATACTTTTATTCTACCATCGTATACTTTCTATATTATATAGACAATACTGTCGTATATATTCTAATGATATTACAGTCCTTTCAAAATAAATTAGGCCTAGGAAAATCTTTATATATATGTTACTCTTTTAGTCTCTATCGCAGTAAAGTTACATGATTTTTAACTGAAAATTGTTACTTATGTTTTTATTAATTTTATATAGGACATTGATCTCCTATATAAGCAATAGCATGTGATATAGTGATTTGAGCTTGCGAAATTAAATAAACTAACAAAACTCATGCCGATACACTAACTGGGTATGTTGGCTAAGGACGGAGTATAGAATGAAATTTTTAACTAACTAACACATAAACCAATAAAACAATTAATACAAATCTTTGATGATTTTTATTGGTATTGACACAACCAACAATTTTTCATTTCAAAATCTTTTATTTTTTCTTTTAGAGGAACTCAAAGGAAGAAAGGAAACAGTAATTTAGTATTACAGAAAATTAGGCTTCATAATGTAATGAAAACACTGGGAATCTCAGAACATCGGACACATATACACAATCCAGTCCTAAAATGAATATATAAAATTATTTGATTAGGATTTCCTTTTTTGCAACAATAATTTTAATAATTTTCACACTCCTAAAAAAACAATATTTTTTACCTCTGTGAATGAACCCAAAAAAGAAAATAAGTCATAAATATTTTATAAACATCTTAAACTAAAACATAGACATTTTCCAGTTAACTATGTACATTTTAAAACAACAAAATCTGCTGAGAACATTGCTCTACTGGTGGAAATGAGGTATTAGCCCTTTCCCTTTAACAGATTTTAAATATTTAATTGAACCTGATTAAATGTGAATAAAAGAGTATACAACAACAGAATGCAATAAATGCAAGACAAGATTCTTTGTTATAAAATGTTAATTAAATTGCAGAATCTAATTACCTTCCAAGGTTTACATTTTACGAATATCGTTATATGCAAAATCTGAAGAAGCGAGTAGATCTTTTTAATTCAAGACAAACTTTAATCCTTTGTTACAAAGATAAATATTCTAGGATTGATGAAGTATTTACACAGCCCTTCGTGCACGGATAATGTGAAGTATTAAATCATTGAAATGAGTAGTGGCGAGGTGGCGTTTCTGGCCCAATCAAACTTTGACACCCAGTCAATTTTTTGACAGCTACTTCCGGTCACGTGACCGGAAGTGACGTCATCAGCTGTGACGTGCTGTGACGTGTTGGTGGTGGGTATTTAAAGTTTAAATGTCCTGCTGTGCTGGGTATTTAAATTTTAAATGGCCGAGAGTGTGTCAAGGTCGTTTGGGGATGTTTTTAAAAAAGATCTTGCATTTTCGGAAAATCCGAAAATGCAAGATATTTTATTTTTTTATTTATTTGTTTTTTTTACAAAAGTATTATTTTACAAGTTAGTAAAGTTTGCTCCCAAATTTGAAAAGTAAGTTGTTGTCGGTGCTGAAATTTCTTGTTTATTTTCATTCTTCTTGTTGTTGTAAGTTGGCAAAAACACATTTTTTTCGTTTTGATTGTTTGTTGCATAAAGTTCTAAAGATAAACCAAACCCAGTGGTTATAAGTTGTTTTAGTTCTTCACTAAAAATTTCCAAATCCTTGTAGGTTGTAAGATTGATAGTGTTGTAGTGAATCCCGCGAATGTTGAGAGACATGACCAGAGTTGTTTACTCGACGAGAGGTGTAGCAGGAATGATTATTGCAAAGCCGGTGCTGCAGGTACCTACGATAGTAGTGGGGGTAGTGGTGGGGGTAATGGCAGGTGTTTGTTTAATCACTTTGAATTTAATCGTTGCCACAATAGACCGAGTCGATGTTGCAATTCTTCTAGTTTATCCAACCGGTTCTTTTGATATGTTTTGCAACTACATTTACAATAGCTGAAAGAATTACATTTTGTACAAGCTTTTCCGTCAACTTGATCTTCAGGTATTCTAAAACATTTTTCTTTGCAACAATAAGTTATAAGTGTTAGATTATTTCTTTTGGATGACATGTTGGTTGTAGCTTGTCTTAAACAGAACTGAGCCTCTCAACGTTAAAGTTTCATATTTATGTAAAGTATTCGAATAAAACTATCGAATAAAATAATCGAATAATACTATCGAATAAAATAATTGAATAATACTATCGATTAAAAAGTTCAAGGTCATCCGTTTGAGGTTTTAAAAAATACAACATATCAGTATATAAAAACATATACTGATATGTTATTTTTTATCTTTTTATTTAAAACATTTTTTTACAATGTTATTTTTGTGCGATGTGCAGAGTTAGTTCCGTAGAGTTGTTTCCGCTCATTCCGTGTGACACCAAATATAATGATCCTGGTTGAATTTCCCGCAGATCTTCATTTTGCAGCAACTGGACGAATCGTTTTGGAAGATATACTTGAAACTTTGGTTCATCACCCGGTGTATATGGTGCATCGGATAAAGATGCGACGACTGCGTCTCCATGCGTTGTATCAATTTTCTTCATTTCATGAACAATATAATGTTTCTGTTCTTTTAATTCTGAACATTTCTTGATAATTAGAGTATTTGATTTTGAATGCAAGTTGAATTGTTCAACAAAACATTGGAGAAACTGTTCTGATGCCATCCTTCACAGGAGATGTTGTCTGTTCGGAGTATGGAGTTAGACTGATACTCGGGGTGTGTTGCCTCTTCGTTTATATAACCTTCGGAACCCCCACTACATTCTTCCGTTTGTTGTTGTAAGTAAGCAGCCAAGTGATACGCGTTTTGTAATGCGCATTGAGATTGGTTGTGTTTCGGATTTATTGTAGAAACACAAATATTTCTAGCATCAAAGTGAAATGTTTTGTCCACTTTTATGTTTAAAACTTCTTTGTTTGTGTACTGTCGTATCCAATTCTTTTTTTCCAATCCTCTGGTATATATGTGTGTAAATTGTTTGCAAAAATGAAACATAATTTTGTGTACATTGTTGTACGGTAGGAAACCTTCATACCAATGGATATGATGAAAATTATTTGTTAGCCATCTGTTTGTTATTTTAGCTTTTGACTTTAGTTCATGGACAGAACACGGTGCTTCAAATAAAAATGGGTATGCTAATTGTGTAAGCAAATCCAAAATTACCAATTCTTTTATGATAAATCTATCATCGTTTCCGCGAAATGCTTGAAATTCAATTACACAAGGTTTTGCTGCCATTTCTTCATCCTGTCTGCTCATCATGGTGTCTGCTGATCAACTGTTTTCCACACCACGGTAGGTTAGATATATATAAACCAGGCCGTACAGTTGTAGGCGCGTTGGTGTATGTTTAACGTGGGCACCATCCCCAGTAGGCCTACCCCACGGTTTATTCTTTTGTTAAATTACATTGTAGTTTTAACCTAGCAAAGTTTCTTCTTCTGTATTATTGTTGTTGTTGGTTTCTTCTTCTGTTCTGTTGTTGTTGGTTTCTTCTTCTGTAGCCTCCGTTGCAACTTCGGTAAAAGGTTCAAAGTTTCTTAACTGCCTCCACATTTCCACTTCGTGAGGTATTCTATTAAAGATGGATGTATCTATTGGTCCGTATTGTAAAGTGCTTTCTGGTTGTTTTTCGCATGCATCTACCAGATATTCCTTAATAACAGAGCTTGAAAATACTAATTGTTTCATATACCTGGTAATAGGTGATGTTGCATAGTTTAAAATGTAAAATTCTTCACGTGTTAGAAGAATTTTATTTTCAAATTGTGTCGAGTCTCTAATTCTTACTTGTTGTTGACCACGATGTTTAATAATGTCAATTTCATTGTCACAATCCAAAAGTCGAATGTTAGTTTTTCTTCCAAAGAAACTGTTGGCTAAATAACATTCAATAAGATGTAGATGTTTTAAAAAGGAATCCCAAGCATTATCTGAAAATAAAACCATCTTTGTTCCATGGCTTAGGATTACTGCGGGAGAGTAGTCTAATGATTTTACCAATCCTATCGACACACTTTTACTCATGCAAGATGAAATAGGATAAAAGATGCGAAGGAAAACTTCAGTTAAAATGTTTGGGGGAATATTTTCTTTAAGTTTTCTTTTCTTTCTTACGTTTGTTTTATTATTTTCCAACTTTTTATTTTGTTTTCCAAACTTTAAAAAGTCATCAATTTCCTTTACAATATTTTCTTCAAAATGTTTATCATCATTTTCCAATAAAGGTGCTGTTTCGGAAACGTCTTGTACAACTGATAAAGAACTCATTTTGTTTATAATGCTGTAGACGATGTTACCCATACAACTGTAGACAGTAAACTAAACAATTTTCGTTCCCGCTCCTGCTTTTATAACCGAGTGGTGGGGGTATTTTTTTTCCTTTTCATTTTACAAAACTGCTTTTACAATTCCTGTTAAAGGTGTATATGTAACAATTTTGTCATGTAAAATTAAACAATAAGCAGATGTATCTTTGGGTACATTTTGTTCAAATTCCATTTCTATTTTTATATCTACACTGGAAGATTTTACAGATTCGTTTTGTTTTGAACAATCAACTACAACAATCGGATAGTTAGATTTAAATTGGTTTGGCGTTAATAAAGGTGTGTTTGTTTTTCCATAATATGAATTTTGGAATCTTGCGTACATATCGTACAAAACGCTAAACCTGTCTTTTGTAAAGTTTATGTTGAAGTTGTCGTATGGAAAGAATTGAGAGTTTAGAAACACCTTAAAATTTGTAAGTTTGCAATGATCAAATTCACCAGCATGTTTAGTTATTTCATTTCTTCTTTTTGTTTGTAATCCAAATATTACATATCTTGCCTTTTCCAAATGAGTAGAAGTTTTTACAGTCCATGTATGATGTTGTGTTTCCGGTAAAACCGGATATTCATGAAACTCCCAACTTCTAAATGGTATTACGATATCACGATCTGATTTTAAAGTTCTTAATAATGAAATTCTATTCTGATCGTTTAACCGTACATGCGGTACTCTCCAAACAATCTTGTCTAATTGCATTTTCCATTCTAAAGTAGCTTCCGTTGTTCCATCAGGCGCCATAATAATATCTTTGTCGTTTGATGATCTTAACAAAACTAATTCTTGTTTTACGTTTATTATTATTTTTCGGTAATCTTCGGCAAAGCCTAAAAGTAATCTTAAAGGAATGTAAAAGTCAAAATTGCCTGAACTGTTTGGAGTGATTATATTGGAATCGGGCGCTACCCATCCTGCGGCGGCTAGCATATTTTTTCACCCGGTGTTAAAGATGCTAATCCTTTTAATGTACTTGTAATTCCCACCTTTTTTGTTGAATCTACTGTAACTCCGGAAATTTCATATCTTATTTCATCAAACAAATATGCCATGGGGTTATTTATGAACGGAACAGTACTTGCAGTGCTTCCATCTCTTTTTGTTACTCTTCCTTCGATATACAAATAACTTTCACATGGAAGTGTATAAATATCCTGTTGTTGTATGGGAATTCTAATTTCATCATTATTATTTAATTTTGATGAAGCGTAAGGGTTGTGCGTATGATATTCCTTTTCCCATAAGGTTTCGTCGAATGTCGGACCCTGCGCTATATCCAATATTTCCATTATTAATAAGTTTTAATCCAATTTCTTCTAGAAAACGAATGTTATCACTTGTTAATCCTTCTATAGCTGAAGTGCTACTGACTTGTTTACCAGTCAGCTCTTTCTTTTTAAATGATAACCCCATTGTTATACGGTTGATTTTATATGTATTCGTATAGTTATAGGTTCGTCTCTAAAATCAATATGATTTCCGTCTTGATCTAGTATGTTCACCACAATGTCTGAAATAAAACTGGTGTTTAACGGTAGGTACACCAAGTTTTGTGGCTTTTCCACAATTTTAAAACCCGGAGCGACCGTTGGATAAAATGTGTGCAATATATGAGTATTTTCACCATCTCTATAAGAACCATGTATAATATTACATGTAACATCTATACTGTTAACTTTCATTATTGTCACAGTTCTAGCACCTGAATGGTTAATATTAGGTTCTAAAATTTTTGTTGATTTAGGAAATCCTAATAAACTACCAATTGAATGTTCTTTGCTAAAATCTATATAATATTTAGATTTAATTTCAGCTTTCATAGTATTGTTATTTCCTTTTATTGTTATATTATCTTTTCCCATATGATTTTGTATCGCTTCATTTATATCATCAATTTCATATGCTCCAGTGTGTAAACTAAATACTTGTATATCTGAATATTTGTTTGTATTTTTATCTTTTGTTTTGTAATAATGTATTTTGTCATTAACATTTTCAGTAACGTTGGGAATAGAATTATAAGTTGTTATATCTAATAATGCGGCTTCCCATAATTTATCTTTTTCCAAACGTAACGCAGGGAAAAGAACACTTCGCAAAGTAGATGAAGTTCCAGTTAATGATACTGTATAAGAAGACATCTTAAAGTTGACTATCGCTTTTTGTTAAAAAATCTAAACATAAATGTGCACAGATTACCGTATCATCAGGTTGCTCTCTTTTATAATTGTATAGTACATTTTTAGCTGTTTTAAAGTAATATTGTAGTTCTTTTGGTGGTGGGAGATTACCAAAACTATCAAAGTAGTAAATAGTTGATCCTAGTTTCTTATAACATACCCAATGAGTGCCTGATCCTTTACTATTATCTAAATTTACTATTCCGGTTTCATTTTTCTATATTTTAACAGGTAATGCATCTTTCATAAACACTCCTCTAAAAATGGAATTTTTAAACAAGAAACATAAGTAATTAATTCTATATCTGTTAATTCTTTATTTGGAATTAGTAATTGTTTTTTTCTGTTTAATACACACGATACGATCTTAGGTATAATCCTCCTCCTTTTTTTATCATTGACCATATTGTTTGTTTCTTTTTATTTTTACCTGCGGTGGATCGTCGTTTTCTTCTTATATTTCCTCCACGTTTCTTTGCAGGTTTTCTCCTCCTTTTTCCACCTCCTTTCTTCTTTCCACCTCCAAACATCGTTTTACCCTTCATTGCTGCTGATACCGCTAAAGCTGCTGCTTTTTCACCGATACTAGCGTCACTGGATGTTACTCTTTGCCAAGCTTTTTCAGCAAGTGCTCTATCCGCTATTGATCTATTTTTAGTATCTGCAAACTTTGAATATGCTATATCGTGTTGTTTGTAGGCTTGATCAAGTTGATTTATTCCAAGATCTCCTCTAGCAAGTCTTTTTTTCAATTTTGTTCCAGGACCACAATATTGATAACCTCCTGGTAAATGTAGTTCTACAGGTAATAAATCGATAGCTTTATTAACTATAGCTCCAACCGGCTTAGTAATAAGAGAAAGTGCTGTTGATGCTATTCCTCTTCCTCTCTTTATAACGTGTCGATTATGACTGATGCGTTGAACTTTCAACATGGTCTTTTATAGTGAAAGGAAATGCCGATACTTGTTTATTTTATAAATGCTTTATAATGAATGATGCACTTATCCTTTGACATTGTTTATTTATAAGTATGTTTGTTTATGGGTAAATAATTTTTTTTCCAGTTTTGTGGAAGGATTGTATCTTCTTCATCATCATCATCTTTAGAAGTTCTTAAAGTATCAGTTTCCTTATTTAAAAAATATTTTTCCATAACATTCTTTTTAACCCAATTTAATTTTTGATCGGATTTTATGGGCTTTATTGTGTTATAAATATCATATAATACTACACTTAAGAGTCTTACAATGTAATTTACATTAACAGCATCAGTAAAATTAATAGGGTCTTTTAAGCTAGTCAATCGCAAGTCTTCACAAAAAAAAGACTGCTTATTTAAATCTTTTCTTAGAAAAAGATTATAGTATATGTTTCCCTTCTCATGCATTTGTGCTACTGTAACTACATCACTGTCTCTTATTCCTTCTGCAACATTGACTAGTGGTTTCCCTTTGCAATCAAAGTATTGTTTACCGTCTTCATATTGTTTTATTACAGAAACTTGTCCAACTGTTGCTACATCAGTTTCATCCAACCCTTTTTTAACATTAGTAATTATTTTTGCATCCGCATTCCATTTGTTATCTTTTAATTTCATTATTTGACTTATTGTAGCTGCATGTGATTTTGCAGTTCCTTCCTTAACGTTAGTTAACACTTTATTTTTGCAATCAATTGTATTAATATCATGCGTAATACAATGATCTGTAAGATATTGAAGGTTTACAGCATCTTTCATATCTTTAGGGTCTCCAATATCATGTATTACAAAGTTGTAAAAGGAAAATTTATCTGTTTCTTCAGGGATGACTGAATGTAAATACTTTTTTGTAACTGAATCTTGATCATTAATAGGATCTGCTATATTGGCTATTCTAAGATCTTTTGCATCATATACTTTATTATTACTCCTAGGATCATATCGTAAGGTTTGGTTTATTTACCACATTAAATAATAGGGTATTTTTGGTGACCTTGACCTACTTTTGACACTTAAAAATTTTCGCTAACTTTTATTGACCTTGAAAATAAGTAGGTCAAGGTCATCCAGAACTTTTTAAAAAAATAAGGGGTTTACGGTTTTACAGAACCGTACACCCCCAAAAACCTAACAGAAGAAAAGCTATTTTACATAAAAATGACCTTGGGACTTAGAAATTTTCGCTTACTCTTTTGTTGACCTTGAAAATAACTAGGTCAAGGTCATTTGATAATTAAAAGAAAATGGGGGTGTACGGTTTGACAGAACCGTACACCCCGGAAACCTAAAAGAAGATAAGCTAATTTACAATACAACCTGCCTAGAGTTTAAAAAAAATAGTTAGTCAGCGCAGCGTTGCACATAATGATTACAGTGTGAGCTAGACATAAGCCATCCCTCACACTTCACCATAAGCGCACAACGCTGAGCTGAAAAGTAAAAAATATCTAGTCAGCCCAACGCTGCACAGAATGATTACGGTGTAAGCTAGACATAAGCCATCCCTTACACCTCAACATAACCGCACAACGCTAAGCTAAAAAAAAGTTATACAAATATGTTTTTTATATCCTAACACTAAAGGAGCCAGCGACTCACCATAAGGCGCAAATCAACTGGGGTCCAGCGAAACTCCGGAGGTAGGCGAACTACCCATCCAGCACGTATAGAGGTTGTAAGTAACCCGCTTTGGTAAGCGTAATCACTACAAAAGCGGTAGCCGGTTTTACCATTATTGGTTTTACCGTGCAAAAGATGGAAGGAAAAAAGGAAAGGAAATTGGAATTGAAAGGTGTCCCTAACTAAAAAGGAGTACAAGACAAGAGAGGGAATGCCCTCAACAAGCTTGTTGGAAAAAGGAAATTGGAATAGAAAGGTATTAAAAACATATCATATAACATTCTTAAAAACAAAAATATTACTTTAAATTTAAACATTCCAGGCAGAAATATATTGTAAGTAAAAGAAAGATTTTAAAATAATACTAACTACCAAACCAGCAAATTAAAAACAAACTACAAACCCTAGGGTATCTACAAGCACAAACAACTACCATGCCTTAAAATTAATCAGTCCTACGTCAAGATGTTATTATACAAATAACACCAAGATATTTTCACCAAACAGCAAAAATGATAAAATGTTCAGGGCGCCTTCTGAACATGTTACCACCTCACTGTCTAGCGAGCAACTGATGCCGAACCACACGCGCAGGTCCCGGACCCCAACTCGGCTTGAGGTCATCCCCCCTCCTCGCTTACCCCCTCCCAAACCACAGGACCCTTGCTGCGGGTTTGGTTTCCATCATTCTTTTGCCATTGTTCCAACAGGCAACAACATTTCTTTCTTTACTTTACATTGGATTTGTAAAAATTTTAAGTGTTAAAACTTCTCAATATTTAATATTTTAGGACTCTGAACAATTTTCAAACCTATCATTTTTTTGCAACTGTTTAAACAGGCAACAACACTTCTTTCTTTATTTTACTTTACATTGGACTTGTAAAACTTCCTAATAATTAATACTTTCGGACTTAGAAAAATTTTCAAACATTTGCTTCAACATTTATTTTACAATATCAAGTTTCTTTTATAATGCCTCCAACAGACAACAATTTTCCTTTTGGATGTACAATTTGTGAAAAAATATATAAAATGGTTGAACCAGAAGATTTAACGGATGACGAAAGTATTTTTGAAAATAGTTTGATTCCAGTAGAAGATACATCTGATGCTACATCCGATGTTACATCTGATGCTACGTCTGATGCTACAACTGATGAAGAAAATATTTTGGAAGTACCAGTAGCAATAGGCGAAGAAACACCGTTAACACATGTTGTAACAATTAACTATGATCCAGTACAATATATACATGCTCTTGTTCGGCGACGTTTGTTTCCGGCATCGGACATGGAGGAAGATGAAAGCGATAACGATTTGGAAATAACATATTTAAACAACAGCAATGATGATCACACTTACGACGCATAATATGTATTATTTTGAACTTAAATTATTTGACCTTAGCACTTAGATTTTTTTAAAACTTCCATTATTTGACCATGACACTTAGATTTTTTTTAATACCTGCATTATTTGACACTTAGATGTTTTTTTAAACTTGCATTATTTGACCTTGACACTTAGGAGTTTTGAAATATAAGAAATTTAACTGTTATTAACACTTTTTGTGTTTAATACAGAAAAAGTGGTGGGGGTAGTCTATAAATAGGGGTAGTTTAAGAGTGGTTTTTATTATTACTGCAACTTTTGTGGAGAGCACACCTACGTCATGTATTACTGCTTCAGTTGTGAAGAATCTTTTGAAAATGAAAACTTACTACAAATACACAAAGAAGTGTACCATAACAACGAAACAAGAAACAATGCAGAAGAAGAAGATTTGGAAGAATTAGATCAAATGCTGGCTACCCATCAACAACAACTAAATTCAAGACCAAGTGTTATTCAATACGCACCCGGACCATCTTTGGATGTGGAATTATAAGCCCGAGCTTTACCAGGCAGTGTAGTAACTCATTTTAAGATTGACAATGCTCAATTGCAACTAGCACAATTTATATTGAAAGCAAAAACATTAGTAACAGAAACATTGAAGAATGAACTAAGAAGATTAAATTTTATAAAGTTTGGAATATTATTAGATACTGTATTTACAAATGTTCAGAATGAAACATCACCAAGAGGATTTTTAACTAAAAACAAAACCATCATGTTTGCATCGGATATAAGCTCAATTGTGGATGATTGTTTTGAAGAACTTTTAACAAAATTACAAGAACATGAAGGAAGAGGTTCTGGATGGAGTTTGTTAAGTATAACAAGCTTAGATGTGAGAGTTCATAAACATGGATATGGAATGAGAGGTAGTAGTTATATTGCTTTGCCAAGGAAGATTCGAGTAACCAAATCTTGTGTTAATGTACAAAATGAAAATGCTGAATGTTTCAAGTATGCAATGCTTGCAAAATATGTAGAAGATCATGTGGAACGACCAAGTAGAGCATACGATGAGGTTTGCTATATGTATAACTTTCAAGGCATGACTTATCCTGTTTCAATTCAAGACATATCAAAATTTGAAAAGAAAAATCCTTTTGCATCTGTAAACATCTTTGGCTTAGATTCATCCAACAATGTCTATCCCTTACGTATAACACCCACCGAACGCAGAGATCATACTGATTTATTATTTATAACTAAAGGTGATATCTCACATTATGTATATATTAAAGATTTTGAAGCTCTAGTTTGCAAACAGTTATCAAAACGTGAACAACCAAAAACAACTTGTAAAAGATGTTTCTGTTTTGTAAACAAACCTTTAAGAAGAGGAGGTTCAGAATGGTTAACAGAACATAAAAGATTATGCAATGGAAACTATTAAGTAAGAATTAAATTACCACACCCTAGCAGATCACAAGTAAAATTTGATAAAGTTATCCAACAATACAGAATTCCCGTTGTAGTGTATGCAGATTTTGAATCTTCATTGCTTCCACTTGAACAAGAAGAAGGAGAGGAAATTACAAGCAGAACAAAGTATCAACTTCACAAACCAAACAGCTACTGTTTAATAGTAAAATCCACTCTGCCTGAAGAACATCTTCAAGAATATGGTTTGACATCTACACCAAAGATCTATCGTGGAGAAGAAGCAGCTCGATACTTTGTTGATGATTTATACGACATCGCTGGGAAAGTGGAAGCAATGTATAGCAATGTGGTTCCTATGTCACCTATGACACCGGAAGAACTTTATCTTTATGATTCGACAACAACATGCTATTTGTGTAACAATCAATTTACAAAAACTAAAGTTAAAGTTCGCGACCATGACCATCTGACAGGAGCCTACAGAGGTGCAGCTTGCAACGGATGTAACATCAACTACAAACTACCATCTTTTATTCCCGTGGTTTTTCACAATCTTAGTGGATACGATGGACATTTTATCATTCCCGAATTAGCAAGAGACAACGGTGAAATAGACGTTATAGCACAAACTATGGAAAAATTTATAAGCTTTTCAAAAAAGGTGGGCAAAATTAAACTTAGATTTGTTGATTCTTTTCGATTTATGCCTTCCAGTCTTATGAAACTTTCTGAAAATGTAAGAAGACAAAATTTAATAGAAACAAGCAAAATTGTACCTGCAGAAAAAATGGATTTGGTTCTTCGGAAAGGAGTTTTCCCGTATGATTACATCGATGGACTACATAAATTTCAAGAAACGTCACTTCCTCCACCAGAAGCTTTCAAAAGTAAACTTACCGATTTGGACATTTCACCTGAAGACTATCAACACGCATGCAGAGTTTGGGACGAATTGGAAATGAACACTCTGGGAGATTATTCTGACTTTTATGTAAAACTTGATGTGACCCTTCTCTGCGATGTGATGGAAGAATTTAGAAACACCTGCTTTGAAGCTTACGGATTAGACCCTCTTCATTCTTATACTTCTCCAGGACTAGCTTGGCAAGCTATGCTAAAAGAAACAAAGTGCAACCTTCAATTATTAACAGATATTGACATGGTGTTGACGATCGAATCGGGCGTTAGAGGTGGATTGACCCAAAGTGTTACCAGACATGTTAAAGCTAACAACAAATATCTTCCAAACTACGATAAAGAAAAACCATCAGTGTTCTTAGGATATTTCGATGCCAACAATTTATACGGATGGGCCATGTCTAATCCACTTCCTTTTGGAAACTTTGAATGGGTTAATCCAGACTCTATTGGTGATATTTCGCAAATTTCAAAAGACGGAGACAACGGATACATATTGGACTGTGACTTTGAATATCCAGAACACTTGCATGATCTTCATTACGATCTTCCGCTCCTTGCAAAAACAGAAGTTTCACCAATTGGCAAACATCCAAAATTAATGATGACTCTTGAAAATAAACAAAGATACGTAGCTCACTTTTGGGTTGTTCAACAAGCACTCCAATTGGGTTTACGTATAACCAAAATTCATAGAGTTTTAAAATTTTCCCAATCTTGCTGGTTAAAACCGTACATTGATTCAAACACCAGAAGAAGAGCAGCTGCAACATCAACATTTCAAAAGGACTTTTTTAAATTAATGAATAATGCGATATTTGGAAAAACATTGGAAAACAAAAGAAAACACAAAAATGTTAAATTAATTACAGATCCTATAAAACTAGAAAAACTTGTACAAAAACCAAACTTTGGAACATCCGTTATCATCAATGAAAACCTTGTGGCAGTATCTATGAAGAAGACAAGCGTGAAAATGGATCGTCCGTTGTACGTTGGAATGTCAATCTTGGATATTTCCAAAACCCACATGTATGATTTCCACTACAACAAAATGGTCGCCTTCTACGGTAGAGATAACATCGGGATCGCCTACATGGACACGGACGCTTTCATCTACTGGATTCTTACTGAAGATATGTATTTGGATCTTCAAACATTTGTTCACAAAAATGAATTTGATTTTAGTGACTATCCAAAAGATCATTTAAATTATGACAATGATCGGAACAAAAAGAAACTTGGAAAATTTAAAGACGAAGCAAATGGAATTTTACTGAAAGAACTTATTGCACTAATGTCAAAATTGTATTCACTACAATTGCATAAAGAAGAAAACAATATTATTAAAAAAGATAAGGGAGTAAAAAGTTTGTATCTTAAGAAGAATGTAAATTTTGAACACTACAAGCAATGCTTATTTGAAGAAACGACTATAACTGCAAAATTCAACACCATCAGAAGTTTCAACCATCAACTGTACAGCGTAACAGAAGTGAAAAAAGCACTCTGCTCCAATGATGACAAACGACACATTCTTCCAGACAAAATTCACACTCTACCATTCGGCCACTACTCTCTCAATCCTATCAATGAGTAAAAAGAAAAAGAAAAAAAGAAAAAAAAGAAAAAAATAAAAAAATAAAAAAGAAAAAAATAAAAAAGGGGAAATCACAGCATGCTCGCTGTGATTTCCCCTTTTTTTAAAATATGTTCAAATGACCTTGAACTATAAAAGCGGATGCAGAAAAAGAAACACTCAATACTAACTTGACTTTGTTAGTAAAATCATCATGACAGACTTAAAGGAAAAGATTGTTAATGAACTTCATAAACCTGCAAGAATAAAGTTTCCACGACGAAATACTGTTGTAAAAGGAATAAATGATTTATATCAAGCAGATTTAATTGAAATGCAACCGCATAGTAAAATAAATAAAGGATTTAAATACATACTTACGATTATTAATTGTTTTACTAAAGTTGCAGATGCTTTGCTATTAAAAGACAAAACTGGTAACAGCATAACAAAAGCTATGGAAGTAGCTATAAAAAGAGATAAAAATAAAATTAAACATTTACAAACTGATGATGGGAAAGAATTTTTTAATAAACCTTTTGCCTTGTTAATGAAAAAATATAACATAAATCATTATTCCACAAATTCTGAGAAAAAGGCAGCTATAATTGAAAGATTTAATAGAACCTTAAAAGGTGCAATGTATAAAATGTTTTCGAAAAGAGGTTCTTACGTATGGGTTGATATCTTACCAAAATTAATAAGCGATTACAACAACAAGTTTCATAGAACTATCGGTATGGCACCTAACAAAGTGAATAAGAAAAACGCTAAACTAGTTTTACAACGAATTAAAAAGAATACACAGCCAAAAGCGGAACAAAGAAAACCAAGAAAATTTAATGTAAATGATAAAGTTCGAATTAGTAAATACAAAGGAGTGTTTACTAAAAAATACCTGCCCAATTGGACAAACGAAGTTTTTACAGTGTACAAAGTACAACCTACTGTACCGGAAACTTATATTTTAAAAGATAACAAAGGAAATTTGTTACAAGGCGGTTTTTACGGACATGAATTGTTAAAGTCAACAGTAGGCGATGTTTATCTTGTTGAAAAGGTGTTGCAAAGGAAAAAAGACCAAGTTAAAGTACGTTGGTTGGGGTTTGATAAAACTGAAGATTCGTGGATACCTATAAAAGATTTAATTTAGTTTTAAATCAACTTATTTACTCTTCTGCCTTTGAATAAGATGGAGATTGTTCACCATAAAGATAAATTTAATATTAATAACATTGATGATTTAACCGTAGATAACGTTAAAATCAACAATGGTAAACACGGCAGTTTATTTCCAAACACTGTACGATGTATAGTCAGCGGTCCTTCAAACTGTGGCAAAACTAACGTTGTGTTTAACTTAATTACAAACACAAAAGGATTGCGATTTAATAACCTATATATTTTTTCAAAGTCCTTACATCAACCAAAGTATCAATTGTTGGAAAAGATCCTGACTGATGTACCTGATGTTAACTATTACAAATTTAATGCTAGTGACAGTGTTATGCAACCAGACCAGGCTAAGCCTTATTCTGTATTTGTATTTGATGATGTATCTAGTGAAAATCATGATACTATTAGAAACTATTTTGCCATGGGAAGACATAATAATATTGATAGCATATATATCGGACAAACATATAGCAAAAGTCCAAAACAACTAATTAGAGACAATGCAAATATTTTAGTTTTATTCAAACAAGACGATACAAACCTAAAACATATATACAACGATCATGTAAATGCTGATATGTCATTTGATAAATTCAAAGAGCTTTGTGGAAAAGCTTGGGCGGAAAAATATGGATTTTTGGTAATTATGAAAGATAAAGCTATAACAGATGGTCGTTACCGCATAGGTTTTGATAAATTTGTTTTAATACATTAATTAACAACATTATCGTACAAGTCTCCATGGTGTAAACATGGTCAATCAGGAAAAGCTATTAAAAGAAATAAAATCACTTAGTGATTCTATTAGACATAAAAACAGAGCGTTAAGATTAGGAATAAGTGAAAGATAGAAATTTTTGGAATCAACATTTAAACCTATTACGGAGCCATTAAAACAATTAGGACAAAATGTTAAACATTCAACATTTAATTTTTCCGGAGATGCTATTTTACCCATTTCAATATTTGAACAAAAAGAAGAATATGAAGGTGATACAAGTTTTACACAACAAGGAGAAACAACTGAAGAAGAAAGCGAACTAGGTGAAGAAACGGATGTTTTAACAGAAAAAGAAGGTCTTTCTACAAGCGAAGAACAACAAGAAGAAGAAGAGCCTATTAATCCATCCAACTTGAGCAAATTGGGCTCGGATATTGCGTATAAAGGGCCGCTTGCAAGACAATTTGTATTAAAAATGTTACATTCTGCACAACAAACTCGAAAATATCATACTTTTGGTGCTAGAATAGAAGAAAATGGGCTAATGATTGGAGATAGCAAACTTGATGTAGACGAACATGACAATATTATTATAAATAATAAACAATACAAGTGTACAAAAGGATTGTTTGAACTTATTTTTAAGCCGAAACCTAATAAATATACTAAAAAGGATTTAAACATTTTTAAACAAATATTGGAGGATACAAATGCGCATAAGAAAAATTATTCTAAAAATTTCAATGTTCATAGAAATGCATCAGAAAAATATAAAACTATTATTGCTAAACTTTTCCCACCAAAAAGAAGGGAACCCATAAAAAGAAAATCATTATCTTCTGCTGAAATAAATATTTTACATAAAAGAAGAAAAACAAATCAATCAAGTTTATCAGGAAAAGGATTATTAAAAAGCTTGTATGATACTAATATAATATACTACAACGATATAAACAAATTGGTTGACAGAATGAAGTTGATATATGAAGCTAAACAAGCCGGACACAGTGGTTTAGAAAATGAATGGGTAGCTTTGGTCGGCGAACTGCGAAATCGAAGAGTAATTGCATAAAAAAAATATGAGTATATATAATACAAGTATAACTGATTAAATATTCAGTATAACCATGAGTGTGGATAAGTTTGGACGGTATTCCGAAACTGGAAGCAAATCAGGATCTTATGGAAAAAGAGGTGGTTTACCACTAACATCCGATGGAGATTATGATATAAATAACAAACGTTTAAAGTTTGTAAATGATCCAAAAGATGATAATGATGCGGTAAATTTTAAAACTTTAAGAAGTGAAACATTACCTAGCTTAAAGCTTCAAAATGAAGTGTATAACGCTAATTTTTATAGAATTGCAAATCTTCCAAAACCAATAGATAAGAATGATTCGGTAAATAAAGAATATTTAATGTGGTACATAAACCAAACCTTACGATATGATCCTAGGAGTAATAATAAAGTATATGACGCAAAAGATCTTAGAATAGCCAATAAAGCAGATCCTATAAATGATCAAGATTCAGTTACAAAAAAGTATTTACATTCAGTCATCCCTGAAAAAAACAGATAAATTTTCCTTTTACAACTTTGTAATACATGATATTGGAGACCCGAAAGATATGAAAGATGCTGTAAACCTTCAATATCTTACAGATCATTGTATTACGCATGATATTAATACAATTGATTGCAAAAATAAAGTGTTAACTAACGTTAAGGAAGGAACTGCAAAATCACATGCAGCTACAATAAGTCAAATAATGAAATTAAAAGATAACAAATGGAATGCGGATGCAAAAATAATTACTAATGTTAAAAAAGGGTTGGATGAAACTGATGTAGCAACATTTGGACAAGTTCCTGTAATAAAACAATATGAAGACGGTAAACAATACTTTGATTGCAAAGGAAAACCACTAGTCAATGTTGCAGAAGGAATAAGAGACAGTGATGTAGTTACAGTAGCACAAATGCATGAGAAGGGAAACATATACTATAATCTTTTTCTAAGAAAAGATTTAAATAAGCAGTCTTTTTTTTGTGAAGACTTGCGATTGACTAGCTTAAAAGACCCTATTAATTTTACTGATGCTGTTAATGTAAATTACATTGTAAGACTCTTAAGTGTAGTATTATATGATATTTATAACACAATAAAGCCCATAAAATCCGATCAAAAATTAAATTGGGTTAAAAAGAATGTTATGGAAAAATATTTTTTAAATAAGGAAACTGATACTTTAAGAACTTCTAAAGATGATGATGATGAAGAAGATACAATCCTTCCACAAAACTGGAAAAAAATTATTTACCCATAAACAAACATACTTATAAATAAACAATGTCAAAGGATAAGTGCATCATTCATTATAAAGCATTTATAAAATAAACAAGTATCGGCATTTCCTTTCACTATAAAAGACCATGTTGAAAGTTCAACGCATCAGTCATAATCGACACGTTATAAAGAGAGGAAGAGGAATAGCATCAACAGCACTTTCTCTTATTACTAAGCCGGTTGGAGCTATAGTTAATAAAGCTATCGATTTATTACCTGTAGAACTACATTTACCAGGAGGTTATCAATATTGTGGTCCTGGAACAAAATTGGAAAAAAGACTTGCTAGAGGAGATCTTGGAATAAATAAACTTGATCAAGCCTGCAAACAACACGATATAGCATATTCAAAGTTTGCAGATACTAAAAATAGATCTATAGCGGATAGAGCACTTGCTGAAAAAGCTTGGCAAAGAGTAACATCCAGTGACGCTAGTATCGGTGAAAAAGCAGCAGCTTTAGCGGTATCAGCAGCAATGAAGGGTAAAACGATGTTTGGAGGTGGAAAGAAGAAAGGAGGTGGAAAAAGGAGGAGAAAACCTGCAAAGAAACGTGGAGGAAATATAAGAAGAAAACGACGATCCACCGCAGGTAAAAATAAAAAGAAACAAACAATATGGTCAATGATAAAAAAAGGAGGAGGATTATACCTAAGACCGTATCGTGTGTATTAAACAGAAAAAAACAATTACTAATTCCAAATAAAGAATTAACAGATAAAGAATTAATTACTTATGTTTCTTGTTTAAAAATTCCATTTTTTAGAGGAGTGTTTATGAAAGATGCATTACCTGTTAAAATATGGAAAAATGAAACCGGAATAGTAAATTTAGATAATAGTAAAGGATCAGGCACTCATTGGGTATGTTATAAGAAACTAGGATCAACTATTTACTACTTTGATAGTTTTGGTAATCTCCCACCACCAAAAGAACTACAATATTACTTTAAAACAGCTAAAAATGTACTATACAATTATAAAAGAGAGCAACCTGATGATACGGTAATCTGTGGACATTTATGTTTAGATTTTTTAACAAAAAGCGTTAGTCAACTTTAAGATGTCTTCTTATACAGTATCATTAACTGGAACTTCATCTACTTTGCGAAGTGTTCTTTTCCCTGCGTTACGTTTGGAAAAAGATAAATTATGGGAAGCCGCATTATTAGATATAACAACTTATAATTCTATTCCCAACGTTACTGAAAATGTTAATGACAAATTACATTATTACAAAACAAAAGATAAAAATACAAACAAATATTTAGATACACAAGTATTTAGTTTACCCACTGGAGCATATGAAATTGATGATATAAATGAAGCGATACAAAATCATATGGGAAAAGATAATATAACAATAAAAGGAAATAACAATACTATGAAAGCTGAAATTAAATCTAAATATTATATAGATTTTAGCAAAGAACATTCAATTGGTAGTTTATTAGGATTTCCTAAAACAACAAAAATTTTAGAACCTAATATTAACCATTCAGGTGCTAGAACTGTGACAATAATGAAAGTTAACAGTATAGATGTTACATGTAATATTATACATGGTTCTTATAGAGATGGTGAAAATACTCATATATTGCACACATTTTATCCCACGGTCGCTCCGGGTTTTAAAATTGTGGAAAAGCCACAAAACTTGGTGTACCTACCGTTAAACACCAGTTTTATTTCAGACATTGTGGTGAACATACTAGATCAAGACGGAAATCATATTGATTTTAGAGACGAACCTATAACTATACGAATACATATAAAATCAACCGTATAACAATGGGGTTATCATTTAAAAAGAAAGAGCTGACTGGTAAACAAGTCAGTAGCACTTCAGCTATAGAAGAAATAACAAGTGATAACATTCGTTTTCTAGAAGAAATTGGATTAAAACTTATTAATAATGGAAATATTGGATATAGCGCAGAGTCCGACATTCGACGAAACCTTATAGGAAAAGGAATATCATACGCACAACCCTTACGCTTCATCAAAATTAAATAATAATGATGAAATTAGAATTCCCATACAACAACAGGATATTTATACACTTCCATGTGAAAGTTATTTGTATATCGAAGGAAGAGTAACAAAAAGAGATGGAAGCACTGCAAGTACTGTTCCGTTCATAAATAACCCCATGGCATATTTGTTTGATGAAATAAGATATGAAATTTCCGGAGTTACAGTAGATTCAACAAAAAAGGTGGGAATTACAAGTACATTAAAAGGATTAGCATCTTTAACACCGGGTGAAAAAATATGCTAGCCGCCGCAGGATGGGTAGCGCCCGATTCCAATATAATCACTCCAAACAGTTCAGGCAATTTTGACTTTTACATTCCTTTAAGATTACTTTTAGGCTTTGCCGAAGATTACCGAAAAATAATAATAAACGTAAAACAAGAATTAGTTTTGTTAAGATCATCAAACGACAAAGATATTATTATGGCGCCTGATGGAACAACGGAAGCTACTTTAGAATGGAAAATGCAATTAGACAAGATTGTTTGGAGAGTACCGCATGTACGGTTAAACGATCAGAATAGAATTTCATTATTAAGAACTTTAAAATCAGATCGTGATATCGTAATACCATTTAGAAGTTGGGAGTTTCATGAATATCCGGTTTTACCGGAAACACAACATCATACATGGACTGTAAAAACTTCTACTCATTTGGAAAAGGCAAGATATGTAATATTTGGATTACAAACAAAAAGAAGAAATGAAATAACTAAACATGCTGGTGAATTTGATCATTGCAAACTTACAAATTTTAAGGTGTTTCTAAACTCTCAATTCTTTCCATACGACAACTTCAACATAAACTTTACAAAAGACAGGTTTAGCGTTTTGTACGATATGTACGCAAGATTCCAAAATTCATATTATGGAAAAACAAACACACCTTTATTAACGCCAAACCAATTTAAATCTAACTATCCGATTGTTGTAGTTGATTGTTCAAAACAAAACGAATCTGTAAAATCTTCCAGTGTAGATATAAAAATAGAAATGGAATTTGAACAAAATGTACCCAAAGATACATCTGCTTATTGTTTAATTTTACATGACAAAATTGTTACATATACACCTTTAACAGGAATTGTAAAAG
Organism: Flexamia atlantica; assembly: GCA_035578135.1. NCBI lineage: Eukaryota > Metazoa > Arthropoda > Insecta > Hemiptera > Cicadellidae > Flexamia > Flexamia atlantica. Next base: position 5,862,169 of record JAQJVK010000023.1, on the reverse strand, counting down.
CAGTTTTGTAAAATGAAAAGGAAAAAAAATACCCCCACCACTCGGTTATAAAAGCAGGAGCGGGAACGAAAATTGTTTAGTTTACTGTCTACAGTTGTATGGGTAACATCGTCTACAGCATTATAAACAAAATGAGTTCTTTATCAGTTGTACAAGTGTGACGGTTGACCTCCTGGCTGGCTGCGCCGAACTTTAACTTCGTGGGAGCAATGAAACGCAAAGTTACGTGGGTTCGAATTAATTTTATTAATAGTTTCAAATTTCAAATTACCGAATCAATTCAACTTACAATTCAACTTCGAATTTAAAACACAATAGAAAATCAATAGAAAAAGAGGGCCAAAATAATTAGCAATTTAACTCGCGTAGCATGGCTGAGGGCCGCGACAAAGAGACCGGCGACAACGCGCACGCGTGTTTAACGGGCTGCTTCTGGACGGGGACTGACTGCCTCAGCGTGCTGAGTGCCCGTCGGAAGAGCTGCGGCCGAGGCTACGGAGCGCCCGCTTGGAGGCTACACCCTCTGTACGGTGCTGCACCCCAACGATAACTTAGTGCATAATTGAAGCTGTAACACTGCCCAGTGGCCGTCGTCTGACGGCACGTGTTGCTGATTCTTACAGTTCATTCGAGGTCAAGCTAGAATTCTCGGTATTGCTGGTCACTTGGTGTCACTGGAATATTTCGTTGCGAGGAGGAAATGAAATTGACTGTCGATTCAGTTATTTACTGAATTAATTTACTGGCCGAAACCCATTAGTAAATCAATTATTGATTAATATTACAACATAATTATGCAGAGGGAGGGTTTTTTATTGGTTAAAATATTGGTTAAAAACATTCACAGTTGATTAGAATGTGACAGTCGTCACACTCCCCCCACCTCTAGTTCATGCTGCCCCAGCATGAGGGTCTTACGCTCCTGCCTCAGGTATTCGGCCACTCTCTCCTGCAATACAGTCATCAGGATGTCAGGTGTGGGAAGGTTATAAACATCCAGCTCACCCAAGTGACTCACCAATTCCCGTAAATGTGCGTTGGTACTGTGCATGCCACGTTTTCATTATTCGCCCCGGTTTCTTTCCTTTGAGTTACAAAGATAGCGCCTTGGTCTCTTTCTCGCTTCACAATTCATTTATATTACGTTCCCTACAGCATTGGCCCTTTACAATTGATAGTTACCATCGATGACCCGGCTTACACCTTCGTCTTACATCAACGACATCGTTTCAACCAGTCTTACTACAATAAATCTACAATAAAGCATTAAAACTATCTAAGAAACATCCAAATTTGAGCTTATTTCTCAAAATTTACGCATTGCAATTTACCAATTACTTATGGCGACCATAAAATACACATACAAAATTTCATATTACAAAGTTCAGATGAGAATATATTAACAAACGACAACAAAAGAACATCCCCCAGAGGGATAAACTAAAAAAAAAATCCATTCACCTTAGTTCCTAATACAATACTATTGGCTACAAAACAAACGCCTCCAGTACTAGCAGTTAGGCATCTCATTGCAAGTTTTCCAGTGCTAATGGAATTGTTAATTTTGATCAGAAATTTTGAATAGTGCACCTACGCTTTACAATTTGAATTAAATCATGGCGCATAACGAGGTGATGATTGGCATTGAGATGTAATTTTGAACGCTACTCGTCTACCGAAGTTAAGCTTGGGTAGCCTTTCACTTGGGGCCGGCGGAGCTATGTCACCCCTGCGGAGCAACGAGGCCTAAACTGCTCTGGCTTTTCACCAATACCAAAACAACTAAAAACATGAATTACCCGACATATCATTGGGTCTACATGTAACACCCACTCAGGTACTAACACTACAATGATAATTCTTAGGCGCCACTCAATCGCTAAGTGCCCTTTCGACAATCCACGCCTGTCATGTCAAGATTCGGCATGACAGGCGTCGGCAACCCCTACGGTCTACAAGACCTGTAGTTTCTTAGGTTATTTGCTTCGGCGCGATCTCCTCCTGCGGTGTCGCAGCACCATCCCGACCTACTTACTGTAGTAAGTAAAACCTACCTCTTTATTGAAGTAAAACAAAAAAAACAAAACAAATAAAAGAAACTAAACCTAACAATAAAAAGACAATTGAAACTTACAAAACACTCATGTTCATTGGCCACTAAGGACTCAGGTCGAAGGTGTCGACTCCCTCCTCCCTGAGTATGCTGTCTCCACTACTTTTCTTTATCTCTTGCTACGCTTGTAGCTTCACCCCTGGTTGTATTTCTATCCCCTCCCTTTTATCCAATTAATTAATTATATTACTATCGCTGGTTTGAGTGGAGTCACGGTCCAGTTTTTTTTTTTTTTTTTGAAGGGTAGGATATGAGGTGTTAGGAGGTTAGTCGGATTTTGCCGGCATAACCTTCCCGTTCAGCCAGTCCAAACCAACGTCGCTTCTTGTTACTATTTCCTACCTATTCCCAGAAATTTTGCTGCCCCACTCTGTTTTGCTGAGTTAGGGTAGTTTCCCCTTTTTGCCAAGTCTCCTCTTAGTGGCCCATGAATCTTTTACGAGCACGTCTAACCTAATACAATAGAACTTTGACCTACATATTGTGTGGCCTCTGAGGCCCCACCTATCGATACCATTCTTGGTAGCCCTAAAGAGATACAAAAAAAGAAAAAACAGAAGCTCTTTGTAGGTACACTCTTTGTAGGTCTTTGTACTAAGTACACCGGCAACCGCCTATCTTAGCCTCAGACGCCCTAATCTAACAATAACAGAACATTTCACCCAAACTTCAAATTTCTTAAACCTAACAATAAAAAGTTTTTTTTTTATATTTTAACATCTACCCATATAAGATCTTCGGTCGCTACTTATCCTAGTGTTACCCTTAGAGGTCCCTCGTCGCACAGGGGTCATGACCCTACCAACTATCTTTTTGCCAAAGTTCTGGGTGCGCCCTATTGCGAACACAACCGGAGTCCCTTCACGACCGAACGATTCTTGATTCCAGAGACGAAAAATAAATTTAATAAAATCACTCACAAGCGTCCAGGGATCCCTGATTAGGTGTCAATAGTTGTCTGAACTCGTTCCGACGTCTTTAGTGCAATTGCATTCGTGTTGAAAGTCGCTCGTCTCTTTTGTCATAGCAGGAGGGATAGCGGTTTTCCTGGTCGGCAGAGGGACAGAGTCACCATCCGCCTCCACGTCTCGAGTCCGTCGGTCTGCTCGAGCAGCGCACAGTTTGCGGCAGAACAGCACACCGACCGGGAGCAGCAAACACCCTCGTACCCTCCATCTAATCAACAATACAGTAACTGTGATTAACAACAAGATAACTGGGAGTCCTTTATATAAAGCGACTTCCCTAATATGCATCTTGTACCGGTGGGACTTGAGGTGAAGTATAGCACTCTCAACCGAGTACTCCTTCACGCTCAGAGTGCCCAGCTGGTCATCAAGACTTTGCAGGACATTGAGAGTGTCATTAACATCTTTTCTCATCAAATCCTGTTCCTCCGGACTAAACAGTCCATCCACTTCTGGGAACGTTATTTCTCCTATGCTTCCGGCGTACTCGGAGCTGCCGCGAACGCGGGCAGGCACCTTGTACCCGTTAGCAATCAGGTCACACCTATCTCGGTTTGGGATCTCTCCTACTCCCTTTAAGGTAACTGTGCTTACATTCAGACCAGCTCGAAAGCCGATGCAGTTCAGAACCACTTTGCTCTCTTGCGAGGTGCTATACACCCAGCGAATGGGTGTTCTCACCAGCACGGGAGACTCCAGTCCTTTTATCAGCTTCCTACTACAAAGGGTGATTTCATCTTTCACAAGCAACTCAACTACACATGTCGATCTCTGATGTACATTAGTTAGAACATTCAGGGGGGGGCAAATAGTTACTTTACCAATTTTACAGCTTCTGGCATACTCTGCCGGTTCAATAGTGATGTAAGTTTGCCTATCCTTACTGATCAACAACTTTTGATTTTCAATTTCCCATCTGACCCACCTCTGCAGAGTATGGTCAAATACTGGATATGGAACAACATTATATATGTCAAAAATTTCGTTATCAATTTTGAGAGGTAATGCAATCAGAACTCTCAGCTGGGATTCAGATACATACGACTCTACAGTAGCGAGTTTGTAAAAGGAGTGCAAATCTTCCAAGGTTACCTTAGTGAAGAGCTTGGCAGGTGGGGGAATTACTCCCTCAACACTTCTCAGGATCCCTAGGTATTGGTGGGGAGATAAGAGATTGGTACTTACCCTTCCTGCAGCCAAGTCCTCCAAAGCTTGGTGGAAACGGTTCATTCTTTGCATACCTAATTCAATAGCATCCTTTATTTCGGACAGTGCCGTAGTTAACTTTAAATACTGAAAAAGTGTTCTGATTTGACTTGCTACCATTTGTCCTATGGCAAAATTTTCCTTCATATTCTCATGCATTACTTTATGATATTCTCTTAGAGTTACAATTACCTGATTAATCGCTTTAGAATGTTCTGTCAATTCTGATTGCATATCTCCTAGCACTGAAAGTTGTTCCCTGGTATTATGATACACCTCATCAGTCTCCTGAGCCATAGCATCTAGATTAATATTAATATTTTCCAAATCTTTACTATCCATCGTTCCAAATAGAAATTTGAGTACATGGCCACCAGCGTCGATCAAACCTCGTTTTTGCCTCCTCTGAGGAAGGAGGGTGACCAAGTCACTCGCCTTACCTACATATTCACTTACCATCTGTTGCAGGCTACGGTATTCAAATTGGAATCCTGTCTCCAGGGCTGGAATGGGAGAGTTTACGTGGATTGGCTTCGTGGTGAGGAGTTCCTTGAAAAAGGAATCATACTGACCTTTTATCTGTTGCAATACCACACTGAGGTTTTGGTTTTCTACCTCTACCTCCGTCAAGTTGTACTGGAGAACTATGGTCCACCGGCTGTCCGTAAGCAGAAGGTCTCCCTCCCGTTCGTATATCACTCCCTGGTGGTAGCTCAGAACCACTCCGCACAACGTGAAAATACACAGCAGCCCTACAACAAGCAAATCATGTTTACATCTCATAATTTAAATCCTTATATTTAATTCTCACGCCCCGCGCTACGTTCTCTATCAAGCCTCAAGCTTCCGATTTTCACCCCCATAGATTTTACTTATTCTAGAATCCCTGGAATCCCCCTTCCGTCTTTCTCGCTATTCGCAAAGTGTTATACCCATTACCTCATTTACTCGGATTCCCAACCCAACCTCGTGGGTGGTTTCCGGTGTCTCTGGGGTCTTGTGACACCTGAGGGTCCTTCCGCCGTCATTTGGGCATCTGGAGCCTCTCGAGGGTCATCTTCCCGCTCTTCCTCCGGCTCTTGTTTATCTACCTCCGACTCTTCGGTCCATCCGCACTTTCGGGTACTTGCACCTTGGGCAAGACGCGTTGCGGATAAGGTTTTATTCTGTTTACATGAACAGTAACCTCTCGTCTCCTGATTCTCAACACAACCGTCAGCGGTGTTACCACCTTTACGATAGGGTATGGACCCTTCCACAGTTTTGATAGCTTTTTCACTCTGTGGCGCCCTACACTGGGGACGTGTAACAGAACGAGTTGCCCCTCTGTGTACTCCTTGAGCTTTGCCTTGGCGTTATACTGCCGCTCATTCCGCCCACGAGCACGTGCTTTACGATCTGCAGCTATCTCATAGGCTCTACGCAACCTCTCTCGCAAAGTTTCAATATGATTATCGAAGATATCCGTTTCCTCCGTGATGGTCAGGTCCGCCTCAAGCGGGACCACCATTTTCCTTCCAAAAACGAGCTCATACGGGGAGTAACCTGTGCTCTCGTGGCCTTGAGAGTTGTAGGCCATCGTGATGTAGGGTAGATACTCGTCCCAGTCTGTCTGATTACGATTTACAAAATGACTTAACATTTTTGCAATGGTCGCATGAACCCTCTCCAAACGGCCGTTACTTTGTGGATGGAACCCGGTGGTTTGGATTTTACGGACATGCAGAAACCGACACAGGTGTTTGATTAGTTCGGATGTAAAGTTCGCTCCTTGATCGGTCACGAGTGCCTTGGGTATGCCAAACTTAGTGATTACCCTCTGGACCAGGGCTCGAGCAACGCTCTCGGCCGTCTGATCAGGTAAGGGAATAAACTCACAATACCTTGAGAAATGGTCCATAATAGACAGAATGTAAACATTCTGAGACGAGCTTCGGGGCAGGGGACCTACAATGTCAGCCGCTATAACCTCGAACGGTTCACGAGGCTCGTTAAAAATTTCCCCCAGCGGTGCTTTGGTTTTTCCAGAGTTAGACCGCTGGCTGCAGCTTCGACAAGATTGTACGTAGTCTAGCACATCTTTGTCCATACCCTTCCACCAGAACTTCTCTTTCACTCTCTGCAGTGTTTTTGCTACCCCAGCATGCCCGGTGGTAGGAAGGTCATGGTTCAGTCGGATTACTTCCGGCACCAAGGCAGCGGGAACTACGATTTTACGTTCCCCACCAGCCTGTCTGTACAGGATCTTCTCCGGGCTCATCTTAAAGCTTTTCCCTGCTCGGAGGTCTTGCACATGGGCGTCCTTCTGCTGATGTTCGCGCAGCGTGACGAGATCAATGATCGGGAGCACGTCCCGCTTGACAGCTCGCACGGCTCGGCTAAGACAATCAGCATTTGTGTGCTTCTTTCCAGCGCGGTGGCACACCTCGAAATCGAATTCGGCCAACCTCAACGACCACCGCAGCAGACGACTACTTGGGTCCTTTAAGGACAGCATCCACTTCAGGGCCGCATGATCAGTAATGACCTTGAAAGGGCGTCCCAGTAGGTAACACCGAAAGTACTTGGTGCTCCAGACCAAACTGAGAAGTTCGAGCTCAGTGGTCGAGTAATTCTTCTCGGCTGGGAATAAGGTTCGCGAGCAGTACGCTACTGGGTGCTCCTCGCCATTTACCTCCTGGGACAACACAGCGCCCAAGGCGACCGTAGAGGCGTCCGTGGCCAAGATGAAGGGTTTTCTAAAGTCCGGGTAGACCAGCACAGGGGCTGTGATCAATTTTTGCTTCAGGGAGTCGAAAGATTCCTGACAAGCGGTCGTCCAAACGAATGAGCTCCCCTTCTTGGTCAACTCAAATAGAGGCTTACCGATTTCAGCGAAGCCTTCTATGAACCTGCGGTAAAACCCGGCGAGACCAAGAAAAGATCGCACTTCCGTAACTGTTTTAGGTACAGGGAAGTCACGCACCGCTTCGATTTTCTTCGGATCCGGCTCAACCCCCCTTCTGGTGATCACGTGACCCAAGTAATTCACTTCTTCGACCACAAAGTTACATTTGCTCAGTTGCACGGTGAGATTAGCCTCTTTTAATTTGGTCATTACCTCTCTTAGAGTCTCCAAATGAGATTCCAAATCTCGCGAAAACACGATGATGTCGTCTAGATAGACAAGACATCTTTCTCCTTTCAGCCCCGCTAATACGGCGTCCATTAAACGCTGAAATGTCGCTGGAGCCGTATTCAGCCCAAACGGTAGGCGCTGATACTCAAAGTGTCCTCCAGGGACATTGAACGCGGTCTTCGGGCGACTCTCTTCATCGACCTCTATCTGATGGTACCCTGAACGTAAATCTAAGGTTGAAAATATCTGGCATCCTCCCAGGGAATCAAGTGTCTCTGTGATGTTAGGGAGGGGGTAGACATCTGGGGTAGTGACAGCGTTTATGCCTCGAAAATCTACACAGAACCTGAACCTAGGGGTTCCATCAGGGGATTTCTTAGGGACCAGGACCACTGGAGAAGCCCAAGGACTTTGACTAGGGACTATAATGCCCTTATCCAGTTGATCCTTTATCAAAGCGTCCAAAATAGGCTTCTGATGGTGGGGCACTCTGTATGCTTTCTTATAAATCGGCGCCGCATCCCCCGTGCGGATCACGTGCTTCACTACAGAAGTACACCCCAAGGGTTGACTTTCCGAGTGAGCGATCGCACTTCGAAATTCTAAGAGAGTAGATTTCACTTGATCTCTCTCGTGAGGAGGGAGGTGTTTGAGTTTCTCCTCAAGGCATACCTCTAGGCTCGGTTCTTCGGCGCTAGCAACGTGATTCACCCTCACGTCGGGCAGATGGTCCGCTTTTAGCACAAGCGTCCTCAGATTTTCGGCGATCTTAAGTTTACCGGCCTCGTTCAAGTGTAGCCCGTGCCCGGTGTACATTCGCCGGGTTAGTTGTTGATTTACACTATACATACTGATTCTACCCCTGTTTTGCTTAGCTACGTCGTTCACTAGGGACTCTAGTATGTCGTTCGCGTCCTTGAGATCGTTTTTCAAATTTACGTCATGACGGTCAAAAATTGAAAACACTACAATCTCCGGTTTCCATTGTTTCGGCAAGGCATTGAATGCTTGAGTTAATGTCAGTGCATATGGTCCGTACTTACTCACGTCGTTCGTACCACCGATGACAAAAATCTTATCTCGCTCGGTCATAGTTTCGGCCTCACTCGCCAAAGTCGACATCACGTGTTTCAGTTTGCCATTTGGCATGAATGTTGCCGTCACGTCAATGTCCCCTGGTAACCCGGCTGCCAGCAGATCTCTTAATTCGCGTCCGTGGCTATCAGCCAATATCAATACCTTCCGCCTACTTGGTACTACGTATGCCGTATGATCTATTTCCCCATCTAGTATCCCCAGCTTAGTGTTCCTACTCACGTTTAAAGCTTCCGCGCTTACGTTAACTACTTTCACCCAACAACGGCCACTCGTCACCTTAGTCAGGGTTCGAGCGGTATAGACCCCATGAACAGTCAGTGGTATGGGTTCTACTACTACATCCTTCCCTTCAAATTGTATGGTAGCGGCCATAAATTTGCTGGTCTTCACCTGAACAAGTTTCTCACTTCGGGCAGGTACCTCGGTAGCGGTGCAGCAGTACACAAAGGACTCTGTACTATACTTTGGGCGTGGCTGCTCACGGCCTGCAGTAGACTGGCTGGGGGCTGGATCCGTCTCGCGGTCGCACGCCACCATAGCCTGCCTACCAGGGCTAGGTTCGCTTTCGCCTTTAGTTAAGCGGTTCAACCAAATCTTTTTGCCTTTTAGGCTCAGCACACCCTGCTCTACATCAATGCACCCTGCACCGGCCTGCAATATATCGCAGCCAATCACGGCTAGATAGCCTTTCGGCAGGTTACTGACTACGTAGTTACCCGTTACCTCAACCCCCGGTTGCAAACGAATTGCCACTTCCTGTCGGCCATACACCTTCAGTGTACGGCCCGAGATACCCCTCAAGATCACATCCGGTTTGGTGATAGGTGCCGAAGAAACTCCCCTCTTAATCAGGGACACTTGGGCCCCTGTATCGACTAAGACCCTCCCTTGTGCATCTTCGATCTGTCCCGATGCCACCAACTCATGGGCTAGGGTCTTCACCTCAGGCACCACTCTCACTAGCTTTTCTATTTGCCGGAGAGCCCTCGTACGACCTTGCTTTCCCTCATTTCCCCTTTTTGGCTCGTTCTTGGTCGTCTCGCGCCCTACTGACGGGACCCAGCTCGGGCGGAGTCGCTGGGCCCCTCGTCGTTTCCCGCACGGACAGAGTTCCCCCTGGTACTCAACTTCACCCGACAGTCTCGTTGTACGTGCCCTCTTTTATTGCAACGCCAGCAGACTACGTCTTTTGGCGCGGATCGACTGGGACAGTCTCTTGACACATGCCCTTCTTTCTGGCACTTGAAGCATAACAACTGCCTCTCACCACTAGCCTGAAAGACTCTACGCTCCGGGGCCTTCCGCTGCGCTTCCAGCGCTGGGCGGCGGCGCACGGGGGTGTAGGCCAAATCTGGCTCGAGCGTCTCACCGATCTGAGTTGAGTTTCGCGGGGCCGCAGACCGGAAGCACCCGGCTTCGGCCTTCCGACCTAATCGGCGCAACTCCTCGATCGACGTTACATCGAATAAGGCCAGTCGATCCTGTAGCTGAGGTCTCAGGTTGTGAAAGATTTGTTTCAAGCGGTTCTCTTCCGGGACAACCGTTGCCATGCGCCCGTACAAACCTTCCATCGCGGCGATAAACAAGTCAATTGATTCCGTCTCACCCTGTACCCGGTTGAAGATCTCTTGTTGTAGCCGGATATCGTGGTCTGGTGGTTGGAAGACGACTTCCATATCCGCGCACAGGTTTTCCCAATCGTTAATGCGACCTATCGTTGATCTGTACCATACCAGGGCTGTCCCTGAGAACAAGTCAACGGCTGAGTTGAACAAGTCCCTTGTAGTCATCCCACGAGCCCGTCTTAGCTCTTCCACGCGCTGCAGAAACGCGCCCACGCTTTGAGATTGACCATCGAACTTAAGACCCCATTTATGTACAGGGACAGGTTTAGGTTGCGCACCACTCCACGTCGGCATGCTAGATGCAACAGGGTTATTGCATGCTAGATGCTTAGTCACTGCATCCGCGGCAGGAGAACTCACTATCGGCTTAGGCGGGTTAGCGTTCACTTTAGGGGCGACTGGTGCTGGCGGCGCGCTAGGTGCGGTCGGAATAGGGGCCTCGAGTTTATTTTCCGTATCGCTGTGCGTTACTTCGGTCTCAGTCGAAACATGAGCGTTCTTGCTTTCGAACTGTTTTATTAATTCGTCAAACCTGGATTTTAAGTCTTCCCGCCTAACCGAACTAGGCTCGCTCGCGTCGCAGGGTACACGCTCGACCCTATAGCGATAATGCCACAACCGCGCGGTGATCCTTTGAAACTCATAATCTCCTCCATCTCCGTCGTAATCCCTGACAAGCCCTGTCAAAGTCGCGTATCCTGCCTCGCAACTTCTCAATTCCTCCGCAACGTCCAAACCCACTACCACAGTTTGGTCTATTTGTACGTTATCCCTATAGCATTGAGCTATTCGCTTACGCAGGTCATCTGCTTTCCCCTCTGTCGGCTGTCCCCTTATTTTCAATTCGTAGGAATTTTCCGCTTTGCTCAAATGATAGGCCGACATGTTGATCACTGCGACTAAGTTCCAGACAGAAGTAGAAGCTGTTTGCATATACTACTAATTTTATACCGATCACCTCCTTCGGCTACGTTCCCCAAAAATTGTCCAAGTTATTTCCAATATATAAAAAGAAATTTAAAAAAATCCAAGTTCAATTCGAGTTTCAAAACGCAAAATAAAACACTAAAATGTTCTATTAAAGGCCGTTTCCTATTTATTTTGCAAATGTACTTCCCGTCTTTCTTTATTTAAATCAGTTTCCAGTTTAAAGTCTAAGTTAGCGATTTTTTTTTTATCTTTAATCAAAATATTTTAAGTCATTGGAAACTAAGAGTCAGTCAATGCCCAAGGAATTTCCGTAGAAATATTCCAGACAACCCGCAAGCCACTTCAAACTTGATTTAATAATGATTTGATTTTGTGGCCGACCTCGTGAATCTGAAGCCTCCTTTTCCCACTACTAACGACTGTCAATGATAGTCAGACGATTCCCAGAACTGCTATTAAAGAATTTATTCCGCTCTTAGTTCAGCTGTTAAATCACTAAGTTTCAGTACCAGCCCTATCTCCGAGCGTTTGTAAGTAAATTATAAAAATATAATGGATCTTGGAAAAATAAATTACGCAATTTATTTTGTCAATAACCCTCGCGAATCCCCTAAGTCCGCAACTATCGCTCACTCGTTGCCTCTAAGTTGTTAATTCTGAGTTTCAATTATTTCGTCCGAAAATAAATCATCACATAACCTCATCACTAATTTTTGTGCATATTCACCGTCGCCCAGTTATTGTTCAATAGTCAATCATCAATAAACCGCCATAATCAATAGTCCTTAAAAGTACTTAACTATCGGCAAAGTGAATGAATTTCGCTACAGATTTGTCCAGAGCCAAGTGCCCTTCAAGATTACTAGGCCGTGTCACAAAAGAAACTTCAATCTGCCCGCATTCCTGTGCTAGTTAATACCTAACACAGCAATCGGTTTTTTTTTTTTTTTACTAGATTACAATCGGCCACCAATAACCTCAAATAGCACATCAGCCGCCTTTCTGTTCGCTGTCTCAGCTTAGCGAATTACATTACTTGCCAAGAAGGTTAGTTTCATGCCTTAATTGCTAATTTAGTTTAGTATAAGCCAGTTACAATCCTAACAGGTTAGTATGTTAATGTTCTCTTAAATAAATTCAATGTATTTTTCGCAATATCTTCTATTTATTCATTCAGCCTCTCAGCCATAAGCTAATTCAATTGTTCTCTAGATTAGAGACTCTAATATTGGATTTGCACGCTTCCTGGCAGCAAACAAAATAACTCAAAACAACTAATGCCCCTACCGGTGAATTATGCCATTAATGGCGACGGTAACGCTCTCTTCTCTCTATCAGTGAATTAGCAGAACTAATTCAACATGGCGGCTCTCTGAATATTTCAGATTAGAAGTTCCGAAATTAATAGCAATTTCAAAATTCTGTATACTGCTATAGGCTCAATTTTCCACAACTACTACAACTGATATTCGAATTTTTTTGTTCAGAATTTATTCTTAGATTATATCAGTCGTAATTACAGCCCTCCTCTAACTCATACTACGCAAGTAATTTTATATCGTTATTTACTCAAAAATCATATTAATTTTGAATAGCACCCTATTCCTCTTAGATTATTGATTTAAATTACATAATATCACAATTTAGTTTCTTGTGAAAATTAATTTAAACTACAAAAAAAGTCGGCAAATATTATTTCTTACCTCCAGAAAACATTCTTGGCATTCTTGCACCAAGACCCCGCAGCAGACACCAATGTGACGGTTGACCTCCTGGCTGGCTGCGCCGAACTTTAACTTCGTGGGAGCAATGAAACGCAAAGTTACGTGGGTTCGAATTAATTTTATTAATAGTTTCAAATTTCAAATTACCGAATCAATTCAACTTACAATTCAACTTCGAATTTAAAACACAATAGAAAATCAATAGAAAAAGAGGGCCAAAATAATTAGCAATTTAACTCGCGTAGCATGGCTGAGGGCCGCGACAAAGAGACCGGCGACAACGCGCACGCGTGTTTAACGGGCTGCTTCTGGACGGGGACTGACTGCCTCAGCGTGCTGAGTGCCCGTCGGAAGAGCTGCGGCCGAGGCTACGGAGCGCCCGCTTGGAGGCTACACCCTCTGTACGGTGCTGCACCCCAACGATAACTTAGTGCATAATTGAAGCTGTAACACTGCCCAGTGGCCGTCGTCTGACGGCACGTGTTGCTGATTCTTACAGTTCATTCGAGGTCAAGCTAGAATTCTCGGTATTGCTGGTCACTTGGTGTCACTGGAATATTTCGTTGCGAGGAGGAAATGAAATTGACTGTCGATTCAGTTATTTACTGAATTAATTTACTGGCCGAAACCCATTAGTAAATCAATTATTGATTAATATTACAACATAATTATGCAGAGGGAGGGTTTTTTATTGGTTAAAATATTGGTTAAAAACATTCACAGTTGATTAGAATGTGACAGTCGTCACACAAGACGTTTCCGAAACAGCACCTTTATTGGAAAATGATGATAAACATTTTGAAGAAAATATTGTAAAGGAAATTGATGACTTTTTAAAGTTTGGAAAACAAAATAAAAAGTTGGAAAATAATAAAACAAACGTAAGAAAGAAAAGAAAACTTGAAGAAAATATTCCATAAACATAAAGAAATATGTTTTATGGTTGTTTTGTTGATTTTTAAGTGGTATGTACTATACTAGGAGTACGCTTATTCTGCGCGTAATGGGATGAGTGAACTCAGATATTACCAAAGCATTATTTTGTCAATTTACGAGCAACGTGTGTTTGTATTGTTTCAAAAGTTCTAAAATAAATGACAATTAGGCCGGCCACACACTGAGGCGACAAAATGTTTTTTTGTGTTTTGTTGTTGAACAGCTGACGAAATGTTCAACAAGCCATGATGGTTTAAATGTTTTTTCCTATTAGAATTGAGCAAACCTAGCTCTACAAAACTATAAGCGACGAATAAATTATGTTTGCCAAAGGACGTGAGAGGGCTTCGCCCCCCCCCCCCCGGCCGGACAACACCCCTTTTATTTCGCCCGTGATTAAATAGCTATGACGGTTTGAATGTTTTTTTTACTGTGTAAACCTAGCTCTACAAAACTATAAACCACTAATAAATTATGTTTGCCAAAGGAAATGGGGGGCCTGGCCCCCCGCACCCCCATTTACGACACCCTTGATTGACGTGTCATAATGATTTGAGTGTTTTTTTAATAGTATATTGAGTAAATCTTGCTCTACAAGGCTATAAGCGTATAATAACAATTACACGCCAAAAATTTTGTATGCACCCCCCAGATATACTCTGCCCATTATTAACATGCCAAGATGGTATGGATGTTTTTTTTATTAGTATTGAGTAAACCTTGCTCTACAAAGCTATGAGCGTCTAATAACAGTTACAAGCCAAAATTTTGTATGCACCCCCCAGATATACTCTGCCCATTATTAACATGCCAAGATGGTATGGATGTTTTTTTATTAGTACTGAGTAAACCTAGCTCTAAATAACTATGAGCGACTAAAAACAGTTACAGGCCAAAGCAGTTGTTTCAAACAGGCCATGGGGGGCCTTCGCCCCCCACACCCCCCTTTAAGCTGCTATGATGGTTTACATGCTTTTTCTGTAATAGAATTAAATAAACATAGCAATACAAAACTATCAGCGACTAATTACAAGCCAAAGCAGTTGTTTGCAAAAAGAACATGGGGGGCTTCGCCCCCCACACCCTCCCGCCAAAGCAGTTGTTTGCAAAAGGACATGGGGGGGCTTCGCCCCCCCCACACCCCCCTCTTTACACTGCTCATGATTATAAAGCCAAGATGGTTTAAATGCTTTTTTTACTAATCTATATATTAATACGCAAGCAGTTTTCTTTTCACAGTCCAACCGCAATAACGGCTGGACGGATTTTAACGTTTGAGGTGTCAAATTAACGGGATTGTTATGTAGATTTGTCATCAAGTCTCAGAATTTTAAAAAGTCACTAAAGTACAGTAATGGACTGAAGTTTCGGAACAGTAGCGCTATTCATGGACATTGAAGCAAGCTCAGTTTACTTTGTTTACAAACTGAACATATGGCCAAGCTCTGAAATAAACCACAGACTGCAGCAATTATAATTAATTTTTTGAAAAGAGCAGTTTTAAATTTATAGCTGGTTTGGCTTTGTTTTCAACAGTTTTCTTTTTTAATCGATTTATTATGTAATTTAGGTTATGTTATGAAGTTTTTAAAGCTCTTAAACATTGCAGTTTTACAATGTAGTTTACGATATCTCAAAGTGTTTTTTTGAAGTTATATTAACCTGAGCAAATCTATTTTTGGATTTGGTGCATTTATAATGCCACCAATAAGAAAAAGACGAACATTGACTGGTCGGAGGAGTCGGAAAGAACACGATCGCAACCGCTGGCATCACCCTCCTGATGTAACATTTAATGCTCCTTCCAACCTCAGACCAATGAACTAAAAATGTTTTCATTGTAGTGGGTTGCATTTCAAGAATGAAAAGACTGGTAGAGATAATGCGTCGTTTACGCGTTTTTGCCACAAAGGAAAGGTTGCCTGTAAAGACAGCCGTTCCCTACAAATCTGTTTTGACGATAATTATCAATGAGGTGCAGCGGCAATCCCTAAACAAAGAAAGTCATTGCTCACAAGCCAGTGTTTGCTCTCGCCAGTGTTTGCTACATGCTGCTGTAAGCAGAGCTTGAACTTTTGCCGGTGTTCGAATATACATTTCAGAAAAAAGTGGACATGGGGAAATGGAGGTGTTCCTGTAAAAATCGTTTTTATTTACCGGAAACTCCTACGGTACATCAAATTAACATTAAAGCCATAAAGCGGTGTCAGCAGTTAATCCATAATTTTGTTAATGAAGTTAGCCCTTTGATTAAACTTTAAAATTGTAGAAGTAGGCTGATTATTCATAATTGTTTTACTATTTGACTTTTGCTCGATTTCGAGCAACGTGTTATCTAGTAGTATTAAATAGACTTCGTTCTACGAAACTATCGATGGCTCTACAAGCGACTAATTACACGGCAGAGTAGTTGTTTGTAAAAGGACAGGGGGGGGGCTTCGCTCCCCACGCCCTCCCGCAAAGCAGTTGGATGTAAAAGGACATGGGGGGCTTCAAACCCCACGCCCTCCCGCAAAGCAGATATTTGCAAACGGACATGCTTCGCCTTTACACTGCCCAACATTAAGAATCCGTTAGAGTTTGAATGCTTTTATTACTGTGTAAATCTAGCTCTACAAGATTATGAGCGACTAATAAGAGTTACACGCCAAAGCAGTTGTTTGCAAAGGGACATGGGGGGGCTTCGCCCCCCACAACTTTCCTTTACACTGCCCATGATTATAAAGCCATGATGAATTAAATGTTTTTTTCTATTAGTATTAAACAATGAACATAGCTCTATAAAACTATCAGCAAATAATTACACGCCAAAGCAGTTGTTTTAAAAAGAACATTGGGGGGCTTCGCCCCCCACGCCCTACCGCCAAAGCTGTTGTTTGTAAAAGGATATGGGGGGGGCTTCGCCCCCTACGCCCTCCCGCCAAAGCAGTTGTTTGCCAAAGGACATGGGGGGCTTCACCCCCCAACACTTCCCTATACTGCCCATGATTAAGAAGCCATGATAGTTTGAATGTTTTTTTTACTGTATAAATCTAGCTCTACATGATTATGAGAAACAAATAAAAGTTACACGCCAAAGCAGTTGTTTGCAAAGAGACATGGGGGGCTTCGCCCCCCCCACACCCCCCCTTTGCACTGCCCATGATTATAAAGCCATGATGGTTTAAATGATTTTTCTATTAGTATTAAATGAACCTAGCTCTACACAGCTATCAGAAACTAATTAAACACCAAAAGCAGTTGTTTTAAAAAGGACATGGGGGGGCTTCGCACCCCCACACTCTTCCCTTTAGACTGCCAATATATATAAAGCCATGATGGTTTACATGCTTTTTTACTAATAGTATTTGAATAAACCTAGCTCTACAAATCTATCAGCGACTAATTACACCCAAAGCAGTTGTTTGTAAGAACATGGGGAGCTTCGCCCCCCACGCCCTCACGCCAAAGTGGCTGTTTGCAAAAGGACCTGGGGGGGCTTCACCCCCCCACACCCCCTGCTTTACACTGCCCATAATTATAAAGCAATAATGGTTTAAATGCTTTTTTCTTATAGTATTAAATAAACATAGCTTCACCCCCCACGCCCTCCCGCCAAAGCGGGTGTTTGCAAAAGGACTTGGGGGGGCTTCGGCCCCCCACACCCCCCCCTTTGCATTGCCCATGATTGTAAAGCCATGGTGGTTTAAATGTTTTTTTCTATTAGTATTAAATGTATTTGCTCTACAAAACTATCAGAAACTAATTACATGCCAAAGCAGTTGTTTTAGAAAGGGAATGGGGGGGCTTCGTCCCCCCATACCCCCCCCTTTACACGCCCATAATTATAAAGCAATGATGGTTTAAATGCCTTTTTTCTTATAGTATTAAATAAACATAGCTTCGCCCCCCAAACCCTCCCGCCAAAGCAGGTGTTTGCAAAAGGACTTGGGGGGCTTCGCCCCCCATACCTACCCTTTACACTGCCCATGATTAAGAAGCCATGATAGTTTGAATGCTTTTTTCCTACTGTGTAAATCTAGCCCTACAAGATTATAAGCGACTAATAACAGTTACACGCCAAAGCAGTTATTTGCAAATAGACATGGAGGGGCTTCGCCCCCCACACCCCCCCTTTACACTGCCGTGATTAAGAAGCCATGATAGTTTGAATGTTTTTTTCTACTGTGTAAATCTAGCTCTACAAGATTATGAGCGACTAAAGATAGTTTCACGCCATTGCAGTTGTTTTGAAAGGGACATGGGGGGGCTTGGCCCCCCCACACCCCCCCTTTAAACTGTCCATGATTATAAAGCCATGATGGTTTAAATGTTTTCCTCTAATAGTATTAAATCAACTAACCTCTAAAAAAATATCAGCGACTAATTACACGGGAGAGCAGTTGTTTGTAGAAGGACATGGGGGAGCTTCGCCCCATACGCCCTCCCGCCAAAGCAGTTGTTGGTAAAAGAACATGGTGGGGGTTCGTCCCCCCACACCTTCGCCATTACACTGCCCATGATAAAGAGGACTTATTAGTTTGAATGCTTAATTTTACTGTGTACATCTAGCTCTACAAGATTATGAGCGACTTAAAACAGTTACACGCCAAAGCAGTTGTTTGCAAAGTGTCATGGAGGGCTTCGCTCCCCAAAATCCCCCCTTTCCACTACCCATAATTATAAAGCCATGATGGTTTAAATGTTTTTTTTCTATTAGTATTAAATGAACCTAGCTCTACAAAACTATCAGCAACTAATTACAATCCAAAGCAGTTGTTTTAAAAAGGACATGGGGGGGGCCTTCGCCCCCCCACACCCCCCCCTCTAAACTGCCCATGATTATAAAGCCATGATGGTTTACATGCTTTTTTACTAATAGTATTTAAATAAACCTAGCTCTACAAACCTATCAGCGACTAATTAAACGCCAAAGCAGTTGTTTGTAAAAAGAACATGGGGGGGCTTTGCCCCCACGCCCTCCAACCAACGCACTTGTTTGCAAAAGGACATGGGGAGGCTTCGCCCCCCACGCCCTCCCGCCAAAGCAGTTGTTTGCAAAAGGACATGGGGGGTGGCTTCGCCCCCCACGCCCTCCCTCCAAAGCGGTTGTTTGCAAAAGAACATAGGGGGGCTTCGCCTCCCATACCCTCCGGCCAAAGCGGTTGTTTGCAAAAGAACATGGGGGGGCTTTGCCCCCACGCCCTCCCGCCAAAGCAGCTGTTTGCAAAAGGACATGGGGGGGCTTCGCCCCCCACGCCCTTCCGCCAAAGCGGTTGCTTGCAAAAGAACATGGGGGGGGGGCTTCAAGCCATGATGATTTGAATTTTTTCTACCATGTAAACCAGCATTTGTTTTAATCATGCGACAATTTTACTTTGGAAAAATACCATTTGCATTTGTTTAATATCTAAAATCACTACAGGTTACCGTTTAGGGTACTTAAAGAAAGAAGTAAGCGAACCATCTAACCCCGTGAGCGTAGTCACGGACATATTCATCACCCAGGACGCGGGGGACAATAAAGTAGTCATTGAAATTGGATAAATCCACAGTAAACCTGGATCTGCCAGGGGCATATTTTCCGTCCAGGAAGGATAACAACCCCATTCGTAATCAGTCTCGTATATACAATTTTAGTGGCGCAGAGATCCGGGTTGTTGACTTTTGGATCCTCGCCTTTTGGACCGCCTTTTAGCGAATTTCCCCTATAGGAAAGAAGCTGTTACCGTCGTACTCATGGTAAGACCTGAGCCCGAGACCATGATAACTTTTCGTTTTGGGGCCCCCAGAAGCAAAAAACACTATTCGTTCATTTTCATAAATATATATCTATAAAAGGCAAATAATATATATCTATAAAAAAGGCAAAGCCCTCACTCACTCACTCATTCACTCACTCACTCATCACTAATTCTCCAACTTCCCAATAACCCAGAAGGCTGAATTTGATTCACTGTTTCTTTAGGCATTAAATAGGAAAACTAAATGGTTTTCATTCTGATCTGACCCTCGGACTCCGCCATGGACCCTCTCAAAGATCCCGTATTATCCTTATGGCAGAATACAAATGAAATGTTTACATTTAAACAGATGTAAAATGCAAGAAATTTAGTGTAATGTCAAACCAGCTGTCAGGAATAGAACATAAAATAAATCACTGACTAGAGATACTTATAAGACCTTTCTTCCCCGTAACAGCTGTTAATGAAAGAGCTAATTTAAACCATTTATTTTATCTACATCATTAGAAAAAAATACTTTGCCTTTGTCTTTTAGAAAATTTCATTGATGGAATTATTACCATAGGTCTCACGGCAAGACCTAAGCGCGAGACCATGATAACTTTTCATTTTGGAGCTCCCAGAAGCAAAAAACACTATTCAAACTATATTTAAAGTTGAAAACACAGTACATTGTCCCTATAGAAAAATTCTATATCTCGGTTATTACTCAACATATCTTGATAAAACTTGGTATGTGGTTTTTTTTTGTTCAGATTCACCTGATATTGTTTTGAAACCACCAAAGTTTTGAATGACTGTTGCAATAGACCTGCATACTCATTCCCCATTTTATTCTTATGGAAGAAATGAAATAAGGTCCTGCACGTAGTCTTGAGGTCTGCTGCAACGGGGGTATTTTTATGTTCAAGATAGACCCTAAAATCCTTAGAATTTTTTTGACATTAAATCAAGGCAATTTCTACGTTTTACGTACATAAACTTTCATGAAACAGAAAACTGTTTTAGGATTCTCTAAGTACGCAAGGTCTGCTGCGACGGAGATTTTATATTCCTCCTTAAGGGCCACTATACAGTATACCATGCATGCGAGCAGATTTAACGATATTGGGCATAAGCCTTCCCAGGGCAGTTGCACCCTTGAGGCCTTTATCGGTGGGGCGATGAATCTGCTCATATGTATAGTACAGGAAGGCCAAATAGAAATACCTCCTGCGGGGGGCAGCAATAGAATAACTCCAGTCGCAGCAGACCTGCGGACTTTGAGGATTCCTGAAAACATCTTTCTGGTTAATGAAAGTCCACCGTTTTTATATTTGTCCAATACCACTTACCTATTATTGCTCAGCCCAAACTACAAGACTTAGAACCTTGGACCTTTGCATGGACGATCTTAAGGGCGTAAGCATCCCCTAAGAACGGGGTTTTTAATTCAAAGTTTTAAGGGTTTTGGTGGGGTTGAAGTTTATAAAAGTTTCCTACGCAAGTGGAATGGATGATCTTTTGTTTAATTTTCAATGTTCAGGAATAGAATAAACACAAGCAGGTGGTTCAGCTTCACATATGGATACGATTTTACAGTTGATTTATAATTTGGTTACTTTCATAATGGTTTTATAGTTGTTTTGTTGATTTTTTAGGTGATATGTACTATGTTAAATATATCTTCTACAAGTATAAAAGAGGATGTAGGTATATATATATATATTTATATATTTAGCACTGATAAACTCAGACACCGCTGGACCGATGACCACGAAACTTGGTAGATACATGTAATTTCATGGAGTATGTTTATACACCATCAGTTTCGTGATAACTTTCAGGGCTTAGCCCTGGGACCGTCTTAAAGGTGCCCATGTCAGGGATTTTGAAGGAAGTTGAGTTAGATTTGTTTACTAACAAAACATATGAAAGTAAAATTTAAAACAGGTGATGTAAATTAATGGTATTTCTTTCTGCTTTTTAATTGTATTTGTTTACATGAAGATTTGTTACTTGGTGCCATGTGGTTAATGAATTAGACTTTTGCATTTTTCAAAGTGCAATAAACTGTATAAAATGTTGGTATGTAGTATAACATAAATTAAATAACTGATTACTGAAGGACTTCAGTGATCACTGATCACTTGAAGGACTTCTTTTTTATGACAACTAACTGCTATTTAAAGAGGAAGAGTGTACTACTGTAAAGAATCAGTTTTATCTACAGCACTTTAAAAAAATTGCCGGGACGGCTCATTCAATCTTTTTGTTCAATATAGAGTCTAAAAATGTGTCAGCCTTTTTTAATAATTGCTGGATTGGCATTGTAATTTTTGTTCAAGGTAGACCCTAAAACCCTAAGAAAATTATCTTTTACAGTGAATAAAATTTCAAGCCATGTTCTATGGTTCCTCTAACACGTGTACGCCTTCATGAAGGAAAAAAATAGTAGAAATCCTATATCTTTCCTTCATGAAGGCATACAGTTAGATTTTTTTAACTAGAAGCGGTCAAGATGAGGAGGATTATCTTCAGTGATGAACTTTTTTGTTTGTAATATAATCACATGTTTCTACCTCTCAAATATTGTGGTTAGGTTAAATCAAAACAAACAATATTCTAAGCCATTTCATACAATTGTTTATTTTTTTGGATTGTAAACAAAGGCATTACAATATAAACAGAAACATATGATTTTACTTTAAACAAAAGAAGTTCATTGCCAAAGATATTCCACCTCGTCTTAACAGCTTCTAGTTAAAAAAATCCAACTGTACACGTGAAGACATGCACATACGCAGGTCTGCTGCGACGGGGGTGCATAATAAAGTTCTAATTAAGGGTAACATATGCGAGCAGATTCAAAGTGCTGTCGAAAAAGCCAAGGGTGCCGTTTTGTATAGACAGGCACTTTATACAGGAATAGAATACCCCCGTCGTAGTAGACCTGCTTACTAAGAGCGGATTTCTAAAAACCTTTTTTGCTTTATGGATGTACATTTGATATGTTCAAAGTAGATTTTACAACAAGAAAAATAAATGGGAAAGCAAAACTATATAGCTGATGGGTGATATTGTATGTTTAATTTTAATCGTGAGCGAAGCCACGGGTTCTTCTAGTATATCTATATATATATATATGTATATATATCTATGTGTCTTTAAGCACGATAACTCGCGTAAGAATGGTCCAATCTTAATGAAATTTGGCATGGATATGTAAAGTAGTCATTATTCGGACGAGTTCGTAATCCAGCCCAATCCGACTACCGGAAGGGGGGGGTAAAGGGGGGTAAACCCCCCCAAAAATGGGTTTTTTGAGTTTTTTACATGGAAAAATAAAAATAAACCAATTTTTGTTGGCACCATTGAATTCAGCTAAAAAAAACAAACAATTTAGTATTTTGAATCACTGCTCTATGTCCATTGGTTACCGAGATGGTGGTAAACACAGCACGTTGTCCCAATGTTAACCTTATGGGAAATAAGTAAAATTCTATATCTCGCTTATTTCTCAACACATCTTGATAAAACTTGGTAAGTGGCTTCTTCTAGTTCAGATCTACTAAATATTGAATTAAAACCACCCAGTTTTAATATACCCGTAGCAGCAAACCTGCATACTCATTCCCCATGTTATTCTTATGGAGCTTTCAAAAACCTGTAAAATCTCGCTATGTTGGATTGAAATATGTTGTTTTGTACTGGAAATTCGCTGAGTATGCAGGTCTGCTGCAACGGGGGTATTTCGGTTTTATTAAGCTTCTACTTATTCTTTGCCTTGGCCTACGGAAGCTCCTAGAGCTCTTGCTCGGGTTCTTGATCCGCTTGTGTGGTGCGGAATAACTGGTCACGAGGACGGCGCCATTGATGAGCCGTCCATGGATCCGCGAACTAATTTTCTTATTTTTGAATCTGGCTATCCTGACTTTATTATTATAAAACTAATCATACTACTATATATGCAAAACTAATTATTATTTTTGTGAATTTCGTGCTTGATTATGTATAGTAAAATTATGTAGGAAACAAATCATTAATCTACTCATCTACAACTACAACATCCTACATTCTCAATTCAATGTCATACACATTTAATTTGTCTTAATATAACTGATCACATGCATCCTTCTTGGTACAAAAGATTGATATTAATACGATTTGCGCTATAAAAATATATTTTTTATCGCAATTTTATACAAAAATTGCGTTTGCTGGGATAAAATTCACATTTGTTTCATCAATGTACTTTTATACATGCAATCGTATCTTTACTCATTGTTTTTTAATGTTTTATTAATTTTACCTAAAAGAAACAATCAATAAATATTTTCTCTTAAATATATGGAATCAGCTGTAAGTAAAAGGAACATGACAATGTGTTTTTGTTGGTTCCATCTAGCGTCATTCATATAAACTATCTCGACTGCGGCAACAAAACAGAAATGATCTATCTGAATTTTTTATATTTCTAGGCATTGTTTTTTTCAATAATAAACATTTTAACATAGACTTAAAAAACTAACAATTGATAGGCATGTACTATGTCATTTAAGTGTTTCGTGAAATACTTTTTTTCTAAATTCCACTGTAATTTTCCTTCTGTTTTGAAACAATCTTTATTTGTATCCCGTAGTTTACTACAGTAAATTATTGCCCAATGTTAAACTTATGAAGATTTTTTGCAAGTTAAAATATTAAATTACTCAAAAAATACTAAACCAATATGCTTCATAATTTAATGGCATATTCCCTGTGCGATACTTAACGTTTGTGCGAAATTTGGAATTGATTAGTGTAGCGGTTTTTTAGTTACCGCGTTACGTACACACTCACACACACACTCACACAGTGACGGACAACGAATCTTCAACTCCGCTGATACATAGACTCCGTTCACTTCGTTCACTCATCGATTACCTGGCGCGATATCATTGCGAGCTTGGGGCTACAGCCTTTGTTTAATTTTTTTTACCTATGCGATAGTTACTTTGGAGAAATATAATTTATATCTTCAAATTGTTACATCACTACAGGTGTGAATTTATATCTTCAAATTGTTACATCACTACAGGTTACTACCTAGAGTTCCTAAATAAAGAGGAAAGTAAACGATCTACCCCCTTGAGCGTAGTCACGGACATATTTACCACCTGTGGCCTGGGAACAATAGTCACTAATAGCGGATAAATCCACAAAATACCTAGGTCTGCCGCGGGCATATTTTATATCTCCCGAGGATAAAATCCCCCTTCGGAGTCAGTCTCGCACATACGATTTTAATGGTGCATACAACATGGTCGATATCCTTTTGGTGGCCACCTTGACATGGAGGAAGACCCGCGCTTGTCTTCGGCTTGACTTTCGGTTTCATGGCAAAGCTCCATAGTGGGATCGTGTGACCGTTATACGCGGTAGACTATCCGCCATCACCTTTTTGGTTTTATTAAGCTTCTGCTTCTTCTTCACCTTGACCCACGGTAGCTCCTAAGACTTCAGAGCTCCCGCTCGGCCACGAGGACGGCGTCCATGATGAGCCGTCCTTGGATCCGCGACCTATCATGTTTTTTTCCATCTCTGGCTACTTCGACCTTATTACAAAACTATTTATACAACTATTTATGCGATATTAATTATTATTTCTGTAAATTTCATGCTTTCAGTGAAATCAAATTCTGCTCGAAAACATATTTATTTTTCGACAGTGAAGTAGTAATTGGCACTGGAGAAATACACAGTAAACTTGGATCCGCCAAGGGCATATTTCCCATCTCCCAAGGATAACACCCCCCTTCGGAGTCGGTGTCGCATATCCGATTTTAGTGGTGCAGAGATCCGTATTGATAACCTTTTGGATCCTCACCAGGACCCCGCGTAGGTCTGACCACCCGCCACCTTGACTTGGAAGAAAACCCCCGCTTGTCTTCGGCTTGCTCTCGGGTTCACGGTTCAGTACCCTTATCGGATTGTGTGACCGTTATACCCGTTAGACTCTCTGCTACCACCTTCCAGTTTAATTAACATTCTGATTCTTCTTCGCCTTGGCCCACGGAAGCTCGTAGAGTGGCACGGAATAACTGGTCATGAGGACGGCGTCCACAATGAACCGTCCTTGAATCCGCGACCTAATCCTCTTCTTTTCGATTCTTGCAACACCAACCTTATAAATCTAATTATACTTCTATATATGCAAAATTAATTATTATTTTTGTGAATTTCGTGTTTGATTATATGTAATCAAATTATGTAGGAAACAAATCATTAACTTACACATCTACATTATCTTACATTCTCAATTTAATTTAAGACACATTTGTCTTAATATAATATTACTGATTGCATCCTTCTTGGCACAAAAGTTTGTTATTAAAACGATTTGTGTCATCAAAATGTAATTTAATTTTTTTAATCGCAATTTTATAAAAAAAATTGCGTTTGCTGGGATAAAATTCACATTTGTTTCATCAGTGTACTATTATATATGCAATAGTATCTTTACTCATTGTTTTTTAACGTTTTATTACTTTTACCTAAAAGAAACAAACAATAAATATTTTCCCTTAAATATATGGAATCAGCTGATAGTAAAAAGAACATGACAATGTGTTCCTGTTGGTTCCATCTAGCGTCATTCATATAAACTATCTCGACTACGGCAACAAAACAGAAATGATCGATCTGAATTTTTATATTTCTATGCTTTGTTTTTTTTTACTAATAAACATTTTAACGTGATCTTAAAAAAATGACAATTGATAAGCATGTAGCATGTTATTCAAGTGCTTCTTGAAATAATTTTTTTTCTAAATTCCACTGTTATTTTCCTTTTATTTGGAAACAATTTTATTTGTATCCCGTAGTTTACTACAGTAAATTATTGCCCAATGTTAAACTAATGATGATTTTTTGCAAGTTAAAATATTAAATTACTCAAAAAATACTAAGCCGATATGCTTCATAATTTAATGGCATATTCCCTGTGAGATACTTAACGTTTGTGCGAAATTTGTAATTGATTAGTGTAGCGGTTTTTTAGTTACCGCGTTACGTACACACACACTCACACACTCACACACTCACACACTCACACACTCACACAGTGACGGACAACGAATCTTCAACTCCGCTGATACATAGACTCGTTCACTTCGTTCACTCATCGATTAGAATGTGACAGTCGTCACACAAGACGTTTCCGAAACAGCACCTTTATTGGAAAATGATGATAAACATTTTGAAGAAAATATTGTAAAGGAAATTGATGACTTTTTAAAGTTTGGAAAACAAAATAAAAAGTTGGAAAATAATAAAACAAACGTAAGAAAGAAAAGAAAACTTGAAGAAAATATTCCCCCAAACATTTTAACTCAAAGTTTTCCTTCGCATCTTTTATCCTATTTCATCTTGCATGAGTAAAAGTGTGTCGATAGGATTGGTAAAATCATTAGACTACTCTCCCGCAGTAATCCTAAGCCATGGAACAAAGATGGTTTTATTTTCAGAAAATGCTTGGGATTCCTTTTTAAAACATCTACATCTTACTGAATGTTATTTAGCCAACAGTTTCTTTGGAAGAAAATCTAACATTCGACTTCTGGATTGTGACAATGAAATTGACATTATTAAACATCGTGGTCAACAACAAGTAAGAATTAGAGACTCGACACAATTTGAAAATAAAATTCTTCTAACACGTGAAGAATTTTACATTTTAAACTATGCAACATCACCTATTACCAGGTATATGAAACAATTAGTATTTTCAAGCTCTGTTATTAAGGAATATCTGGTAGATGCATGCGAAAAACAACCAGAAAGCACTTTACAATACGGACCAATAGATACATCCATCTTTAATAGAATACCTCACGAAGTGGAAATGTGGAGGCAGTTAAGAAACTTTGAACCTTTTACCGAAGTTGCAACGGAGGCTACAGAAGAAGAAACCAACAACAACAGTACAGAAGAAGAAACCACCAACAACAATAATACAGAAGAAGAAACTTTGCTAGGTTAAAACTACAATGTAATTTAACAAAAGAATAAACCGTGGGGTAGGCCTACTGGGGATGGTGCCCACGTTAAACATACACCAACGCGCCTACAACTGTACGGCCTGGTTTATATATATCTAACCTACCGTGGTGTGGAAAACAGTTGATCAGCAGACACCATGATGAGCAGACAGGATGAAGAAATGGCAGCAAAACCTTGTGTAATTGAATTTCAAGCATTTCGCGGAAACGATGATAGATTTATCATAAAAGAATTGGTAATTTTGGATTTGCTTACACAAGTAGCATACCCATTTTTATTTGAAGCACCGTGTTCTGTCCATGAACTAAAGTCAAAAGCTAAAATAACAAACAGATGGCTAACAAATAATTTTCATCATATCCATTGGTATGAAGGTTTCCTACCGTACAACAATGTACACAAAATTATGTTTCATTTTTGCAAACAATTTACACACATATATACCAGAGGATTGGAAAAAAAGAATTGGATACGACAGTACACAAACAAAGAAGTTTTAAACATAAAAGTGGACAAAACATTTCACTTTGATGCTAGAAATATTTGTGTTTCTACAATAAATCCGAAACACAACCAATCTCAATGCGCATTACAAAACGCGTATCACTTGGCTGCTTACTTACAACAACAAACGGAAGAATGTAGTGGGGGTTCCGAAGGTTATATAAACGAAGAGGCAACACACCCCGAGTATCAGTCTAACTCCATACTCCGAACAGACAACATCTCCTGTGAAGGATGGCATCACAACAGTTTCTCCAATGTTTAGTTGAACAATTCAACTTGCATTCAAAATCAAATACTCTAATTATCAAGAAATGTTCAGAATTAAAAGAACAGAAACATTATATTGTTCATGAAATGAAGAAATTGATACAACGCATGGAGACGCAGTCGTCGCATCTTTATCCGATGCACCATATACACCGGGTGATGAACCAAAGTTTCAAGTATATCTTCCAAAACGATTCGTCCAGTTGCTGCAAAATGAAGATCTGCGGGAAATTCAACCAGGATCATTATATTTGGTGTCACACGGAATGAGCGGAAACAACTCTACGGAACTAACTCTGCACATCGCACAAAAATAACATTGTAAAAAAAATGTTTTAAATAAAAAGATAAAAAACAACATATCAGTATATGTTTTTTTATACTGATATGTTGTATTTTTAAAACCTCAAACGGATGACCTTGAACTTTTTAATCGATAGTATTATTCAATTATTTTATTCGATAGTATTATTCGATTATTTTATTCGATAGTTTTATTCGAATACTTTACATAAATACGAAACTTTAACGTTGAGAGGCTCAGTTCTGTTTAAGACAAGCTACAACCAACATGTCATCCAAAAGAAATAATCTAACACTTATAACTTATTGTTGCAAAGAAAAATGTTTTAGAATACCTGAAGATCAAGTTGACGGAAAAGCTTGTACAAAATGTAATTCTTTCAGCTATTGTAAATGTAGTTGCAAAACATATCAAAAGAACCGGTTGGATAAACTAGAAGAATTGCAACATCGACTCGGTATATTGTGGCAACGATTAAATTCAAAGTGATTAAACAAACACCTGCCATTACCCCCACCACTACCCCCACTACCATCGGAGGTACCTGCAGCACCGGCTTTGCAATAGTCATTCCTGCTACACCTCTCGTCGAGTAAACAACTCTAGTCATGTCTCTCAACATTCGCGGGATTCACTACAACACTATCAATCTTACAACCTACAAGGATTTGGAAATTTTTAGTGAAGAACTAAAACAACTTATAACCACTGGGTTTGGTTTATCTTTAGAACTTTATGCAACAAACAATCAAAACGAAAAAAATGTGTTTTTGCCAACTTACAACAACAAGAAGAATGAAAATAAACAAGAAATTTCAGCACCGACAACAACTTACTTTTCGAATTTGGGAGAAAACTTTACTAACTTGTAAAATAATACTTTTGTAAAAAAAACAAATAAATAAAAAAATAAAATATCTTGCATTTTCGGATTTTCCGAAAATGCAAGATCTCTTTTAAAACATCCCCAAACCACCTTGACACACTTCCGGCCATTTAAAATTTAAATACCCAGCACAGCAGGGCATTTAAACTTTAAATACCCACCACCAACACGTCACAGCTACGTCACAGCTGATGACGTCACTTCCGGTCACGTGACCGGAAGTAGCTGTCAAAAAATTGACTGGCTGTCAAAGTTTGAATGGGCCAGAAACGCCACCTCGCCACTACTGAAATGCAAACGTTCTTAACCTTCATCAGACACCTTTGTGCTTCAACAGATTCAATGACGATTAGACGTTTTGTTGAACAAAGTAAAAGTTTAGTTAACAATTATTATTCATTTTACTGAGCTTTCGGATTTAAAATCCAAACAAAAAAGACCGGTCTAATCGAGAGCTCTTAATAATTGTACGGTTATTTTTGATAAGCTATTACAAATTATATATTTAATTTAACTTACAGTTGCCCTATGTTGACAAAAACTTTTTTTACGTTTCCAAGAACCCTTTTAAATATTCATATTTTATATTCAGTATGTGAAGAGATTTCGACTAAAAACGTCATGCTACTAGCTGTTCGATTTAAGGCTAGGTGATTCGGTCCCTTGACAATGACCCTTAAATATTTTTGCTTAAATAAGCCCTTCATTTGCACATCTCCAGGTGAAATCAAATCACTTACAGCGAGTTTCGTTCTTAATAGTTCAAATTTTTCAAGAATTTCTAATTCATGACATGATATTATGAACAGGGACACTTTTTACTTACCTCCCATGGGTGTGTGAATGAACGATCTATTATCTAAATACTTCAGTAAATACACTTGTGTTTCAAGTTTTAGACTTAATTATAATTGGTGGTGGGTTTCACTTACATAAGTTATAATATTTCTTTCTTATAATCTTTCTTTTGTTCTATGTTATAGTATTTCCTTGGGAGTAAGCGAAGTTTTACTACTTTGTAAACGCGCGGTATGATTTTAATGGTCGTGATTGAACCAGAAAGGAGTAAATTTTACTTTTAAAATCAAGTTAAAATTTATTTTACTATTGTTTCAACATGATATAGTAAGCTGGAAGAAATTTCAGTATCGCAATAATTTTTAATGAATTATACTTCAAAAAAACCTAAATAAACGAAAAATTTTAAGACAGCCTATTTTATCCTATTTTTATCCTATATAAGAAATAATTTTCTCCCATTAATTGATTCATTCGTTACAATTTTTTTAGAATATAACATTACCTTTTTTCGCTAACACTGTAAAAGTTATTATCCTAGACATTTAAAATTAATTTTGCTCCGAATGGTGTTATTTTAAAAATTGATTATATAGAATGGTAAGCTGTAAAGAAACTTTGCTCCAAATTCATACAATCTTGATTAAAACCCTCATGACCAGGAAATTGCAATTGATATGAATTTAATACGGTGTGTACGGATACCCTAAGCTGTAAGATTCAATGTTCAGAAAAAGTGTGTGCTTTTAACTTTGCCGTTCTGCTTTAAACGGTATGATATAACAATAAAAATCTTATTGATTGTCAATGTGGCTGAGGGGCTACAGTGTCTGCCTTCACAATCTAAGATGATTCTAATCTGATTGATATAAAAAATCAAAGATGATCCGAGATGATTGTGCAAGTCAATAATCCAAATATTAGACCCATCGCATTGTGCAATATTTCATTTAAAGTAGATTTTTAGGGCTATTGTTTAAAATTTTTTGTAACTGCGTTCTTTGTTTGATCTAATTGTTTAGGCTGCAAACCTTTACAGGAAAAAATTATAAAGAAGCACAACAGCAACGCAGTCTGAATTGAAGCTTCACTCCTCATGAATGTGCGTGGTTTAAAGTTTAAATAAAGAGCCTTGTGTACAATACAGAATTACTACAAAGGCCAGCAAACAAGGAAAACATCTGCACTTTCTATGGTTCTTTATGTGTATGTTTAGAAAAAAAACTATTATTCTTGTTTAAGCCGTTAATATTTTTTTCCCAAAGGAAATCCAAACTACTTGTTTGACCTGTAACTAAATGTCAATATTTTTAGTTGTTACTTATTTGCGCTCCTTATGTTTTTGTAACCCCGTTGTGGCTGAAACTTTAATCAACTCAAAATTCAAAATTATTTGCATCGACCGAAAAAAATAATATTCAAAATTCCAAGCGTTTCAACCAACGTTTACAGAAAAGTGGCATCAGTTTGAAAGTTAACATGAGGAGAATGTTTTAACGAGATAACATTCAAAGGCGTTAGTAAGAAAATTTACATGATATACATTTGGCAATATGCGTATAATTTCCCTACATCACAGGTGAAAGGACTGATATTTACTCCGCATGGTAATTGTTTCAGATAATGCCACATTTAACTTTAACGATTCTACTCAAATATTCTCCCAAGCATTAGTAAGGTTATAATGATCGAAATATTAATATACGCTGACAGGAAGTGGGAGATTATTGAACCGGAAGTTCACATCGACAGTATCGGAAGTTAGCGATAGAACTTGTTTGATCATCAATGTTATAACCACCCGTGAACCATCTCGATGTTATTAATTTAATAAAGATTTTAAGGACAAGTCGGGAGTTCTGATTCGTAGTTATTTATACTCGTATATTCGTTTTAATTAAAATATTCTTTAATCTTTGGGATATGTTGTATTCCCTAAACAAATAATATTTTACACTTGATCATAATTTCATCATCTATGCTCTTCGATCTAGGTGTTTAGTATTAAATACTAAAACATCAATACTTTAAAAGAAAACTGACTTTCGTGCAAATTATCGGTTCAGTGTTAATTTGTAGTTGGAAAACTCTCTACATATTTATATGTATTTGTGTTTTTCATGGGTCTTAAGACAGTTCATGGACCCAAGAACTCTTGGGAAGCTGCTAGTCACGGGTTTAACCCTTTCATTTGGTGAACAATATATGAAAATAGCCCAAGGGTCACTGTCAAAATAATTTGAGTCGAAATAAAAACAAATTGCTTGTATTTACTCAATTAACTTATGACTTTTTTTTTCATTCCATCTAATTATTAATTGACATATACCTTCTTTCTAATTAAATTAATACTGTAAATTTTAATATTATTCATGTACTAAATTAAAACAGCACCAAAATTAAAAACCACTGATGTTGCGAACCCCCTCCCCTTCATACTTTTAAGACCGGAACCCGTAAAACCACAAACAATTGAAAATTCCCTAGTGTTAAGAAATCTTGACGAACACAGAATGCTTAACAGGCGATAATACGATATCCTACTTGGGGGGATGCCTTTGCCGGTCTTTGTATCCCTCATAATTAATGGTTTGGTTGTTGATCCTGGGATTATGTCAAAACCAGATTGTTAGTATATGTTTGTCATTGTTTGTGTTTATGTCTTAAATAATATTTACATCTGATACATGATTTGCCGATTATTTTTGTTAGGACTATTTGTTTAAGGAGTGCTGCATTTTTGCTGTTATGAATTTTTCTAATACAAACACATTTACAGTGAAAAAAAACATTTTGACCCCCCTTATTTTGGCAATTTGTTAACATAATTTTACAGTTGGACGGTTGAAGAGATTAGTCTAATAACTAATCTATGATTGAAATCTTTGAAAACAGATATAAAGTCAGATGTTAATTAAAGTCGCACTTTAAGTACATTTATGTTGCATCTTCAATGTGTTTAAATCCATTTATATCATAAACAACTAACTAATAAACAAGTACCTATTTCAAAATGGTTTAAATACCTTATAACGTCGTGTGATCCTCGTATTGCAGTCAGGGTATAACTACTGCAGTTTCGATTCCTATAGAATCTTCATCAGGCTAAATGTAGGAAGATTCTATAGGAATCGAAACTGCAGTAGTTATACCCTGACTACAATACGAGGATCACTCGACGTTATAAGGTATTTAAACCATTTTGAAATAACTATAACAGTGATTCGGTGGCTAACAACATGAAACAAGTACCTGGTGGTCCAAGCCTCGCTCCGTAATTTTTCGTGTTTAACAGTTTATCAAGTCAGAAAAAGGGTTTTAGTGTCGTAATATTTATAGATACACTTTTTTATTGTACCATCAATGAATGTGCGGTGTGTTGCAATGTGTTTTTATCGCAACCATACCATACACTGTAGTACTTCTCCTTGATACCTGTAGTTTGCAAAGAGCTGTTTGTGATTATGATTACCGATTATTTTATTTGTTTACTTTTTTGTTGCTCAGTTCGCTGCTATATTGATAACTCAAAATGCTCAACGTCAATAAGTTCTTCGATTTAATTTGGCCAAGTAACCTGAATAGAACACGTTTTTGAGATAGAACTGAGCTATTTTCTGATTTGTTATGACATTCTTGGAGTAATTTTCGAGTAATTATGCAAACAATCAATCACTCAAGCAAACATTTAAACAAACATTGTTTGTAAGGGTATAGGATAATAGGGATTTAGAAGCGAATATTCAGTTAATGTAACAAGTCCATCATTATATCAAATCATCATTAATAGCATTTACAGTGGAATTCATAACACATGAATCATTGGACATAATGAGGCTGATTGCCCAATCAAAACTCAAAGCTAAGTAAAGTTAATTACTTTAATACGATAGATTATTGATATGGTAACTGATTTTACATAAGTACTGATTTGGTTTGATCTGTGTGACTAGCAAAGGTTTAGCCAAAATGAGATCTCAATGTTGAATTAATCACTTATGGTAATTAGTGCAGTGAACATTATTATAGATTCAAATAAGAAATAAAAAAACAAATCGATATTGTAAGATTTAATAAGAAATTCTACTCTTGACTGTCTGACATTTACTCTTTGTAAAAGCATCCACTTTAGAAGCCAGAAGATTATGATTACCATGTGAGTTCATTTACTTTTGCATGTCATAAATCATGCGTCATAAAATGAAAAGGTCATTGCATTATGTATAACCTCAGCAAGGCTCTTCCTTTTCTTGCATAAAATAAAGTTCTGTTGAGATCCAAGCATTCTATCTCGTTCTAGGAGACCGTGCTTAGTTTTAAAGCCACTTGTAGCTCTGATGTATCTTGATTTATTTCTTTTATTCTTGCTTACGAAGGTATTATTTTTAGTTACCAAAACAAATAATGGACAATTTATAAAAGTAAGTAATTTAATTGAACAAATTTATGAATTTAAGTTTTATTTGGCAGAATCATTACACACAACTTTTATAAGTTTTAAGTTGGCTAATACTAAGAAAATTAGTTTAAGTGTTCGAATAATGTAGCATATGTAAATCTCAAATACCTCTTTCACAACAATTAGAATCATCTAACATAAGATTTACCAAATTTTTTTTGATAAAACGGTCAATGAGGCTTAATATTTGTAATAAACTCATATCTTAGTATGAGGAATATTAGTTTTCAAAAACTGCCTTAGCACTAGTTCTATAAGCTACTCACTCTTAACGTTCCCTATGATTAAACTTTTATAAATAACAGGGAACCTTTTTATTTAATATATAATAACACTTTTTTGAGATATTGCATTGATGCTCATAGTAATTTAGTCATAGTTAAAGCTGCGTTTTCATGTTAAGTAATGTATTATAGTATAATAATGATAATATTATTATTATTATTAATTATTTTAATAATTAATATTAATTACTATATTGTAAAAATAATATATGTTTATTTATTCTTCATTATTCAGAAGGCATTTATTAGAAGTAAGAAAGTCATTTTCAGTCAATGGCAAATATGAATAGAAGATTCTTGTGAAGATATTTCATTGTTGCATCGCAAAAGATATTAAATAAAACTACAAACTGCTTTTCTTATTGAGTCAAATATTTACATCTATTTCTAGGAATTGTTATTCGCACCGTTATTACAAAGAATTGAAACTTGCGAAGGAAATGAAAATAAGGTAGGTGTGCTCGCTCTAACCATTTTTCGTTCATTTGATAAACAATCTTTTATTTAGAATCAGCTATTTTTTCTTAAGCCAATGTGTCTGTAAGCTTAAAATAAAAATAACGATCCCTTCCCCAATATGAATACATACTATCAGCTTAACCTTATCTGACTTGTGTTTTGCCTTGAGACGAATCAGATTGGGAAGAAAGTGATGGATGGTCCATGTGGGAAGGTGACATTCAGCGAAACAATAGTCAGTGAGAGAGGGGGGGGGAGGGGGGAGGGCGTTGTATCCCACGCTCCTTCCCCCGCAACAGTTGCTTGTATCTCCATATTTTAAAGGTGCTGCTATACATACACGTCATAGCAATAATTGTTCCCCCGCAACAATTCTTTGTATCTGCAGATTTGTAAGGTGCTGCTATACATACACGTTGTTATATCTATTGGTCTGTATTATAAAAAATCATATGTTTTAATGTCATTTCTCACTACTGTTTACATTATGGTCAATGTTTAAGAAAACAAAGATTGTACAATAAAATATATATTCAAACATATTTTCAATATTAATTACTAGGATTTTAAAGTGGCGACTTCGGTAAAGTAAAAATGGATCCTGATCTTTTTCAACAGCTCATGCAAACTCTTACAACGGCTATTCAAGGTATGTCTCAAGCTCAACCTACAAGAAATATAACTTTGATTTCCAACTTTGACGCTTTTGATAGTAGTAAAGAATCATTTACTCAGTACAAAGAAAGGTTTGAAAACTACCTGAAACTAAAAAATGTCTTTGCTGACAAAGATCTTTGTGCTCATATTTTTCTAAATAGCCTAGGGTCTTCCGGTTATGACTTGTTGAGTACGCTGTCTTTACCTAGAAAGGTCACTGACCTGACGTATGATGACACCACAACCGTGCTGGGAAATCATTTTCCCAAACAAAATGAAATTGTTCAACAACATCAGTTTTTGTCAAAGATTCAACAACCCGATGAGTCAATATCCGACTATGTAACTTCTCTCAAAAAACATATATCTTCGTGTAACGTCACCTGTTCCGCTTGTCATGCTCCAGTCTCTGATCTGTTCCTCAGAGCACAATTCATTAGGGGCATAAGGGATTCATCCATTAGGGAGAACCTTCTTCAACAGGAGGACTTGACCTTCGATTCTGCTGTACGACGAGCTTTGGCCATTGAAGCTTCAAAGATTGATAGCAATGTAATTAATGAGTTTACCAGGCATCAGACTGCAACCGGCACGTCCGTCCACAAAGTGACGATGCAGTCTACCACTGGGTGCCGCTCATTCAGCGGACATAGCCGTAGCCGCTCCTCTTCCTCCGTGAAGGGGTCTACGGGCACATGCCATCCGCTCGAGGACCAACGTCGGAGGCACATTGACTTGACCACCCTGGGATTGAGTGGCCTTTGCCTTCGGTGTGGCAAGCAC
Source organism: Flexamia atlantica (assembly GCA_035578135.1). Taxonomy (NCBI): domain Eukaryota; kingdom Metazoa; phylum Arthropoda; class Insecta; order Hemiptera; family Cicadellidae; genus Flexamia; species Flexamia atlantica. Next base: position 5,825,302 of record JAQJVK010000023.1, on the reverse strand, counting down.
AATCACACTTCAAATAAGTGCACTATCCACCGTTCTCGACTTCGCTGTAAGGAATGTAACAGAGGAGGACATGTTGCGAAGGTATGTATTAAATCCTTGTTATCAAGACAAAATAAGACAGCTTCGATACAACTCTTGCATCCCGATGGTGACAACCAGACCCTTACATCAGACGATGATGATGATCTTTACGGTGTAGGACAACTTAGTAATATTTATGACATACATTTGTCAGACACGGTTAAATTTATTACGACTGTTCTTATTAACAATCTACCTCAAAAATTTGAAGTAGATTCCGGTTCCGCACACACCCTTATTCCTGGGGGAGATTTCAATCGGCTACGTATTTCAATGGACTCACTCCGACCGACACCTATCAAATTTCGATCTTATACTAACGAAGTAATTTCACCTTTGGGTATAGCTACGGTACATGTAGAATCTAATGGAATTTCATCGTTTCAGCAACTTTTTGTTGTTCCCAATGGATACAGTCCACTGTTGGGCCGAACATGGATCCGCCATCTACACATTAACTTAAATAACATTGATGAAATATCAGAAAGGGACAATGGCATCAATTCTGTAAGTGACGATATCGATGATCTTATCGTTAAAATAGAAACACAACTCAGGAAACTTCGCACAGAATTGGAAATGATGCGGCCACCTAGCAAGTCCACAATTCAAGAGTGTTACCCACCAGTGCCGCGCTCCTTCAGGGAGGGGGAAAGGGTCCTAGTATGTATGGAGGCCAAATGGAAATTCGGCAAAGTGATAACTAGGCTTGGAGCACTCCATTACAGCGTTCAACTCGACTCTGGATATGTCTTAAAGAAACATATAAACCAATTGAAACGGACGGAAGTTCCTGAAACTGACACCATAATAAAGAGACCCCATAAAGATTCACAAAATCCTGATTCAGAAAATTATACAAATAAAAAGGTTACATTCAAGGAAACCCTTGAGAATTCTGATATAACAATTTTTCGTCCTTCGACCACTACTCATCACCCGAACATGAATTCACCTGTTGTCACTCGACCACCACGTCCACGACATACATCAAGAAAGGTTATGCCACCAAACCGATTTAGTCCTTGAATACTTCCTCAGTGCCGAAGAATCTGTTATATCTATTGGTCTGTATTATAATAAAAAATCATATGTTTTAATGTCATTTCTCACTACTGTTTACATTATGGTCAATGTTTAAGAAAACAAAGATTGTACAATAAAAATATATTCAAACATATTTTCAATATTAATTACTAGGATTTTAAACACGTCCCGCCTACATACGTCCAATACAGTGATTCCGGAGGCGGTGCTATGCTATATATTTATATTTGCATTCGCACGGTACGCAACGTCCTCATTCGCATCCGCACGTCAGGATGCGACATCCAAAGTCGCGGGGAAATTGTATTAAATAAGTACCCTTGGCGTTTTAATTAAGTATATAGATTACAGATAATTTTGATAAATATAGTTTTCATCATACTGTCCGGAAAACAGTCTTTTTTAGTTCTCTAAATCGTACGCAAAATGATCGTTTTTGGATCACTTCGAATAGGAGTACTGAAAAAACATATGGCAAATTTTGCCGTTATCTAATGTCAAACTTTGTTTATGTTAGCCTACACTTGAAAGGTTGAACGATTTTTAACTTGTGTTTGTAATCAACTAACAGATGTGTAAATGACGATGACTATTTTGGATAACCTCAAAATTCTGTAGTCTAACTTTTTAACGATTAAATGGTTATTTATACATAATTATGAAAATAGTTGGTCATCACACGGAACAAAGGTGTCTCCTTGGTACTCGGTCGCATTTCCAAAAAGAGCCACTTTCGCTCCTAGTGATGAAAACTACAATTTTTTATGATTACATACCTAATAAAATACAACGTCCATACTTAAGGTTTTCTATTACTGTCACGTTTCCTATTAACACTATCCATTAGTAACCCTTGCATTTTAAAAGACACATCTTACTGACATTGATTAGAAATAATATGCGTTATGATCACGAAATAATAATTATTAATGTAATTAATGTATGCCTTAAACGCCAAACACAACACTTTGGACAGTTTTCAGAATAAAATCTGCTATTTTATAATAGCCGAATGGCCGAATGAACGTTGGTAGAGGCTACACACATGTCGCGTCACGTCACGTCACGTCCACATTCGGCCGATTTGACCGTGTATGCTCCTCAGAGCATTCGATTCCGCCCTTGAGGTGACGTGACGTAGCCGGCCCCATTTGATTTCAGAGGTTCCATTCGCCTCGACAATGAACGTGGCGTAACTTCACGTAGCTTGAAGTGACGTGTATAACTTACTCATCGTGTATAACAACATTTTGTTTGTTATCTGACCTCTAGGGTCCCACATACTGACAGGCCTTTCCATGCCAGTACGATTTCTCAATATCTTATTCACATACCATAATAATGCTCTGTATAATATTTTCTTGGTTCATATATTACAGTTTAAGAGAGTACCATGTTCGTAATGGTATACAATGTTGATACAATGTTCATAAGAAATGTATATTTTAACAAAAATACTACGATATGATTGTATTGGATTTTCCATAATGGAAACGTCTTTGTAGCTTCCATAAATTCCTATCATGCAGCTAACATTTGACTTTGAAGAGGACTATCACTTGTAAATTTTTAAATTACAATAATTTCTTATAGTTACAATTAGCAAAACCCTATATTGTAAATTTTTTATATTCCACACTAGGGGTTGCGACCGTCCACTAAGTAGTCAATGGGCAATTGTTATCGTTGATGTGATTTGTATTTTAAACTTAAATTATTTGGAAACAGCTTTGAATGATTTGCAATGTCACAATGTATTTTCGATATAATCATGTATGATAATCATACCAATTGTGGCATATTGTTTTTCTGGAAATTCGTCTAGTTTTTTTAGTTTATATTGAAGTTTATGTGATTATCGTATTTAGTGTTTCTAGTTAGAACCTTCAATAAGGAAATTTTATTTACAAAAGGAATCATTTATATGATTATTGTTCGAATATCATCCGGATAAATTTCTTTATCATCAGGCATTTTGCAATCGTATAAACTATTGTTTGAAATGCTTTAACAGATAGCTCGTCAAACTATTACAAGAAATTAATTTTACGAGAACATAGGTCAGTTGTTGCAGAGTTGCAGCTAAACCTTCAAAAAATCCTTCAATATTATCTTCAGTTTAAATACCAAAATTACTACTTTACATTTGTTAATGATCACTAACAATGTGTTTATAAAGGGTGTTTTTTTTTAAACTTGCTTCTTAATTTATTCAGAAACAAAAATAAATTTTAGTATTCTGTTTTCTGGAAACGTCTACTAACGCAGGGGGAAGTCAATTTCACAGGAAAACTTTATCCCCCCAACTACCCCCTTCTCACCCCAACCCCTAACTTAAAATTTTCAAATGGCAACATACCCTTTGTGACATATCAAATTAAAGAGCACAAATAAAAAGAAAACTTTTGGTGGAAGAAAAATTAAAATTGCCTCATGCGTTCTCGAGATATTCAGTTTTTAAGGGTGTTTTTCATTTAACTTCAAATTTTTATCATTTAAAAATTAACATATACATAAATATGATGTTAGCGAGAAACATCTCATTAATGACAGGGGAATGTGTAGTGAACTCAAAATCAACCCTTATTTCACCCCCTTCCCTTAAATCCTATGTTGTAGATAGAGACTTACCCTAAGTGATATATCAAATTAAAGGGTATGAAAAAACTATATTTATTGCAAAAACTAAACTGAGATCCAATACAGAATTTTTATATCCTCGTATTTTACAATCTGACAATCAATTTAAGTACAAATTATTTTAAATTCTGTAGCTATCCGGTATCGAAGAGATTTATCTAGCCAGCAATAATTTTTTTGCAGGAAGAATGAATTTAAAATAATTTGCACTTAAATTGATTGTCAGATTGTAAAATACGAGGATATCAAAAATTCTATTTGATCTCAGTTTATTTTTTGCAATAAATATAGTTTTTTTTCATACCCTTTAATTTGATATGTCACTTGGGGTAAGTCTCTATCTTCAACATAGGATTTGGGGGAAGGGGGTGAAATAAGGGTTGATTTTGAGTTCACCACACATTCCCCTGTCATTAATTAGATGTTTCCCGCTAACATCATATTTATGTCTGTGTTAATTTTTGAATAATAAAAATTTGAAGTTAAACGAAAAACACCCTTAAAAACTGAATATCTCGAGAACGCATGAGGCAATTTTAATTTTTCTTCCACCAAAATTTTTCTTTTTTTGTGCTCTTTAATTTGATATGTCACAAAGGGTATGTTGCTATTTGAAAATTTTAAGTTAGGGGTTGGGGTGAGAAGGGAGTAGTTGGGGGGATAAAGTTTTCCAGTGAAATTGACTTCCCCCTGCGTTAGTAGACGTTTCCAGAAAACAGAATACTAAAATTTATTTTTGTTTCTGAATAAATTAAGAAGCAAGTTATAAAAAAAAACACCCTGTATAATCTAAATTTAAAGTGAAAACTTTACATTTACGTTCAAAGTTCTAAATATTTTTCTCTGATAACAATATTTCTGCAAAAGATAATTTCCAAGTTGAGTAGATTCAACGCAACTTATTTATAGTTACACATTTATAAGAGCAGTTGCTTAGAGCTATTTATATTTAATCTGGAATAACCTAAGGGAGATACACAATAGAGTCTGAGGCAACAATGTCTGCATGAGAACATGTTATTGTAGAGCTATTACATAGTTCCAAGTTGATAGTTATTTCTAGACTTTTTCTGTTAATAATATATTATTAGATTTCTATATTAAGTTTCAAAAGACAATATAGAGTGATCGGTAAATTATCTGTCAGTGTGTGAGGCTGTTTATGAATTGAGTAACCATATAAATCAGCTGAAGTTGAAATTTCTGCTGCACTTTATTACATTGCATGAATTATTGCAGAGCATACATAACACTGCTAAGAGTTCCGGCCAAATCATTAGGCGAGTGGCGAAAAAGGAAACTCAAGCTGGGTCTTTTGTTCTTTTTATGTTGTTCAAGAAATAACTTGATGTTAAAGACACCTCCGCTCCTCTACATAGTTAAGTAGTTGAACATATTTCCAACAAATTGAAGCACATTTATTTAGGAACTTACTCAGCTGATTTGGAAAACATAAACAAAGAGCATAACTCTCTATAACTTCAGATAGGTCACAGTTAGGGGTGTGCGAGTAGGGATTTTTGAAGTCGAGTCGAGTCGAGTCGAGTTTTGAAAAATACCCGCGAGTTTCGAGCTTTTTTCGAGTCGAGTTTTTTTTTAGTTTATAATATAATAGTCATCATGTTTCTACGTAATGGTAAAAATATTATAATTACTCAAATATAAATTACAATTTGAGGTAATTAAACTTAAAAGAGTTACTGAACTAAGAGCATTTACAAATAAATGATACCAAAAAAAGAAAGAAACCCTTTTACTTAAACTCAAAATAATTCTTCATTTGATATATTTTTCAAGCCTAACTTGTGTTTAAGGCATACCTGGGTTTTGAAATGAAATGAAAACACTGACTATAAGCCATGACCTGACAAATAACTGATAACCTGACTCAATACCTGACTCAATTCATGATTAAAATATTTCCTTTGAGTTATTCACACAGGTAAATTTTTATTCATGTAACTGTCAACAAAAAAAAACTAAGTTTTTATTTATTTAAAATGGTTTCTAAAATATAACAAAAAGAATTTTTTTAAGAGATGTAATAATACATAACCTCAAACCATAGAAAAAATATAGTTACATAAAAATTTATGTGTCTTTAATAACTAAAAAAAACTTTTTTACTTCGAGTATAACGAATGAGGTTTCAGTTATATTCGATAAAGATCGATTGGCATTGTGAAAAATGGCCGTAATATTCTTTCGCACGTACCGATTTTGGGTAAACGGCGGAAGTAACTACTCGATTCGAACTTTCGAGTATTTTGCAATACGTCGAGTCGAGTAGTGTAAACTCGGCTCGAGAAAAGCTCGATTCTCTAGTACTCGCACACCCTTAGTCACAGTCTAGGAAAAAATATTTTTTCCTAGACTGTGAGATAGGTAAATGATTGGCCAAAAACATATTTTTAACGCCAGCAGCGCACTCACTCATCCACCTAATGATTTGGCCGGAACTCTAAGTGGTTTTAGGTTCTATATTGAGCTTAAAATATAGCAGTAGGCATGTTGTGTAAAAATGAGCCTAATAGCAAGTCCCTCCTTCTATATCCACGTATATACATTCTTGAATTTCCTTGGGATGTTGATAATTTTTTGACGTAAAGTATTTGAATGTTTAAAAAAATATATTATTCGATCTCCATTAAAAGTTAATAAACCTCGATGTGTAAAGCATTTATGCCATGCTATTGCTGTTTAGTCAGTAAATCCTTTAAAAATCGTTATAATGAAGTTTAAATTGTCTAATGAACAGCTTAAGTTAGTTTAAACAACTTACAAGTGGCTAGTTTCCGATATATTCAGGGTGAGTTCAGTCATGTAGGTAGTTCTGGAACTAGTTAGAGAGGAGTTTTGAATATGATAGAATACCATCATTTAGCACACTTATGAATTTTATAAATCCATAGGCCACTGGATGATATACGTGACTAATATAACTGGAATAAGCGATTTAATGATCACTTTATAATGGACTCTAAATACACTAGAGCTTAACATGTCAAAAACACTTTAAACAATGTTGTTACGTGAAAGGATATTAATGAAATTACTATGATCGTTGAATTTAAATGTATTCCATTGTTGGCAGAAAAGATTTGAAGCTTCAAAATTACATTTAAATTGTGTATTTAATTATTAAACTCAGCAGCCCATGTAACGAACAATGCTGTGGATCTAATACACGTTAAAGCCCTGTTAGGCTAGGGCTGGGATGTTGGATAGTTGATATAGACCGAAATTAAAAATCATATTAGAGTAAGGCGAAAAATCATTTGATCGATGCAACGTAAAATACAAGGCAGGAATAGTGGAATTTATTTTTAAGTTGATTGATGTTCAATTTAAAATTATCATAATATAATATTTACTACAGGTTATGTAAACTATTTGTAATTCACATGATACAACGAGAGAAGTATATAACTCACGACAATTCCTGCGTGGATTTTCCGAAAGCAATATCTGTCAAAAGTTTTTATCCACCTGTGCTTTCATCTCCCCAAATGTGGTATTACAACACCCCATGACCTGTCAGGGGTCGGGTATAACTTTACACTTCCAAGTTTTATAGCCAGTAAAAGTGGTTTTTGCTTGATTAACAAGTTTGTTTGCGTTTCAAAACAATAAAAATTTTAAATTAGTGAATTTTTACTCACGTAAATGCCTGTAGGTATCAATATTTCAATATTTTAGTAATTCGCCGTACGCGTTTCGAGAGATTAACCCCTCATCCTCAGCGGCGTTTACGTGAGTAAAAATTCACTAATTTAATATTAAAAGGTATCAAGGCTGTATAAATAATAAAAATTTATCAATCCCAAAATAATTCGAGTTTAACTTGTAAAACTGAGTGATACACAAAGTTAATACATGACCATTCAACCATGTTGCATAGTCCTATTATGGTTTTATATCGCACTAAATATCTTATCTTTTTCTCGCAATAAATAAATCCTGTACTTTCTGAAGTAAAAACCTATTATACTAGCATTTTCAGCTTGGATTAACTCCTTAATCCATTGGATAAACTCATTGGATTAAGATTAGTAGTTCCTAATTAGGGCCGCGTCACGTTGGTCGAGTAGGAGGGGAGTTAAACTCGACCGTCAACTCGACCAATGTAAACCGACCTTCTTCAAATGGGCGAGTCGAGTTGACAATTCCAAACTATAGGAATCAGCTGATCCTACAGCAACTCGGCTGACTTGACCTAGCCGATTTACTCGACCAATGTGACGCGGCCCTAATGTCGGAAAATATTTTATAACTGTAATTACAGAGTTGAATAATTATTCAAATTATAACATCTATTAAAACTGAATAAAATAATACCGAGCCCAAGTACTCACTTTGATATCATGTTCACATTACCAACTAATACAAGTAGATGTATTATACAAAAACGATAAAACTTGATGCGGAGGAGCTCGCTCTCCACCTTTCTGTTTTTCTCTAAGTCGTCGAGTCATGGAAGTTAAAACGGAAGCTTTTAAAAGTCGCAGCGTTTCACTGCGAACAACGAGGCGAGGTTTTCGCTCCGTTAATGTGCAGATTGCCCCGACTTTGTGAGTATTTTTAGTTTCTTTGCTTAGCGGAAAATACAACATTTCGTATAGTTTCCAACTTATATGATCATTTGTTTTGGGCTAACAAATAATGGTAACATTAGTTAAGGGTAAACAGTTATGCAAAACTATGTTTTTTTTATTTGATGATTTTATAAAGAGCTGAAAACAAAAAATCTATTGGTTTTGGTGTTCTTTTCTAGTGGTCCAAGCTTTCCCAAGCTGAGCAAGACCTGGGCCCCTGAGAAATGTTTGTAATTATTTTTATCGCACTGCTACAAATTATATGTTATTGTATGGGGACAGAATTAATAGTTTTTTTTATTTCTTCATCTGTGTATGGATCTTTACATTTGTGTATTTCTCCTGTATTTGATGTTTTAATATTTTTTCACTATAACTTGGGAATCGATAACGTGAAATCGTGCAAATTTATTTTTAAATGTACCCAGGATTTGACTATGCCTTTGAATGTGATTTATTCATTTATTGACCTTTTTATCTGCTATGACAGCAATTTATTGACAACTTAATTACTACTATAGAAATTTATGATTTAAATAAACAAACGAAAAAACAACAATTTAAAATTAGCAGTTCAACGTTTATAATGAAATAACGTTTAAAATTAGCAGTTCAACGTTAGCACAAAAACGCAACTGGGACACTCAAATGTGTTGTTTCTGACGTTATTTTATGCTCGTTGAACAATAAAAGTAACAAACAAGTTTGTTTAATCTCTAAACTTATAAACCGTGGGTTCAATTCATGCTAACGTAAGCGTGAAAATATTTCCGCTAATCTTAACCTTTATTCTCTAACCGTTTACCATGACATTTAATTTCTACACAGTCAGATATTTCTTCAATATTTGTCTTATTTGTTCCATATTCAATAATTTTTTGAGATAACAAGAAAATTTTTTGGAATATCATAATTCATTAAAGAAAACCAATCAATGAATAGTTATGTTGTATTATTTTTCAGCAAACTTAAAAATAAACAAGCAAAGTCTGATTTAACAATTAAATTAGACTGTATTTTATCAAGTTAAATAAACTACTTTAAATTTAACTTATAATTTCCATGCTAAGAAAAAGAAATAAATCTCTTTTTACCAAATTGTAATTTATTTAAAGGGTTTCGGCGGATTCTGCACAAAAACTACTATTACTGTAGTGGTGTAAAATAATTATAATATAAAGAGGTTGGTGGTCTTTTTTCAAATTTTATTCACAGGTGTCCTTAATCAGTTTTATATTTCTCATTCCCTTCTCAGTAACGCAATCTGTAATAGTTTGAATGCATTTTTATCTGTAAAGGTTAACTGTATATTTAAATCAAACAAACGGTTTAATGGATGTATGTAACCTCGTTTCAATAGGGCCTACTTAAGGCGGATTTACTCGAACTCGACCTCTAATTTGCTAAGTTTCAATAAACCGTCTAACCCGTCCAGTTTCACTCGACCGTCTAATTCGCTCAGTTTTACACAACCGTCTAATTCGTTCAGTTTCACAAGACCGTCTAATTCGCTCAGTTTCACACGACCGTCTAATTCGTCCAGTTTCACTCGACCGCTAATTCGTCCAGTTTCACTCGACCGCTAATCCGTCCAGTTTCACTCGAACGCTAATTCGTCCAGTTTCACTCGACCGCTAATTCGTCCAGTTGCACTAAATCGCTAATTCGTCCAGTTTCACTCGACCGCTAATTCGTCCAGTTTCACTCGACCGCTAATCTGTCCAGTTTCACTCGACCGCTAATTCGTCCAGTTTCACTCGACCGCTAATTCGTCCAGTTTCACACGACCGCTAATTCGTTTAGTTTCACTCGACCGCTAATCCGTCCAGTTTCACTCGACCGCTAATCAGTCCAGTTTCACTCGACCGCTAATTCGTTCAGTTTCACTCGACCGCTAATTCGTCCAGTTTCACTCGACCGCTGATTCGTCCAGTTTCACTCGACCGCTAATTTGTCCAGTTTCACTCGACCGCTAATTTGTCCAGTTTCACTCGACCGCTGATTCGTCCAGTTTCACTCGACCGCTAATTTGTCCAGTTTCACTCGGCCGCTAATTCGTCCAGTTTCATTCGGCCGCTAATTCGTCCGGTTTCACTCGACCGCTAATTCGTCCAGTTTCACTCGACCGCTAATTCGTCCAGTTTCACTCGACCGCTAATTCGTCCAGTTTCACTCGACCGCTAATTCGTACAGTTTCACTTGACCGCTAATTTGTACAGTTTCCCTCGACCGCTAATTAGCCTCGTATGAATCTACCTTAATCGGTTTATCGATATAGTACGAAAACATTTAATAACTAATACACGCCAGTAAAATGTATGTATAGTATGTAGCCTGGTTTTAATTCTTGACATTAGTTTTTATGGCAAATCATATAAGTTGAAATTTCATTCGCAAACATGCAGACGAAGTTCTGGAATAATATCGAAGCAGCCGATCATTTGTTTGTGATTGCAACTTATTTTAAAGGATTTAAAAGATATAATAAAATTAGCCGTATTCCTACTCCCCTTTATTTTGCAAAAACGTATTAGAAAGCTGAATTATTGAGCTTAAACCGCTAATTCGTTTAGTTTCACTCGACCACTAATCCGTCCAGTTTCACTCGACCGCTAATCCGTCCAGTTTCACTCGACCGCTAATTCGTTCATTTTCACTCGACCGCTAATTCGTCCAGTTTCACACGACCGCTAATTCGTCCAGTTTCACTCGACCGCTAATTCGTCCAGTTTCACTCGACCGCTAATCCGTCCAGTTTCACTCGACCGCTAATTCGTCCAGTTTCACTCGACCGCTAATTTGTCCAGTTTCACTCGACCGCTAATTCGTCCAGTTTCACTCGACCGCTAATTTGTCCAGTTTCACTCGGCCGCTAATTCGTCCAGTTTCATTCGGCCGCTAATTCGTCCAGTTTCACTCGACTGCTAATTCGTCCAGTTTCACTCGACCGTTAATTCGTCCAGTTTCACTCGACCGCTAATTCGTCCAGTTTCACTCGACCGCTAATTCGTACAGTTTCACTTGACCGCTAATTTGTACAGTTTCACTCGACCGCTAATTAGCCTCGTATGAATCTACCTTAATCGGTTTATCGATATAATACGAAAACATTTAATAACTAATACACGCCAGTAAAATGTATGTATAGTATGTAGCCTGGTTTTAATTCTTGACATTAGTTTTTATGGCAAATCATATAAGTTGAAATTTCATTCGCAAACATGCAGACGAAATTCTGGAATAATATCGAAGCAGCCGATCATTTGTTTTGTGATTGCAACTTATTTTAAAGGATTTAAAAGATATAATAAAATTAGCCGTATTCCTACTCCCCTTTATTTTGCAAAAACGTATTAAAAAGCTGAATTATTGAGCTTTTCAGCATTTTTATGAAGATAAATATTACAATGTAATATAATGTTTTGTTTGTTACCAACAGAAACCCATTTTTGTAGTGTAGTCACCCTTACTGGGAAAAATATCGCAGAGAAACCTATAAGCATCCCTACGAAAAAACCACATAAGGACATAATTTTAGAACCTCCTCTTTTTGTTGGTAGTTGGGGTATATTGATTAAAAACTTATCACATTAGTTACATTACTAGGTGCTAAAAGTCCCTCTTCATAATTGGCTATCCCTCTGCAAAATATCCTCATAGTAAACTGGATTTTCGAGATATTAACCTACCAGTCGAAACATAACCAGATAATATTCGGTAGATTTTACTCATTGCTCCTATAAGCCATGTTATAGGAGCAACATATTATGGTATATTATACCATAATATATCATTTATGGTAAATTATAATAGAATTGTGCAGATCTTCTGGAAAATACTTTTGTAACGTTGAGCTTGAATTTTTCCTACGTTGCACAAAGGCAGGGAAAAAGGATCACGAAAATCATGCTTGCCTATTACCATGTAGATCAGATATCAAAGAAATGTAACGCATCTTTAATAGTGCCAGTCTCACACTTTTTGCCTTTAACTGTGAAAGTGTTGCATAAGCAAATCCATATATATTTACTGGAATTCCGAACCTCATTATAAACGAAAAATATCTCTTTGTAAAGCCCTACTTTTTGCCAGTAATATTCACCAGCTTACAAAGAAAATTTCATATTTTTCTTTATTCATGCATCAAAAACTGGAATTAAAAGCAAAAAATAACAGGTCTTTATACTCACTTAACTAGCTTTGAACTACAAAGTATTCTATTTCGCTTTGGTACTGTTTTTAGAGGTCAGCTGTGGACATTTCAGTTTTTTCCATAGCAAGTGAGTTTGTCTGCTAGTTTCAAAACAAATTATTCGTCAAATCAGTTGTTTTGTTTATTTTCTATGTTTTGTATTTCAGTGTCCATACTGTTGTAAAATAGTGGGGAGGCGCATATAGTAAAATATGTCAAATTACAAAGTTGGCTCACCCCGAAAGCTGACCGGCAACCACCATGCTAGATTTTATTGTATAGTAGTAGAGATGACATTTTGACCGGTGGTCGCTCTGTATGAGTGGGACTCTCTGTTTTGGATGCCATTTTGGAAAATGGCGGATGTTAATGTTTTATCCTTCGTAGTTTGGCAACCAGTCAAGCTAAAAACTTGATCTTGGTATCAAGTTATATGTTTTTGAGGTCAAGGAATTCGAACAAAATATAAAATTATTCATTTCTCTGTTCAGGACACCATTTTGGAAAATGGCGGTTGCTATTGTTTGATTCTTCGTAGTTAGGAAACCACTCGAGCTAAAAACTTGATCTTGGTATCAAATTATATGTTTTTGAGGTCAAGGAATTTGAAAAAAATAATAAATTATTCATATCTCTTTTCTGGACGCCATTTTGGAAAATAGCGGACGTTAATGTCTTAGTCTTCGTAGTTTGGAAACCACTAATCTGTTTTAAATCTTCAAATTGAAGCTGTTATGTTAGTGAGTGTAATTATACTTGATATAAAAACTTAAGTGATATACTTATAATGTGTCGGCCGAACTTGAGTTGTGTCTAAGAATATAGCTTTGTTAGCGGAAGGTATTTCAGGTTTTCAGGACTTAGATAACCTTCAACAAATAAATGTTGCTTTTCTTGGTAATATTTGGTCCCATGATAAAAACTTATACCTCTCTGAATTTGTACATGAACTGTCTACATTTTGTATCAGAAAATGTTATAGTTTTTTAAGAATTTTCAACTGCCGCCATTTCGGAAATACAAATGTCCTTTAACACAATTTTTAAGAAACTTTAAGCTTGTCATTAACAAAAGCATATGAAAAATTTCAAGTTTCGCGATTATATCTCAACTCGGTTTTGAGATTTTAATAATTTAAAAAATACATATTCGGATGGACATAAAATAGCACAAGATACGCTCGCATGGCCAAATTTTGAGCCTTAAAATATTTCTACAATGCTTGGCAAGTTTCTATCTGGTAACCAGAAACCTAATAATTTTATACTATCTTCCTCAATGTATTGGTTGTTCCGAATGCTAGATATTGGTTAGGCGCATTCAGAAAAATGAGTATAAATACAAATAGCCACTTTGAAAAATTGAAAATGGATCGTATATACGAATAAATTAACAATTTTTAGTTCCTTGACCTCAATAACCTATTATTCGACACCAATATCAAGGTTTTAGCTTGAGTGGTTTCCAAACTACAAAGACTAAAACGTTAAATTTCAAAAATGGCGTCCAGAAAAGAGATATGAATAATTTATTATTTTTTCAAATTCCCTGAACTTAAAACCATATTATTTGGTACCAAGATCAAGTTTTTAGCTTGAGTGGTTTCCTAACTACGAAGACTAAAATATTAGCATCCGCCATTTTCCAAAATGGCGTCCATAAAAGAGAAATTAATATTTAAATTTTTTTTTCAAATTCCTTGACCTCAAAAACATTTAATTTGATACCAAGATCAAGTTTTTAGCTTGAGTGGTTTCCTAACTACGAATACTAAAACATTAGCATCCGCCATTTTCCAAAATGGCGTCCATAAAAGAGAAATTAATATTTTAAAATTTTTTTCGAATTCCTTGACCTCAAAAACATATAATTTGATACCAAGATCAAGTTTTTAGCTTGACTGGTTACCAACTACGAAGGATAAAACATTAACATCCGCCATTTTCCAAAATGGCGTCCAAAACAGAGAGTCCCACTCATACAGAGCGACCACCGGTCAAAATGTCATCTCTACTACTATACAATAAAATCTAGCTAGCATGGTGGTTGCCGGTCAGCTTTTGGGGTGAGCCAACTTTGTAATTTTGGCCATCCACCTCCCCACTAAAAGAGGTTTAGGAATAATACATGAGAAAATATTTATGACTTTAAATAAGTGGTGTAGTGAAATGTAAGTTTGTGAATTCTTAACTTCAATTAAACATGAAGAGAATTTTACCCTTTAACCTTTACTTAGCTGAACTAAGTGTAAATTTTTTACTTCTTTTAAGATCAACTTATGTATTTTCCAGAAACGTCTTTTTAGCTCAAAATGTTCTGAATTACAAATATTTTATTTCCGAGGGTTGTTTGTGTTGGTCTGGAATAACAATGTTTATATTTCCTGGGTAACCTAGAGGCAGTGGATTGTGGATAGTTATGAAGAATGGCTAGTGGACGTGGTGTTCCCTAGTGGGGATTTAAGACCTGTTGATAAGACCGTCCTCACAATTAGACCAGTTCCTAAATTGTAAACCAGGCAAAATTCTAGTTGGGATCCCACGTCAAAATGTAGGTCCCTTAGTTGGCATTGGCTGTCGGGCTATTAATTAACAGTCCTGTCCACAGTCTGAGAAAACATATTTATTCTTATTCTGTGGTCTTGTCTCGCCCTTAGTCACTAATAAGACAATATCGCGCCACAATCATCCTTCACCCATCTGTCATTTGTACTTGGCTTAAAATACTTACCTGAGTAGGTCGCCATTTCAAGCAATGTAGTCGCTTGGCCTTGAATTTGTCTTATTGTCTATCACATTAATGTTTTCACCCTTTAGAACTACTTTATTTTTATAGTGTAGGTCCCAGGCCTATTGTCTTCTAGCCTAAGTACATCATGTTTTGTGTTCTTGTTATTTTCTCCTAATTAAATGTGAAAAAGCTTTGTTAATAGTAAATAGTAGTATTTTAAAATACCAGCTGCTGACTGCTCTGAACCAAGTGTGGCCTTGTCTAAACTCTTATTACTATTTCACTCCATCATTGGCTTTGGCTACAAAGGTCAAAGACTTTGCTGAAATTCATTATTTGTAGCCTGAATAACACATCACACTACCATTAAGCCTGACCAGCTTATAGCAGTCTTAGAAGTACATAAATCATCTTGTTCCTCTCTTAGATAAATTAATTCTCATCGTGCACATAACAGGGTCTCTATGTAGCCCTGCACTGAGCATCTGAGACTTAGTTTTGACAGGCTATGCTTTGATATACTGGAATGTTTTTAAAAATATAACATCGTTAGGACCTTAGCCTTTTGCCACATACGAAAACTTCTTTGACGTGAATGAAGGACTTTTTTAACCATATCCTTTATGATCCTCAGGATGGTGCGTGCCGCAGCGGTACGTCCTCGCCTTCATGGGGTTCCTGGCAATCGCCAACGGCTACATCCAGCGGTTCTGCCTCAGCCTGGCCATCACAGACATGGTGGTGCCTCACAACCGCACCGACAGCAAGAACCGCCCACGTGACCCGTACAATTGTCCGTACGACGAGCCTGGCAACCACACCAAGATGGTGGGGCGGGTATATATGGAAGTGGTGGTAAGTAATATGGGAGGACGGGGTTGTAGAAGGAGGTGGGAGAGGTGTTGGTATCCCACCACCAGAGGCAACGCCAGGACGATGGACCCCAAGATGAATAGAATAAAACCAGGTGGTTCTATTTTAACCCGTCATCACTGAACTTAGCTGATTTAGTTGTAGATCCGTCATCAAATCGCATTTCCTTCAATTGTATTTTAGTTCAGAATTCACAGCTGGAAGTAGACGTGCATACGCCACAAGACCAAACGTTAGTTATGGGACCACCTATTTTTTCTACTCATCTTGGATAGACCCAACTCTTGTGCAGACATTGAACCTGACAACCACCATGGGAAAGTTGTACGTGGAAGTGATAATGAGTAACGTGGAGGAAGATAGAGGTGGTGGTCCATCACCACACTTCAGGCAGTGCCAGGCAGTGTCGACTCAAATGTCTGTTTTACGACGAGCCTGGTCCAAGATCGTGGCGCAGTTGTACGTGGAAGTGGTGGTAAGTACAGTGGGGGGATTGGAGGTGGTAGAGGGATGGTTGGAAGTGTGGTTGTCCATCATTACTCCAGGGCTCGAGAAGGCAGTTGTGGGGAAGAGAGAGAGGGTTTTAAGGAACGATG
Organism: Flexamia atlantica; assembly: GCA_035578135.1. Lineage (NCBI taxonomy): Eukaryota > Metazoa > Arthropoda > Insecta > Hemiptera > Cicadellidae > Flexamia > Flexamia atlantica. Next base: position 5,808,548 of record JAQJVK010000023.1, on the reverse strand, counting down.
GAAGAGGTGGTCGTTCATAACTACTCCAGAAACAGTGTCAGGTCGGTGGTCCCAAACACCTGTCCTAACCACCTGTACCTGCGACCTTTAGAGGGGGTGGTGCACGTAACGGTTTTCATTAAAGGAGGGACGAGTGGCGTGATGGAGATAGATGTCATGGCGAGGGTGTGGGTGGGAGAGGCAGAATCAGAGTGGTGGACCCCAACGCTTGCCCGCACGAGTCCCCGCATAACGTCACGTTGTTGTATATTGTGGGGGAAAGGTGCGAGGTTGTGTAGACGGAGGCTGAGAAAAAAAATTCATCTTTATGCAAGTAGTTCTCCATGACTTTCTTAAATCTTTCACATCCGCTGTTGAATGTAAACAGTCGACTTGGCACTAAATAGCGTTTGAGAGTAGTATCGTAATGCATAGTTGTCAGGAAAAACTAAATGTATATATTGCAAGTGAAGGGGGCTGGGGGGTTGACGTGTCAGTCATAATATTTTGTAATATGGTTACTTAAATAAAAGACAGTGCTCAGAAATAAGCAGTTGGATATACGTTACGTGTCAGTTTGGGCGTTCTGCGTCTTTATGTGTAATGCCAGCAGACCAGCTGGTTGCTGGACAGAAATCAGGTTAAGCGGGTAATTGCCTTGATCACTGGACACGGCCATTCCAGGAAACATCTCGTCACCCTCGGTATCACTCATGATGATCCGGAGTGCAGACTCTGCGGCAGCTCTGTCGAGACTGCAAGTCATATCATCCTGAAATGTGAAACACAGGGGGTGAGGAGAAGAGCCTTCTTTGGTATTCGACAAACAGGTGATGAAAAAGATGCTAGCATTGGAAAGAGACTCTTAAGCCTCGTTGAGGGTACAGTCATAGGGCTGCCAATCTAGCAGATTAGGGGAGCACAATAATCTTCGGTTGACGTGCTGGGACCTTTTGAGTCTATCCTCCATTACCCAATCAATCAATCAATCTTTATATGTTCGATTACCCTTTTTATTTTCTCCCCATACACCTTCAACACCTTCTCAAGACATAATTACCCGGATCTTCCTTAATTCTATTGCCACATAGCCTAACCAATTACCAAAACTAACACTGTTGATCCCTATAACTAGAGACATACATTAAAATATGGAATGACCCCAGTTAAAAACAAAATTTAAATTGAATTTTGTATAGGGAAGTTTTTCCATTCCACAGTCGGCGGAGTTCAAGTGGTCCGAGCACCTGCAGGGTCAGATCCTCAGCAGTGTTCTGCGGCTACGTGCTGACACAGCTGCCAGGCGGGATGCTGGCGGAACGGGTGGGTGGGAAGTACGTGCTGTTCGTGTGCATTTCGGCGTCTAGGCTACTGTTGGCACGCTGCTGACCCCCGCTGCCGCCAGTATGGGCGCTTATTGACTCATCTTCGTGAGGTTTTGCATTGGATTGGGGTAGGTGGGTGGTGGCATTGGGTGCGTTCAGCCGCAGTCACCGGTGGCTAACCGGTTACCATAGTCACTAATAGGCAAATCCACCGCATCTTGACAATCAACAATGTCCGGTTACTTACCGAATCCACCGTAAACACAACATCGGTGGATGCACAACAATGGCCGGTAGGTGGTACGTCCACCGCTACCGTTCACTTAATATAGGTTAGTATATTACCTACCGGTGACTGCGGCTGAACGCGCCCATTGACTCTAATTAAAAAGTAATTGTTAATACTTGTTGTTGGAAGATTGAAGTATAGTCAAAACAAATAATTTAATTCAAATGTTGTGATGACAGCTGATGGTGTATGTTTTTGTTTACTTGTTATGATGTTAAAGATAGTTTTTATATAAAGAGTCTTTTAATTTCATGTAGAATAAAAAGATTTAATTAAATCGTTTGAGTATTAATCGTTTTAAATATCAATCAGTAAATTCAATAAACAGAAATATTAAAATGAGAACAACACTTTTTGTATAGTTTTACCAAGTTGTTTTCAGACTTGTCATGAAACAGTGAGTTCTTTCATCTGAAGCTCTAAGCAATGCGAAAAGAGTAATTATTACCATAGAACTCTGATGAATATAATATAAACTGATGAATATAAGGTAAATTTTATCAGTCAACCAAAGTAGTGCAATAGATTATCCGTTTACCAGTGGTACTCGGTCGTTTAATCAGTATTTTTGTAGGCGTGTGCACTAATAAATTACAAACAATAATTCAATAATAACATATCACTCAACCACTTAAATGCAGCACCAAATGCGCAAAACCACTTCAGCTTGCAGCGTATGACGTAACTTGCCTCCTATAAATCCAATTTTTCACTCATTTTTGAATTATGTTGGTTCTCTTCGTATGCCGACGAGCTCGTCTAGATTCTTTAAAATTTTACTTCACACTTTAACATTTACAGTTCGCGCATTATATCTCCGGCTATTGTTGCAAGGCTCGGGGGGGGGGGGGGTTGGGTGGGATGGGGATACTTTTCTGAAACCATTGTTTTACAACCCCGCTGTTTGACAAACGTTGTGTTTACAAATATCATACGTTGAAAATATAATGTGATACGGCTAGTAGCATAGCAGCGCGAACTGTAAAAGTGCATACATGTGCCTCCACACAACACCGCTGCGCAGAAAAGTACAACTTTTCAAACACTACTTGGAGAGTCGGACGTGGGGGGAACGCAGGCGGACGAAAAGTCATGAGGTTTTCAATAACAAAATCCAATAACGGGATGAATGAATGTGTCAAAACCAGTCCCCCATCATATCAGATCATAGTTTGAAAATGTTAAGTGAGAAATAAAACTAACTCGAGTTGACGTCAGGAGGAGGTAAAGGTGTCCTCGCTTGTGTCCGGGGGTTTCCGTAAACGTGACAGGAGTGGCATTCAAAAAACTCTTCACTCACATCATTCTTCCCTTTTTCATCAACCTTCCCTTTTTCCATCCCTGACTTTTCATCAGGTGTGTTTGGTTATTCGTTAAGATGAGCCTAAAATTTTTAAAAACTAATTTAAGACCGGGACGAAGCAATATCGTTTTCCAGGCTTATTTAGACAGGCTGGGTAAAACAAATCATCGAGGCTGATTTTAAATTTCGATGGTACCTTCATTTTCTTACTTAAAATGTTATTCCTGGCATTGAATCGCTCTATGACTTACAGAATTATATGAATCAGTGGGATTAAAAGCGATTTTTTATTAAATCGTGTTCTCCGATCACCACCGTGTTCTCCGCTCACCACCGTGTTCTCCGCTCACCGCCGTGTTCTCCGCTCACCACCGTGTTCTCCGCTCACCGCCGTGTTCTCCGCTCACCGCCGTGTTCTCCGCTCACCACCGTGTTCTCCGCTCACCGCCGTGTTCTCCACTCACCGTCCGTGTTCTCCGCTCACCACCGTGTTCTACGCTCACCGTCCGTGTTCTCCGTTCACCGCCGTATTCTCCGCTCACCGTCCGTGTTCTCAGTTCTCAGCCGTGTTCTCCGTTCTCCGCCGTGTTCTCCACTCACCGCTCGTGTTCTCCACTAACCGTCCGTGTTCTGCGCTCACCACCGTGTTCTACGCTCACCGTCCGTGTTCTCCGTTCACCGCCGTGTTCTACGCTCACCGTCCGTGTTCTCAGTTCTCCGCCGTGTTCTCCGCTCACCGCCGTGTTCTCCGCTCAACGCTCGTGTTCTCCGCTCAACGCTCGTGTTCTCCGTTCAGCGCTCGAGTTCTCCGCTCACCGCCGTGTTCTCCGCTCACCACCGTGTTCTCCACTCACCGTCCGTGTCCTCCGCTCACCGCCGTGTTTTCCGCTCACCGCCGTGTTCTCCGCTCACCACCGTGTTCTCCATTCACCACCGTGTTCTCCGTTCACCGCCGTGTTCTACGCTCACCGCTCGTGTTCTCCGCTCACCGCCGTGTTCTCCGCTCACCACCGTGTTCTCCACTCACCGCCGTGTTCTCCGCTCACCACCGTGTTCTCCGCTGACCGCCGTGTTCTCCGCTCACCGTCCGTTTTCTCCGCTCACCGCTCGTGTTCTCCGCTCATCGCCCGTGTTCTCCGCTCACCGCTCGTGTTCTCCGCTCACCGCTGGTGTTCTCCGCTGACCGCTGTGTTCTCCGCTCACCGTCCGTGTTCTCCGCTCACCGCTTGTGTTCTCCGCTCACCGCTAGTGTTCTCCGCTCACCGCCCGTGTTCTTCCGCTCACCGCCCGTTTTCTCCGCTCACCGCTCGTGTTCTCCGCTCACCGCTGGTGTTCTCCGCTGACCGCCGTGTTCTCCGCTCACCATCCATGTTCTCCGCTCACCGCTCGTGTTCTCCGCTCACCGCCCGTGTTCTCCGCTCACCGCTCGTGTTCTCCGCTCAACGCTCGTGTTCTCTGCTCTCCACTCGTGTTCTCCGCTCACCGCTCGTGTTCTCCGCTCACCGCTCGTGTTCTCCGCTCAACGCTCGTGTTCTCCGTTCACCGCCGTGTTCTCCACTCACCGCCGTGTTCTCCGTTCACTACTGTGTTCTCCGCTGACCGCCGTGTTCTCCGTTAACAACCGTTTTTTCCGCTCAACGTCCGTGTTCTACGCTCACCGCCGTGATCTACACTCACCGTCCGTGTTCTACGCTCACCACCGTGTTCTCCGATCACCGCCGTGTTCTCCGTTCACCTTCGTGTTCTACGCTCACTGCCGTGTTCTACGCTCACCACCGTGTTCTCCGTTCACCGCCGTGTTCTCCGTTCACCGCCGAGTTCTACGCTCACTGCCGTGTTCTACGCTCACCGCCGTGTTCTCCGTTCACCGCCGTGTTCTCCATTCACCACCGTGTTCTCCGTTCACCGCCGTGTTCTAAGCTCACCGCTCGTGTTCTCCGCTCACCGCCGTGTTCTCCGCTCACCACCGTGTTCTCCACTCACCGCCGTGTTCTCCGCTCACCACCGTGTTTTTTGCTAACCGCCGTGTTCTCCGCTCACCGTCCGTTTTCTCCGCTCACCGCTCGTGTTCTCCGCTCATCGCCCGTGTTCTCCGCTCACCGCTCGTGTTCTCCGCTGACCGCCGTGTTCTCCGCTCACCGTCCGTGTTCTCCGCTCACCGCTTGTGTTCTCCGCTCACCGCTTGTGTTCTCCGCTCACCGCTCGTGTTCTCCGCTCACCGCTAGTGTTCTCCGCTCACCGCTCGTGTTCTCTGCTCTCCACTCGTGTTCTCCTCTCAACGCCCGTGTTCTCCACTCCACGCCCGTGTTCTCCGCTCACCGCTCGTGTTCTCCGCTCACCGCCCGTGTTCTCTGCTCAACGCCCGTATTCTCCGCTCACCGCTCGTGTTCTCCGCTCAACGCTCGTGTTCTCCACTCACCGCTCGTGTTCTCCGCTCACCGCTTGTGTTCTCCGCTCAACGCTCGTGTTCTCTGCTCTCCACTCGTGTTCTCTGCTCTCAGCTCGTGTTCTCCTCTCAACGCCCGTGTTCTCCACTCCACGCCCGTGTTCTCCGCTCACCGCTAGTGTTCTCCGCTCACCGCCGTGTTCTCCGCTCACCGCTAGTGTTCTCCGCTCACCGCCGTGTTCTCCGCTCACCACCGTGTTCTCCACTCACCGCCGTGTTCTCCGCTCACCACCGTGTTCTCCGCTGACCGCCGTGTTCTCCGCTCACCGTCCGTGTTCTCCGCTCATCGCCCGTGTTCTCCGCTCACCGCTCGTGTTCTCCGCTGACCGCCGTGTTCTCCGCTCACCGTCCGTGTTCTCCGCTCACCGCTTGTGTTCTCCGCTCACCGCTCGTGTTCTCCGCTCACCGCTAGTGTTCTCCGCTCACCGCTCGTGTTCTCTGCTCTCCACTCGTGTTCTCCTCTCAACGCCCGTGTTCTCCACTCCACGCCCGTGTTCTCCGCTCACCGCTCGTGTTCTCCGCTCACCGCCCGTGTTCTCCGCTCACCGCTCGTGTTCTCCGCTCAACGCTCGTGTTCTCTGCTCTCCACTCGTGTTCTCCACCCACCGCCCGTGTTCTCCGCTCACCGCTCGTGTTCTCCGCTCACTGCTCGAGTTCTCTGCTCTCAGCTCGTGTTCTCCACTCCACGCCCGTGTTCTCCGCTCACCGCTAGTGTTCTCCGCTCACCGCCCGTGTTCTCCGCTCACCGCTAGTGTTCTCCGCTCACCGCCCGTGTTCTCCGCTCACCGCTCGTGTTCTCCGCTCAACGCTCGTGTTCTCTGCTCTCCACTCGTGTTCTCCGCTCACCGCTGGTGTTCTCCGCTGACCGCCGTGTTCTCCGCTCACCGTCCATGTTCTCCGCTCACCGCTTGTGTTCTCCGCTCACCACCGTGTTCTCCACTCCACGCCCGTGTTCTCCGCTCACCGCTAGTGTTCTCCGCTCACCGCCCGTGTTCTTCCGCTCACCGCCCGTTTTCTCCGCTCACCGCTCGTGTTCTCCGCTCACCGCTGGTGTTCTCCGCTGACCGCCGTGTTCTCCGCTCACCGTCCATGTTCTCCGCTCACCGCCCGTGTTCTCCGCTCACCGCCCGTGTTCTCCGCTCACTGCTCGTGTTCTCCGCTCACCGCTCGTGTTCTCCGCTCACTGCTCGTGTTCTCCGCTCAACGCTCGTGTTCTCCGTTCAGCGCTCGTGTTCTCCGCTCACCGCTTTTGTTCTCCGCTCACCACCGTGTTCTCCACTCACCGCTCGTGTTCTCCGCTCACCACCCGTGTTCTCCACTCACCGCCCGTGTTCTCCGCTCACCGCCCGTGTTCTCTGCTCACCTCCCGTGTTCTCCGCTCACCGCTCGTGTTCTCCACTCACCGCCCGTGTTCTCCGCTCACCGCCCGTGTTCTCCGCTCATCGGCCGTGTTCTCCGCTCACCGCCCGTGTTCTCCGCTCACCGCCCGTGTTCTCCGCTCATCGCCCGTGTTCTCCGCTCACCGCCCGTGTTCTCCACTCACCGCCCGTGTTCTCCGCTCACCGCCCGTGTTCTCCGCTCATCGCCCGTGTTCTCCGCTCACCGCTCGAGTTCTCCGCTCACCGCTCGTGTTCTCCGCTTACCGCTCGTGTTCTCCGCTCAACGCCCGTGTTCTCCGCTCAACGCCCGTGTTCTCCGTTTACCGCTCGAGTTCTCTACTCACCACTCATTATACTCATGCTCTCTTCTCACGCTCCTGCTCTCTTTGCCATAATTCTCTGCTCACCGCTCGTGTGCTTTGCTCAACGCTTGTGTTTTCTACTCATCACTCGTTTTCACGACTTACCGCTCGTATTCTCTGCTCACACTCCTGCTCTCTTTGCCATAATCGTCTGCTCTCCACTCGTGCTCTCTGCAGGACGTGGCGCCCACGCCCTGCCGACACATCTTCACCTCCGGGCCGCTCTGTGGCCTCGTCATCGCGCAGGTCGGCCACGACTGGGGCCTCTTCACCATCATCACCGACCTGCCCAAGTACATGAAGAGCGTCATGCACTTCTCCATCCGCCAGGTAAGACGGTAAATTTTTACTGGGAATGCAAAGTAATTTATGGTTTAAGATATGGGTTTGGACTGCGTGTGTTCTGTGCGGCTTTTTTCAATAAACAATATTTATCTATAGTAAAATGTAGTATAAAGAGGAATTATAAGGTAAGCAATCAAAACTTAGCCCGAAATACTATTTAATTTGAAAAGATGTTAAACTATTATTTTGTCCCCAATTAAAATTTAGTAACTTTTGACTTAAAGAATAAAACATTGATTGCCCAATTAACTTTTTGTTACCCGATTAATTTGGAGTAAAGAAAATTATCCTCATTGAATCAATTCAATATAGGTCTAGTACTTTCTTTTGAAATGTTATCTTACCGGAAAACGTATACTGTACTTTCTAAAGTATAAAAACCGATTTAAATTTAAAGGAAATAATAAAATTAAAATAAATTCTTTGATAGAAATTATTCACAGAGTTCTTCAGGGTTGTCTTAAAATTGTGGGAAGCATTTTCCTTGTGATTAATAATTAACTAAATATCAAATTATCATGGAACAAAACATTAAAAAAATTATTAAATGTTTAACCATTAGGTAGTGGTAACGTTTATGATGAATTTTCAAGGCCGGTCGTTAACTTTGTGAATTGGAGCTACAAAATAATTCAAAGTCAAATTATTAAAGAATGACAGAGGCAATTCATTGCTTCGACCTCAAATCACTCCAAACCAACCATTTGTCACTTCGTCGCCATCGTTTCTTAAAGATTTGTCTTGGTTTGAATCTTTATCTTTTAGTAAGAAAAATGTCTTTTCTAAAACCTCCTTACATTGTCATTTCCTTTGAATCAATACAATGTTAAAAAACCTTTTGATGCTTTTCTGAAAATCAATTTGGTTTTAAATCATTAGACTTTCAAATAATCAAATACTTTGGGCTGTATTGCAGTATTTATTACTAATGATTATGTTATAGATTTGTAGGTATGCTCAATAGAATTCATAGAATTTTATCTCTATACAATGAGAAGCAGGAATCTTAATGACAGTGACAGCTTCAAACCTGATCACGTTTGCTGTGAGCAGAAAAAATAAATGGCTTATGTCAATCGTAGCTCTCATAACAGCCTTAGAAGGAGAAATACTGCAGTACTTTTTTAAGTAGTTTCAGAGTTTAATTTTTTTGTACCCAATGAAATTACAGCTGTTGAGTAAAAGATCAAGTGGAGTAAGCTGAAATTGCAAAGTGTATTATTAGGATTAAAAATATTAAATCATCACTTGGATAAAAGCTAAAATGGTGAATATTGAGTGTGAGTGGTACTCATACCTATAAGCCAATCACTCACCTCCACTCATACTGACTACTCAGAAAGAGCGGCCAGGTTTAGTGATAAAGCGCAGGACTTCGGGTCTCGGGTTCAAATCCCACCGACAGCCTATTACATAGCAAATAGCAATTTCTTTTTTTGATAATGCGCAGCCTTGAAGTTGCATGATAATCTGAGTATAATTTTGCATTGCTTATCCATGGAAGATATTAAGCCAGCCCCTCAGTTGAAATTGTAATAAAATCATGACATCCTCCTCTGTCACAGAACGGCCTGCTGTCGGCGGCGTCCTACCTGGCCATGTGGGCGTTCGCTCAAGTCAGCGGCGTCCTTGTCGACTTCCTCGTCATTCGCAAGGTCCCCATCACACTGGTCAAGAAGAGTAACAAATTTAGATTAAGATACGATAGATAAAAGACTGAAAGTAAGGAAATGCAAGGGATGGAAGAAGGAGGACAGGATGATGGATGGATGAATCCTGGTATAAAATAGGAACAGGATTGAGTACAGATAAATGAAAAAAAATTAAAAATGGTGAGGAAGATCTTCATCTCCATCGGTGAGTGAATGGAAAGATATCATTTCGTTACCCCGTGAAGACCTAATGTTAAAGATCAATTCCAAAAGTAGCTAAAAGTCAGTTTTTCAAAGTATGAAAATAGTTGTGATTGTTAACACAAGAATAGTTGTTTCAGGATGTCTGAAGAAAGTGGGTTCCTATTGTAATTTACTACTGAACAATTGAAAAATATTCTAATACCGAGTCTAAGTTTTTATAATTATCCTTTTGTGGTGTAGGTGTACCTTTCTACCCAAAAGAAACCAAATTTGCACCAAATCTATATCAAATCGGCCAGATTTCGAACGAATTATAAAGATCAGTAGGTTCTCTAGTCATTTTTTTGGAGAGAAACATTGCACCAAGCTCCCGAAATCCGAAATCAGGTTTATGTTTATATAATTTTACACAATATATGAAAAAATAACAGGCATCTTTATATTTTTATTGGCTTTATGAGGGTCCAATAAATTAAAAATAAGAGTTTTTTAATCTGTAACAAACTTGATTTTAGACAATTAACATTCTTATTCATTTTAGTAATACAAGAGAGGAGTATAAGTTAAGTGAATCAGAGCATTCTACTTCGTACATCGTATGGTGAAATTTAATGTGGATGGAGTTAATAAATATACTCCAATTAAATTTGTTTGTGACAATACTTTGGAAAATAAATAGTCAATTTTGTTTTAGTTTGTAGATGTTATAGAGCAATTAAACATAATGGATTTAGTCTTCATACTATTAAACCCTCGGTAACTAGGTGAAAATAGGTGATACAGCAATTGATTGGAAACAAATTCTAAAATTATTCTAGACTAAAAAGATTTGCATAACCAACCGATCGCGCAGCTCACAGTAGCAGAGTAATGATTCTGCTCGTGGGTGTTGACAGAGTGGCGAACTTGAGTCTCGGTCTTTCAGCAAGTCACAGCCTTTGTGCAACTTGGACAATACCCACCCCTTGAAACCCCTAGTATGCCTCTATGCACTCCAAGACCGAGAAACCCACTAAAAGCTCCGTCATTAATGTATCGAGAACGTTTATGTTCTGGTACTTTCTTTCTTTAAAAGTGTGTAAAGGAAGTCGTTTCGGTTATATTGAAATATGTACATTTAGTTATATTCTTGGCTCTCTACAAGAACGTAGCTTTAAAGTAAAATTTTATGTTTACATTTAATTTCAACGGTTGTTTACTCAACCTTAAAAGCTGACCTTTAACTTTGTCTTGCATTAAAAATATAAATCATAAAATATAGTGGTTCATTTGAAATATTCATGTTTGAGTTTAAATTAATTTAGTTTCATATAAGCTTACATATTGTGCTAGTTGGTTGCTCGACATTACATTACATTAAATATATAAACGTAGGGTTAACGTTAATGTCAGGAAGAGGTCCCAGACTGAATAAAACTCTTTCTGATGGTACTACAGTCTTTTAACAGTATTTTTGCAGTTTTTGTAGAATCATACTATGCTACCAATAGTTTTGAAATCATTTTTTGAGTTTGAAATTCATTTGCATATTCCATTCTGAGTATAATACTTCTCGAGTGGGGAATATATAGCACCAATAGTTTCCGTCCTTTGTTAAAGGGTTTTTGTGATTATTGGAAAGATATATAGTTTATAATTATTTGGTGGTGGAGCAGAGAGAATACATCCAAAACTTGTTGAGTATCCAAAAGACGCGATCAGTGTCCTGTAATCCAGCCACTGGAGGTCACGAATTGTGGATAGTAGTGAGCGAAGGCTTGAGGACGCGGTGTTCCTTAGTGGAGATTCACGCCTGCACTATTGAATAGTGCGGAGGAGGTCCAAAGGACCGTCCTCATAATCAGACCAGTTCGTTATTTGTAAACAGGCAAAATTGAGGGTTCGGATCTTTCGTTAAAATGTAGGTCCTTTAGTTGCTATTGGCTGTTGGGCTATTAATTAACAGTCCTGTCTAAGGAACATGTCGGCCTTAGTCAGTAACAAGACTAGAAGATCGCACCACAATCATCATTTATTCATATGTCATTCATGCTTGGCTTAAAATACCTACCCTGGGGGATTCAACCCTGGAACTACTTACCTATGAACGGTTCCAAACCTGGATAAGTTTCAGGCAAAGAAACTGCAAAGAAAGAAAAGAAGCTCGGCCATCCAAGCAGAATATTGTTCCCAAATCGGACAAAACGGTTTTGAAAATAAAGAAGCGTTTGCAAATTATTTGAAGCAAGAGTAGAAGGTTTTGAATAATGTATTTTGTTTCCAGAGCACGCTCCTCCAGTGGCGACTGGTATCCTGGATAGCAGCCATTGTCCTGATCGTCACCAACGTCATCTACCTGTTCATGGGGCCGGCAGAGGTCCAAACGTGGAACAACCTATCCAGGAACGGTTCGACTCCTGGAACAGGTCCAGGAAAAGAAACTAGTGCACCAGAGGATCAAGAAGCGGCTGCAAAAAATACTCAAAATCAAGAGTGAAATGTTTTAAAGGTGTATTTATCTTGACGAGAGAGTTTTAAGAACCGGCGATCGTTTCTTTTCGTCGTTGACTTGAAAAAAATGTACCTGGGGAAGTTTACAGTTTGGTAATGTTAGATCTTCCTAAGACATTTAAATCAGAAAATGACTAAATGAAATTGTGTTTCTAAAATTTTATGAAGAAGATTTAATTTTAGTTTTTAGCTTTACAAAATTGTGTTCGGATTCTAAAACGTGTAATTTACTTGACCCCTTGTTTACAACATTACATTTTCACAAACACCGTTGTACTGGTGAATTACAGTTATTAAAAAAACGGGCCACGGAAATTGTCATAATAAACTAAATTTATTTCAATTTAAACCAAACGTATCATTTAAACTTTAAGAAAAAATATAGAGTGTAATAAAGCATCAGACCTACTGGATTTCTTAAGCGTGAAAACATTTTTTTTAGTGTGAAAACGTCCTTGGAAAGCTAAACATATGATATGCGTATTAAATCAGCAGTGTTATTTATTTTGATTTTCCCATTTGAAATAATCAGTAAAAAATCTGTAATTTTTGTAAAAGTTATTAAATATCGTATCATTAAAACCTGTTCACGCTTTATGTAGGCCTATGGTTTGTGATTATTTAGATATAAGGTATAACTCAGTTAATAACAATAATTGTAGTTATTTCGCATTAAAAGTGTTGTTTGACCTCTAAGTGATTGAAACATTAAAATCTTACAAAAAACCTAATGATGTAAGTTTCTTATATTTAAATATATATTTTTTACGTAGACTGCAATAATTTTCTTAAACTCTAATATTGAGCCATTGGCCAACTCAACAGTGAATTACTTACCATAATCCCATCCTCATCTCGCCAAGTCCATAAATCATATGACGTCATAACACTGTCGTAACCAACACAATAGGGGAGCTTCGCAACCGCGTGCATACAGTCATTTATTACACACGGCAGTCTGAGATTGAGTAAAGGTTAATATAATATCAAACAAAGAAGTAGGAGGTTTTTACATAAGTAATTAGTTAGGAATAGTGTTTATTTTTCCAAATGTTCATACGTAGACAATGTTGATAACTTCAAAATAATGTTAAAAAGCCAAATTGGGCTATCGTCCTCTTCCTCCCCCTTCTTCTTCTTTGGATTCCTCATTTTTCATTTTAGCTGTAAATCTTTCCTCCTCATAACATAATCTATGAAATTTAACATCAAAGTCAAATGGGTGCTATCTTGGAGTGTCGAAAGGGAGGAAGATGAAATATGGCTCAATTGCTTTCCGCTCCAAGGTACTCAATATTACCGAATTTAAAATACATATATTTTCCAATTTCTACGAAGTAACATTTCCTTTAAAACAACAAGTAACTCAACTCTACCAAGTAACACTAACTCTAGTGAGTCGGTGGCGCAGTTGGTAGCGTACTCGGCCCCGGTTCTGTGGCGGCAGCATCGCAGGATCGAGTCCCGATGATGCCGCATACTTTTGGCAGTACTGTTCATCCTTGTACTGTACCGACTCACTCCTTGGGTTTGCTTGATAACTCCCACGTACAGGCCTGAGGCCCATGTGGGGGGGGGGGGCAAATGCAAGGTAAAAAGAGGCCGCCACCCTCTTTTTATAAAAAAAACATATTTAATGACGGATGGTCAGAAAACCAAAAAATATTTCACACTATGTAATGCTATACACTGTATATACTATATACATTTATATACATTAAAAAAAAATACTTAAAATACTTAAAATGGCGACCTACTCTGGTGGGTATTTTAAGCCAATAATGAATGAAAGATGAGTGAAAGATGATTGTACACATGTTTATTGTTTTGACATAATTAAAATGATAGTAAAGCTTTGAATAGTTGTTTCTGGTCAGTGAGATTCGACGACGAAGCAAAATTGATGGTCTCATCCTGAAAGTAATATAAAACTTCAAAGATATATTTAATGACATAAGTTAGTTAAACAACGGTTGAGGTAAGAGTATCTGAAATCATGTTGAATAATTCTTCCCAGTTTTTATAATTGTCAAGCAAGTTAAGATATGTATATTTATAGTTACAAAAGGTGGCATGATAGTATTTATCAACTGACTTTAATTCATAGGTAATAGCTATTTTTTATTATTAAAATATTAGCTTACCCAACTGGCATTGCCCTGTATAATCTACAAGCATTTGTTTCAAACTTAATAGTTAATAGTTAATTGCTCTTCAATTTCTCTAAACAATATAATGTTTGTCGTGATGATTTTCTTCACAAAATAATGCTAGCTTTCATATTTGTTGCGGTAGTTCGTAGCGGGATAGAAACATTCCCTGAGGAATAAAGAACAACTTTCCAAAATTGCATGGTCCCGAAATACCCAATGGATGCACTGTTTGATTACACATGAAGGACCAACAGATAGAAAGAGAAGACAGAAATTGAATATTGAATGTTATATATATTTAGGCAACTGTGATTAAATTAATTTAACCTCATCACAGTCATATTTTACTCTTCAAACATTCTTAACATTAAGGTTATATATCTCTAAACCACATTAAATCAAGATTTTTATAACAGTAACTTTAAGAGGAGGGTGTTCCATTTGGTTTACCCTAACCATTTTACGAGAGACTTTCAATTTAAAACTCTCAAATTGTTTCTTATCTTGTTGCTGTTTCTTACATTTAACATTTACTGTTAGTAATTTTTACAAATTGTACTATTTTCAACAGCGGTACAAGCTGCAGGGATTTATTTTATCTTATTGTAAAGAAGAGGTAGTTTCTGAAAATACCTTATTTGTTTCTTGCTTGTTGCGCAGGATAAATACAGGAACCACCGAACGACCCGGGCTGAAATTAAACACAAAGGTAAACCTTAAACCGATGCAGCTCAAAGTCTTTTCACTTCTTTAAACTGCTCTGAGGATTCATTCCAAAGGCTTCTCTACGCGTAAATTTTGCATGAAAAATTTAAATATTTGTGTTACTTTCCCCCCCATATACATATGGAGAAAGTATTGTTTTCGTCAAAGTTTTCGAATTTGAGTTGTTAGTGGATATATTTGTTGTAGTGCTCTCTAAATGCAATTTACCCCATAAAACCCCAGAAAAATTACAAAAATCTAAATTTTTCTAAAACGGCTCTAACGGTTTTGATAAAAATTTTGCGGGTTTTAGTGCTTAAGATGACAAACAAAATGACACTACCCGCATACCTGAAAATTTTCAGGTTAAAAAGTTATTGCGGTTTAAGTGTTACAAAATTAATATTTTTCAAATTTCACTAAATCTGAAATTTCCGAGGAAAATGTACCTACAACCATTAAATTTGACTTATAAAAATAAATAATCCATTATTTTGAATTATTAGGCCATGTCAACTGGTTGCGGAGATAATTGATATTTTAGTTTTGCGGTAAACGCAGTACGTTGTCCGATGCTATTCTTATGACAAATTTTTAAAAACCGATACCTTTAAATACTAACCGATTTTGATAAAACTTGGTATGTATCTGTGAGATGATAAATTGTTAACTTGTTTTATTTCATTGTATAAATTTTCTGGTTTTAAATACTTTAAGGGAGAAAGTATGTGTCTTGGTTTCAATGAGTACCATTGTTAATTTTCCATTTATGTACCTGACCTTATGAAGAAGAACGGGTAACAGCTAGTAATATAATATTAAAACAAAATATAATATAGTAATATAATATATATAAAACATATAATTATGAGAGACAACAGGAGAATGTTATTTCTCCAACAACAATACCGCACACCTACTGGTTGTGCCGCCTACTCCTACACTGCGGGAAAGGGCATTTATTTGTGTTTCACCGTACATATAATTTATTTTATTAGGTTACAAAAATACAACTATTAATTGTGAGGGAAATTATTTCACTGTTTAAATTCAATAGAACAGAATTGCGTTGAGTTTTGAGTGTGGTAATTCTCAGTTGATGGACTGTTGTGGGATGGTGATAATCACAAACGAAATGTTAAAAAGTATTTAAATTTGCAGTATTTTAACAAATTATTTGTTAAGTAATAGTGGCAAAATAGTTGAATATATAAATATCCAAACGGTAGGGGTTCACCTTATATTTACCAGGGTATGGACAGAGTAATTGTGCTGTAAATCTTTTCTTACACGGGAGCCACGACAAATATTGCAGAAAATTTAGCTTCAGTAGAAATTAAATGTCGCGTTGAACGGTTAGAGGATAAAAGTTTAGAAAAGAGGAAATATTTTCACGCTTACGTTAGCATGAAGTTAACCCCAGTTTATAACTATACAGATTAAACAAACTTGTTTGTTACTCTTAATGTTCTACAACCTTAAAAAACTTCAGAACAACACATATTATGCTTAATATCCATGTTGAGCTTTTGCCATGATAATTTATTAATTATAAGCTGTAATTAATTTTTTAATATGTAGTATAGGACCCCGGTTCCACCCGTGGAAAAATATAAAAACTTTCTTGTATTTATAATTTAATGTTTACGTTGCCATGACAACTACATGAGCTTCCCTATACTTTAACATTGAAACTTTGATGTATCATAGGGCGTAGCCCTTAGGGAATTTTTAAATAGTAGTTTATGCAACGATTGTATAATGAATGCCTTTAAGCCACGAGTGAGATGTAAGTTAGAACACGAGCGAAGCGAGTGTTCTAAATATCTCACGAGTGACTTAAAGGCATAATACAATCGTTGCATACACTATTTTATCTACGACCAACAATATACGACAAAATCTCCGTCACTACTTCCGTCAAATGCCGAGCTCTCATTGGTCTAGAACCAGTACTCTAAAGTGACTCCAGTACTCTAAAGTCGTCATTAGAGTACTGCTTGGTTTTGGTGTTTTAATGTATATCATTATAATGTTTATTGTAATATCATAATTGGTGTTTATTGCAATGGTCGTAGAGAAACAAACTTGATGATTTTTTTCTATTCCTTACAAATTTAAAAAAAACGCAATAATCATAACTTTAAATGTCAAATTATGTTTTTAAACTAAAATTCCGTTACCCATATTTTCCAGCCCTTTGTTGTGCACAGGCAAACCCCCCCCCCCCCTATGGGGAAGTTCTATCAATATTTTGATTTGTGTTAAGCAGAGAAACTATAATCACTCACAAAGTTTGAGCAATCTGCACATTAACGGAGCGAGAACCTCGCCTCGTTGTTCGGAGTGAAACGCTGCGACTTTTAAAAGCTTCCGTTTTAACTTCCATGACTCGACGACTCAGAGGAAAACAGAAAGGTGGAGTGCGAGCTCCTCCGCAGCAACTTTTATCAGTTTTATTTGTCTAGTACTCCTACTTGTATTACTTCGTCATGTAAAAAGGAAATCACACTTTAGTATTAGGTTATGAACGATTCAATTCAGAGTTTCAAGAGATGTCATAATTTTCATAATTACTATAGTTGATTATTACATTTGAGACTTTTTTACCAAGTTTTCTTAAGTTCTGCTGGTCTTAATCAAATCAATTTAAAAAAAACTGGAAAAATATTTTCTGATGCAGCAATGATAAATTTGTTGACATAATTGAACCTTGAGCCCTTCTGTCTACGCACCCCATTTATAATTTACAGCAACCTACTGAATCATATCCCCCCCCCCCAAATCGAACCTTCTAAGGCCCCATCTCAGTAAACAATAATGATTTTCAGCATTCATGAATTATATTTTTTAATAATTTTTATTAATTTTTTCCAAGGGGTCCCCGCCCTTATTCCTTACAATGACGAACGTATATCTTCTCCCCTACAGCAGAAATTCGCTAAAACACAATCATTCCATAAGAGTGTTCTCAGAAACGTTGTAAGAGAATTGTAAGAGACTGGTAACAAATAACTCCTGTAAGCAATATCCAACAAAGAAAATACTCTGCAAAATGTTTACCTAAGAGCAATAATAACAGTAGTTTGCCGATAAGGCGTTCTAGAATTGTTCCTGCAGTGGAGAACTTGGTGAAAGCTTCCGGTCTTGTAGAATTATTTATTCGTAGAAACGTTTCGTCGTTGTCTTTCAGAATGGGTGGAATATGGAATAGTATATTTCATATTTCATTAGTAGGGGCTTAAGTTACGCTTTTCGTACGAGGTCAAGTTTTACCGAAAAGAATGACCGACTAAGGAAAAGCAGCTTTAGGCCCGTCTGATGAACTGTACTTTTCGTTTTACCGCTCAATGCAACAGGCTAACTACTTAAGACAAACAAAATATAACCTTTAAGCCTCCCAAAGAGGCTTTCATCTTGTTCTTGCTATATTCAACAATCAACTGATTGTCTGTTTCATTTGTGTTAGGTAAGACCGACAACAATGAACAACTATCGATCTATCGAACACATTGAACTTTCGATTGGTTAAATGAGCGAGTTACACAAATCGATCAAACCGACAACAATGCAGTTATGAATTGCAGTTGATAATAAATACGATAACTACTCTCGATGCAATCGATAGCTCACCATCGACGCTGACGTACACACGTTTGCGGTTTTAATACATAATAAACGATCGGCTGACGTCTTCGACATTAGCTGATTTTTTTCTCCTTAGAGCGAAAAAGAGTTTCTTTAGGCCCGCAACACATGTAATGAAAACTGTCGTTTTCGCAGCGGTGTAATGAAAAAATATATTATGTAATAAGTAAATTCCTAATCATTGATATGCTTCACTTAACAAGACCGTTCTTCGCACGGGTTGGACAGGTTAGGATGTATGCTGATAAAATGTCTTAATCATTGTTAATCACTTCGCCTCTAATGTCAACCTCAGTTCAAACCATCTATTACAAGAAAATATAAAAAATACAGAGCTAGAAACAATATGAGGCAGAGGTAAAGATAGGTCATTTAAAAAATCTCAAAACTAAGTCGTGTAGCGTCAATATCAATTAATTCATTAGTATTGATGTCATAAAAAATGTAAATTTTAATTTTTATGGCTTATTTAACATAATTAAGAAAAAATACAAGAACATTTTTCCTCCACCTACTATCTATAGTCGTCTTTTAGTCTCTGGAATAGAATACTAAAGTACTAGTTTATACTCCATGGGATTTACTTATTTACTTTTAGTCCCACAGGACTAAAAGTAATCTACTTTTAGTCCCATGGGATTAAAAGTAATCTCATAAGAAGTACATGGGAAGAAATCCGGCAACGCCGCGGTGGACAGTGAGAAAATATGGCAACACTGTCGACTTTAATTTGTTTTTCTATGTTGAAGAGAGTGTCACAGCATCCGAGCGTCCGTTTCCGTTGTCTGGATGGATAAAGGACAGCGTATCCATTTTGAGTTTGCCGTAGCTTAGGCTATAATCCTGCATATTTGTGAACAAATAAGTTAGGCCTAGAGTATTTTTAAAGAAGAGTGTTAATAAAATGGTTAAATTAAAGCCTAAAATCAAGCCTTGCATTATTTATTTATATAGGCTATGTGATTGTAATGTAGTTTGTTGAAGCAAACGATCATCTTAAGGTAAAGTTACAGTGTTATACCTAGTTATTGTTAATGGTGTAGGTGGAGGAAAAATTTTTTGTGCATTACAGGACTAAAGATATTGTCGGGATATTGTCGCCCTCGGCTCCGCCATCGGGAGACAACAGTTTCCCTAAGGGAGAAAAAGTTGCACTTTCGTCCCTAGATGCACAAATAACTATTGATTCAACCATAAAAATAATAAAACACTCACTACAGACTTCAAGTATTGTTCGAATCAAAACACAAGGCCCACGCCGTCCATAAGCGCAATGCTAAAATTAACATTAGTCTAACGGTCGGGCTAGGCCTTATAATTTAAATCGGCCTATAATTATGATCTTCAAAACTTAATAAGCTGGATTTTTCCCAATATTATTCGGGTGATATGTGTAAATGACTAGCTTCTGAAGTTTTGGAGGTCGCAATTTTGAGACGCTTAGTATACCTATTATTAATAAATAAAAATAGCCTAAGCCTATTTTAGATTAAAACACCAATTGAAACCAAAGGTCAGTGGGGAAAATGGAATAATAATAATAGACGATTACTGACACAAAAATGTAAACGAACCGTGACCTCATAGAGGGCATGGTGAAAAGAAAAAAGAAAGGTGTGTGCGCAGTCAGCTGGTATGACGTAGTTGGGCGCGAGAAACTGGCAGACCTAACAGTTTGACTGCAGATCTTAGACCGTGTACAAAATATTTCGATTGAATTTTATTAACTGGTTTGTACTGTAGCGTCTCAAGCGCTAGTTGCGTGAGCCCAACTACGTCACATCAGCTGACCCTGCACACACCTTTCTTTTTTCCTTACACCATGATAGAGATATCTGAAATGTATTACTTCGTAATAATTCGAGAACAAGCGTTTTGCTCACAATTTTTAACACTGATATTGAAATCTAAAGTTACTCAACTCAGCATTCCTAACTACCTAACTTTCAACCCACGAATCATCCAGTGATAAAGGATGGACTTAAAAATGTTCTACGTACTAGTTTAATTATTAATCAAATAAATAATTTATAAATTATACCATTTCCTGCTAATTATAAAAAAATTTCAATCAATCCTTCCATTCAATTAACAATAAAATAATTCATAAGAAATCTTCAAAACATGGAATAGTTGCTTTATTCCCATGAACTAATATTAAAAGAATCACTTTCACTTAAAAAAAAATTTCACTGAAACAATATGATTTTTACAGTATTTTCAGGATAAAAATGGAGGCAAGGCTTTTACGGCCCTAACAAACCTCAGGCATCCGAGCTAGTATCTGGAGTTTTCCATTAACATTTATACTGGTTGGTGGCTATATCTTTCTCGTCTTAAAGACAGTAAATCATGATTAATATAATTGTTTATTACTATTGTTATTTTTGTTGTTATTGTTTATGTACTAGCAAAGATATCATGTCGTTTTCAAGTGACTTGTTCATAAACGTCATTCTTTAAGGTAAGGTGGAAAAGTCAGTATACAAGCCTAATACTATCTCATTATACTTTTTCTTTGTTATCCGCTACATTAAAAAAAGTTATACTTATTATTGAGTTATATAAAATCTCCTCTGTCACGCTGTATTCTTTCGTACATTTCTTAATTTGACAGTGCTGTAATTTAACCATTAGTTGACTGTCCATTAGTTATCTACTAATTAATATTCAAAACATCTTAAGAAGGTTGAAATGCTCCTGTTCTCTTTCATGCGGAAACTCAGTGTTTATGCAGTAAGTGGAGAGTGTTTTTTTTAACGCAACCCATTTTTAAGATTGAATAATGTACATATAAAGATGAAATAAGTATTGTTTTGTAAATTTTTACATTTATACAACCGGTTATTACAGTTTGATCACATTTAGCTTGCAGTATATGTTCGAAAAATCCGTCATTGACATTTATACAAAGTTATACTCTCTTTATCAAATTCCTGACACGTTTTGTAAATTACCCCTTTGATTTACTTGTATTAAATTTGTTATATTTGATTTGAGGTGCTGAACATCCTGTAAATTATTTATGTATGTTTATGTTTGTCCTGGTCTTCATTTTTATGTATTCTCAAAGAAAATATTATAGTGTGGACAAATCCGGGGATCTTGGGCGGAATAATCCTTCACTGATAAATTAAAGTTCTGGGTTGCGATAAAAAAAACACCCTATAGTTGGAGTTCCTCTTCTATGACACATTGTTTTCTCTGATCCTATTAATATTTCTGTTCTCATGGTTAACACGAACTAATATAAATCCGTTTTCAGTCAAGTTAACTCAAGTAATATTCAACTCAGTCACGATAATTCAAGTAATATTCAACTCAGTCACAATAACTCAAGTAATATTTAACTGTCATGACAATAAGGCAATTAAGTAGCTCCTTCGATAATTCTTCTTCTTTATGTTTAATATTGTATTGACCTCTCAACCTCAGACTGTCGTATACAACAGGTGATGTGTAATAAATGACTGTATGCACGCGGTTGCGAAGCCCCCTATTGTGTTGGTTACGACAGTGTTATGACGTCATATGATTTATGGACTTGGCGAGATGAGGATGGGATTATGGTAAGTAACTCACTGTTGAGTTGGCCAATGACCCAATATTATATTTTAAGAAAATGATTGCTTTACATATAGAACATTGTTTGAAGTATTAAAAAACAAAAACAAAATTTAGTTTTTCTAAGGTTATTATTGTTTTACTATTTCCCTTACTGAGAGGTTAATTAAATAATTTTTTCAGGTTTACAACAGGCATTTTTGCTAACTTATAACATTTCAATATTAACTATTATATATTACGACATATATATATATATATATATATATATAATATCAATTTAAAAACAAGAATATAAAATACAAACACAGTTTAATGACTCACTACTGATCAAATTATATACTTATAAAATTATTATTAAATTATTAATAATATTAAAAATCACTGGACTTTTTCCTGGGACGGGTTCACTCAAATCAATCAAATCAAATTAAAATCAGCTTTATTTCGTGTAATATACACATATACATCCCATAGAAAAGTCATTGATGAAAATAACTATTTTATATATAGACAATTTTGATTTAAAAATGTAAAATGACTATACTAAGTATTGAAATATAATTCTCACATAGCCTATTTCCGCCCGTGCGTGAGAGTTGCCGTTATCTTATAAATTTTAATTATTATTATTGAGCTTAACCTTTAAATTATATTTTGGAGAAAATAATAATAAATAAATCAGGAAAGGAAATTATGCTTATTTGAATTTGTTAAACATGAAGACGGCGTTTAAAATTTATTCAACAGTATTTTAATAAACAATTTTCAATTATATTGTACAATAAGGAACTCAAAAGGAGAAAATATTTTAACCCAAAGGGATAACCCAGTTATGTTTAGAGTTTGCTTTACAAGACGTCAGTTGTGGTGTATTTTTTGTCAGACCTAATGGTTGTTTTGCTCTTATCATTACTTTTTTGTTTTATGTTTCATATAACTAAACGTTTCTATGTTTTTTTTTCAACAATGTATTTAATAATGTGATTGTAGTCAGATTTAGTTAAGAATGTAAATGGGTTGTTGCGAAAGTATATTTGTAGTAATTTATTGATAGCATTAATCAGAATAAACACACGTAATAATAAATTAAATATTTTATTCAAATACAGTATTTACAAGTACAACGTCTATATCACAAAGTTTCAAACTTATGGTAAAAGATACAACTAGGTGAAAGAAATACAAAATTACAATAACATATAAACATCTATAAATTTACTTTTTATACGTTCAAAAACATTATATTTATCATCCGAATTTTATAATATCAAATTTTTACTTAACGAGTTTTATAAATTAATGATTGCAAGTACATTACATTCCAGCAAGTTAGGATTCTTACTAGCAAGGTACAGTAATATCGGCAATCTATATTACATACCAGCAATATACCAGCAATATATCATACATACCAGCAAGATATAGTGCATATAAGCAAGTTCCAATACATTCCGGGAATATACAGTACGAGGATAAGTGTTGTAATAGTTTAATTTTCTTAAATAATACCAAAAGCGCAGAAAAACTTATTGTCTAAAAACATTATCGGTTCTCATGAAAAGGCCTTTAAAAATTTATAATTATTTCTTATTTTATTTATTTTCATGAATTTTGAGGAAGGCTTTCCCCATAAAAAATAACCATTATTATGGTACTGAGCCTATATAGCAACTGTTATTTTCATTATAAGTTTAAATCAGATATATATAATAGTTGAAATGATAATTGTTAATTATGATTATTTCTGTATTGAGCTTTCCTTTATTGGGACTGTTTGGAAAAACTTAGTTTGTATGAAATAGGATTTAGAAAAAAGGGGTGGAGTTAGAATGTAAATTCTGAAAATACGCGAAGAAATGTAATTGGAAAACATTTTTAGAAGAAAATATTGGTTTGCTTACATACTATATTATTCATAGGTTATCATAAATATAATTTCTTTTTATCATCAGTTGATGATAATTGATCACTCATATCCAAATTTACCAAAATCTACACTTATTAGGTACATTTTTTCAAGACATCTACAAAAAGGAACTTTCCAATGCACATCGCATTCTTTCATCGACATAAATACGACCTTCCAAAATAGCTTACTCTTTCTTCAAGTATTGTTCGCAATCGCTTCTTCATTTTTCACCGCTGACCTATCCAAGCCGGGAACAATATTGGGCCTGGATGGCCTGACTTCTGGTGCGCCGAACCTGGAAGTAGCGGTTTCTTTGCCTGAACCTGATCCAGGTTTGGAACCGTTCCAGTCTAAGTCGTTCCAGGGCTGGACCTCAGCGGACCCCAGGAACAGGTAGACGATGTTGGTGGACACCAGGACGATGACTGCGATCCAGAACACCAGGCGCCATTGCAGGAGAGTGCTCTAAAGAAAAGATATCACTTATTAAATTAATTTTACCAAGGTATCGTTTAAAATGATTTAATAGAGATTGCCAGAAAATGGGTGGATTAAATGGAAAGTAGGAAGCGATCAGTTATGTTCAAATTTGTTCTCGTCCTGCGTTGAAAAAAAATATTTACTTTGTCACGAGTGCTAACAACAACGTTTGCTAGTGGTAGGTTTGATTTAAAAGACCAGATTGATTAGAACTCTTCAAAGGAGACCTGTTTTCGTAGTCCTGAGTATATATAGTAGAATATTCTTAGACACTGATTTGTAATACCTAAAGCAAAATAAAATCCCAAATTTATCCAAATTTAAAATACACTCCTGTTTTCTTTTAGACTTAATGACATTGATTTTACCACATCTTAATTAAAAATTTCTCTATCGAAGATTTATTTACATTCTCTTCTGAAACTACCATCAGGATAAGTTTGGTTGACAGTTTATTATTTTATCACGGTTTGTTTCAAAACTGTTGGCTTGTCTAAGCCAACGTTATCCAAGGTTGTTACTAGCCCTTGATTTGAAACATTTGAAAGTAATTTCCATTTATCCATACACAACATGAGCTCTTTTCATAGTATTGAATTAATGTATCAAGAATGATTTTTTGAATGATTTTTGAAAATGTTGACACCAAAGGAATTGGCCTGTAATTCATAACTGCATATTTTTGTTCTTTGTTTATATAGAGGAGGTACTTATGCTATTTTATCTTTGAGTGGGAGACTACTTGCAAAATAGAAAGGTTGAATAAGTGTAGAAGAGGTCATAAAAGTTTACAGTATCACAGTGTACTCACATCAGGTGTCAGAACGCCCACGAGATAAGGTGTGAAGATCCCGGAGATGGCTCCAATCCCACCCACGAGGGCCATCAGGGTGCCGGCGTAGTTGGGGGACAGATCGAGAGCGTTCACTTTCAGGCTGGGCACAAAAGCTCCCATCAGCCCCATACCCAGGGTGAAGAAGAGAGACACCAGCACTCTGTCACAGCCCGAGTACGAGGCCGCCAGGATACCCAGCGCGGGGCCTGTGGCGGCTGGAAAAGAATTTCTTTAAATGTACAAATGTGTTGTCATCATCATCATCATAATTTTTTTCTCAAACTAGCAGTTGCCAGTGGCTTCGCTCACGATAAAAATTACAGCTGATCTTACTTCTGCTCTTTGAACTGTCAAACTGTAGTACTTACAGCTGTTTACATTTCGGTATTTGAATGTTTACATCCTTATAAAATGTAAACCTTGAAGCTAAGGACGTTCACGGGGCGTAGCCTGAGGGGATTTTAAGGAAGTGAATAGGCCTATTTGTTTCCCAGGTTCAAGATCTACCTCTGTGTGAAATTTCAACCCAGTCGGTTCAGTATTTTTCGAGTTTACTTATCCCATACATACATACACACATACAGAAACCACCTCTTTTTTATAATAGTACAGATAGATAGATAATGTCATGTAGGCCTGAAATAGTGTTTATTTTCCAAAATGCATAAAATACAATAAATTCACATTTATAAATGATAAAATTATAAGTAGTAATATTATTTTATTTTATAATTTAATTTCGTAGGGCGATTCTTGCGTCAAAATTGTGGGCGTCTGGCAAGTCGCAGAAAGATGGGAGAGCCCTCAAATTAAAGGTATTTATTCCGTGATGGTGGGGAAAATAATGAAATTGCTTTAAATTCACTAGAAAAGAGAAATAATGTAAAATATCTGCCATTTAAAAAGCATTGGGATCTAAAAACGTCTGCTTTCTTTACATAAAACATACATACTTGATTGAAAACAATGTGGTAGGCCAGATATCAATATAAGGTAGATTCACATTGCTGTGAAGGTATTGGATTTTCCCTCATTATAGAGACTTTAAGCCCCTTGAAGCCACTAGTTTTTTATGATTTTCCCTTTCCTTCAGAACAGTTGTAGGGAACGTAGACTCCGTGGTAGGCCGTGAGTAGAGGCTGGAGGTAGAAGAGGATTTGGGCCGGGCTTGAACATGAATATAGGAATATATTCATAAGGTTATAAGGATGAGAAAGTAGGAGGATTAAGAAACGGAAGGAAAGATAGAGATGACGTGAGATTAAGATAGTTTAGTAAAAGGGAGGGGGGGGGGTTTAATAGTTAATAGGGTGGGTTAATAGGGGATTATGAGGGAGTAGGGGGGGTTAATAAATGGCTTGAACCTGGATGTGGGTAAAGAGGATGGTAAGGTTAAGAATATTCAGAAAGTAGGAGTATGAAGGGAGATGGAAGGAAAGATACATGTAAAAGTAGATTAATTAATATATAACAAAAACAAGTTAAGAATACCCCCATCCCCTAGTAGGAAAGACGAAAGCTAGAAAGGATGAAGAAAAGTAAAACTAAGATTCGTCGAATGATAGGAAAAGGGAACAATAGAATTGAAAAAAAGCCGCATTTCCTTCTGTTTTTGAAGGCAGTAAGAAGAACTGTGGCGGAGCAGGCTAGAAATAGGATTGGTTGAAAGTTAGTCTAGGTGTGGGATTTCTAAGACTTCTTGGTCTCAATAATCGATTAAAAGATGTGTCACTTGAGGTTCCATTCAGTGATGTTTTTTTTCTCTTTTTTACCCCATTTATGAACGATATTTCAGTAGCCTTTACACAATTTCTATTGTTGAGGGCGGATATACTTTAGTGCCATAATCCATTGCAAGATTTCCATTCATAATGGAATTTGCATATGGAGTGTATTTTAAAGAGCAATTTGTTTATTTCGAATAATGGCTGCATAGTATGACATTTTAAGTCACAAAAGTACTGTTGATAGGTAAATAAGACATTGATAAATCTGTTGATGGTAATCATAAGAAAGAATGCTTATCCAAACCTTGTCCACTTCCTGACGTAAATGTAAACCTTTAGTTTTAAATTTTTTATAATTAAGTTCCTTTAATTAAAAAACTAATCGTATGCAACGGATCTGGACTTATTGAGAGCTGTTTTTGGCGAAAACGAAAATATTTAAAATTCCAACTAATTGTGCTTCGTTTTTTAAGGGATCAAGCAACATTCAGTCTTTACAGTTAAAATTAACAGTGATGACAACACTAGTTGAAATTCTATCTACTGTAGACTTACTAGAAAGCAGAATTCTTGTAACGTAACAATTTTAACGGTATGAAACTAAAATAACTTGTTTTACAATCATTCAAGAAAGAAAGTGCCAGAACATAAACGTTTGCGATGCATTAACCGGAGAGCTTTTAGTGGGTTTCTCGGTCTTGGAGTGCATAGAGGCATACTAGGGGTTTCAAGGGGCGGGTATTGTCCAAGTTGCACAAAGGCTGCGACTTGCTGAAAGACCGAGACTCAAGTTCGCCACTCTGTCAACACCCACGAGCAGAATCATTACTCTGCTACTGTGAGCGGCGAGTTCGGTTGGATATGCAAATCTTCTTTTTAGTCTAGAATAATTTTAGATTTTCTTTCCAATCAATTGCTGTATCATTTATTTTCACCTAGTTACCGAGGGTTTAATAGTATGAAGACTAAATCCATTACGTTTAATTGCTCTATAACATCTACAAACTAGAACAAAATTGACTAATTATTTTCCAAAGTATTGTCACAAACAAATTTAATTGGAGTATATTTATTAACTCCATCCACATAATATTTCACCATACGATGTTCGAAGTAGAATGCTCTGATTCACTTAACTTATACTCCTCTCTTGTATTACTAAAATGAATAAGAATGGTAATTGTCTAAAATAAAGTTGGTTACAGATTAAAAAACTCTTATTTTTAATTAAATGGACCCTCATAAAGCCAATAAAATTATAAAGTTGCCTGTTATTTTTTCGTATATTGTGTAAAATTATAAACATAAACCTGATTTCGGATTTCGGGAGCTTGGTGCAATGTTTCTCTCCAAAAAAGTGACTAGAGAACACACTGATCTTTATAATTCGTTCGAACTCTGGCCGATTTGATATAGATTGGTGCAAATTTGGTTTCTTTACTAGGGGCATACTAGGGGTTTCAAGGGGTGGGTATTGTCCAAGTTGCACAAAGGCTGTGACTTGCTGAAAGACCGAGACTCAAGTTCGCCACTCTGTCAACACCCACGAGCAGAATCATTACTCTGCTGCTGTGAGCGGCGAGTTCGGTTGGTTGTGTTACCTAGTGTTTTTATGCAAATAAGTCAAGCATTATTCTCCGATTAATTTACTATTTTATTATTATAATCTATATGATTTTTACTCGAAAAAGTCCAAAATCTGTTTTATCAGAAATGCGTGCATTTTACAACTGGAATTCCATATAAAATTCATACGACTAAGAACTTCTTGCTATAAGTGCGCCATAAGTTTAAAACATTTTAAAATATACATAAATACACACGTGGTACAATTAAATTAACTTTTTCATTGTAATTAAGTGTGATACTAAATACTTAAACACAATAAAAACACCTATGTTTATGGTTGTTTAAATGAAAGGTAGCCTAACATGAAGATACATTTTATAACCCACTTGCTAAAACCTACACCTTTGGCTTGAAAATTTAAATTAGCTTTTTTCCCCATAAGAGATTCTTCCAAAAACATCGGCCGATAAAATCAGCCGAAACCTTTGTTTTAATTTACAGATAAATGTATGCGTGTCCACTGGATGTACAATACTCAAAAGTTTAGTACAGTTAAACTTTTTAGGGCAGCTTTTTGAGTCTCTAGTTTCAAATATTGTGGATGTAAATGTAAATATTGTGCAAAGTTTCTGACTCACTACTGTTCATAATTGGCTTAAAAAACCTACCTGGGTGTTTCAAGAAAAAGTATATAAAAGTATTAGGTAAAAGTATAAGTCGCAATTTCAACAATGAACGATGTATCTAATGTAATGTATGTCACAGTAGACAAAGAGTTCTGCTGGGACTTATAGGCCGAGACAGCTAACATGGCTCAGTCCACCCTTAAGACTAATTTTAACCTCTTCATTGACCTTACGGTCGGTCATTTTATTTGACCCAAACTTTAATATCCCAAGGCCTGCTGCCGCTGTCTACGAGACTGTTAAAACTTCTCAGACATCGACTTACCGATGGAGATGAAGATCTTCCGGACCAGCGTGATGGAGACGCGACGGCTGACGAGGAAGTCGACGAGGACGCCGCTAACCAGGGCGAACACCCACATGACCAGGTAGGGCGCGGCAGAGAGCAGCCCGTTCTGCAACAGGGAGGAGGTCATGACTAGTGAGTGATGGAGACGCAACAGGGGAGGAGGTCATGACTAGTGAGTGATGGAGACGCAACGGGGGAGGAGGTCATGACTAGTGAGTGATGGAGACGCAACAGGGGAGGAGGTCAGGACTAGTGAGTGATGGAGACGCCACAGGGAAGGAAGGTCATGACTAGTGAGTGATGGAGACGCAACAGTGGAGGTCATGGACTAGTGAGTGATGGAGACGCAACAGTGGAGGAGGTCATGACTAGTGAGTGATGGAGACGCAACAGGAGAGGAGGTCATGACTAGTGAGTGATGGAGACGCAACAGGGGAGGAGGTCATGCCCAGTGAGTGATGGAGACGCAACAGGGGAGGTCATGACTAGTGAGTGATGGAGACGCAACAGAGGAGGAGGTAATGACTAGTGAGTGATGGAAACGCAACAGGAGAGGTCATGACTAGTGAGTGATGGAGACGCAACAGGGGAGGAGGTCATGACTAGTAAGTGATGGAGACGCAACAGGGGAGGAGGTCATGACTAGTGAGTGATGGAGACGCAACAGGGGAGGAGGTCATGACTAGTGAGTGATGGAGACGCAACAGGGGAGGAGGTCATGACTAGTGAGTGATGGAGACGCAACAGGAGAGGAGGTCATGTCTAGTGAGTGATGGAGACGCAACAGAGGAGGTCATGACTAGTGAGTGATGGAGACGCAACAGGGGAGGAGATCATGACTAGTGAGTGATGGAGACGCAACAGGGGAGGAGGTCAGGACTAGTGAGTGATGGAGACGCAACAGGGGAGGAGGTCATGACTAGTGAGTGATGGAGACGCAACAGAGGAGGTCATGACTAGTGAGTGATGGAGACGCAACAGGGGAGGTCATGCCTGGTGAGTGATGGAGACGCAACAGGGGGGGTCATGACTAGTGAGTGATGGAGACGCAACAGGGGAGGTCATGACTAGTGAGTGATGGAGACGCCACAGGGGAGGTCATGACTAGTGAGTGATGGAGACGCAACAGGGGAGGTCATGACTAGTGAGTGATGGAGACGCCACAGGGGAGGTCATGACTAGTGAGTGATGGAGACGCAACAGGGGAGGAGGTCATGACTAATGAGTGATGGAGACGCAACAGGGGAGGAGGTCATGACTAGTGAGTGATGGAGACGCAACAGGGGAGGAGGTCATGACTAGTGAGTGATGGAGACGCAACAGGGGAGGAGGTCATGACTAGTGAGTGATGGAGACGCAACAGGGGAGGGGGTCAGGACTAGTGAGTGATGGAGACGCAACAGGGGAGGAGGTCAGGACTAGTGAGTGATGGAGTCGCAACAGGGAAGGAGGTCATGACCAGTGAGTGATGGAGACGCAACAGGGGAGGAGGTCATGACCAGTGAGTGATGGAGACGCAACAGGGGAGGAGGTCATGACTAGTGAGTGATGGAGACGCAACAGGGGAGGAGGTCATGACTAGTGAGTGATGGAGACGCAACAGGGAAGGAGGTCATGACCAGTGAATGATGGAGACGCAACAGGGGAGGAGGTCATGACCAGTGAGTGATGGAGACGCAACAGGGGAGGAGGTCAGGACTAGTGAGTGATGGAGACGCAACAGGGGAGGAGGTCATGACTAGTGAGTGATGGAGACGCAACAGGGGAGGAGGTCAGGACTAGTGAGTGTTGGAGACGCAACAGGGGAGGAGGTCATGACTAGTGAGTGATGGAGACGCAACAGGGAAGGAGATCATGACTAGTGAGTGATGGAGACGCAACAGGGGAGGAGGTCAGGACTAGTGAGTGATGGAGACGCAACAGGGGAGGAGGTCAGGACTAGTGAGTGATGGAGACGCAACAGGGGAGGAGGTCATGACTAGTGAGTGATGGAGACGCAACAGGGGAGGAGGTCATGACTAGTGAGTGATGGAGACGCAACAGGGGAGGAGGTCATGACTAGTGAGTGATGGAGACGCAACAGGGGAGGAGGTCATGACTAGTGAGTGATGGAGACGCAACAGGGGAGGAGGTCAGGACTAGTGAGTGATGGAGACGCAACAGGGGAGGAGGTCAGGACTAGTGAGTGATGGAGACGCAACAGGGGAGGAGGTCAGGACTAGTGAGTGATGGAGACGCAACAGGGGAGGAGGTCAGGACTAGTGAGTGACGGAGACGCAACAGGGGAGGAGGTCAGGACTAGTGAGTGATGGAGACGCAACAGGGGAGGAGGTCAGGACTAGTGAGTGATGGAGACGCAACAGGGAAGGAGGTCATGACTAGTGAGTGATGGAGACGCAACAGGGGAGGAGGTCATGACTAGTGAGTGATGGAGACGCAACAGGGGAGGAGGTCATGACTAATGAGTGATGGAGACGCAACAGGGGAGGAGGTCATGACTAGTGAGTGATGGAGACGCAACAGGGGAGGAGGTCAGGACTAGTGAGTGATGGAGACGCAACAGGGGAGGAGGTCAGGACTAGTGAGTGATGGAGACGCAACAGGGAAGGAGGTCAGGACTAGTGAGTGATGGAGACGCAACAGGGGAGGAGGTCATGACTAGTGAGTGATGGAGACGCAACAGGGGAGGAGGTCATGACTAGTGAGTGATGGAGACGCAACAGGGAAGGAGGTCATGACCAGTGAGGGGAGGCAGTATTGTGTTAGGATTCATAATAAATCATTCAAACCGTTGGTAGAAATGAAGACTTTAGTGACGGAAATCTACCATGATTGTTCTATAAATGTACAAATTCTGCTACGCTAGTTTGGGAAAAAACTACTTTCAGACCAAGCGAGCCGTAACATATTTTAAAGGAAATCACCTCTTAATTAGCATGATACGTGTTGTTTTTTTTTTCAGTAATAAAAGGAATACAGGATTTTTATTACCGGGTAAAGGGACGGACGCCATGATGGATCTCCGAGTCTCTTATCGGGCATGATGATGATTGGTGTGACCATTCTTACATGCTTAATTCGTTGACGCTCTTACTGCTGATTGTTGTCAATGTTATTCTTATGTGGTTATTCCTGCCACTAAATCAGTTGTTATTTGCAGGTCAGCGTAGAAATTCGAAGGCGCTAGATTCTTGAATTATTGATTTCAATGTTATTCATATGGGTTTACTTTACTCCGCTGTGAGACAAAATATTGTTTTATGCACTTATTATAAGAAGTAAAAAGCGTCTAAACATAGCAGGTGGGGGGGTTATACTTTTAAGAGTCGTAAAACGTTTGTTATTTAAATCCAATGATCTTTTAAGGTGCAGAGAAGGATGCGAATTTAACCCTTGGTTCAGCTGAGTCTGAATGATAATCTAGAACTCTTTCCCTACCCTTCAGTGCTCACAGATCAATTTTGGAACATTCTAAGCTCTTTTAAAAAGAAAAAAAATTAATAAAATAATTCTATTACTTGACAAAAAGTTTAAAAAAATGTTGCTGATAATTTACAATACTTTGTGTTTTATATGATTAAACTATTTTAATAAGACAACAGGTTTAAACTAATTATGGTAGAAGAGTAAGCCTATCCCAGCGACCACAGTTTACCTGAACTATGCATGAGGTGTGAATCTAAGATAAAATCATGAATTTAATATCACG
Organism: Flexamia atlantica; assembly: GCA_035578135.1. NCBI lineage: Eukaryota > Metazoa > Arthropoda > Insecta > Hemiptera > Cicadellidae > Flexamia > Flexamia atlantica. Next base: position 5,775,497 of record JAQJVK010000023.1, on the reverse strand, counting down.
TGTTGGTGGAATGAATTAGGGAAATAATGTTGCTGATATTACTATTTGAGTTATTTTTAACTGAGATGCACCGAGTTTTTATGCCGTGACAAAACACACTACAGTATTTTAATGAAAACTAAATTCGTACATTATACTGTCGTTTTAATTATAAATAAATAAATATAGCCCATCTACCATTATAAGTATATTCTTTGTTTGAAATTCATTGTTGGTGATGGTGATTTAATATTTTTATTTGGATTTTTGCGGACATTTGCCATCACTGATTAGTAGGAAACAAGTTTCACGACGTTTCGGGATCTGGAATCTGATCCCGTCTTCAGATGGAAGAAAACCTAGAACATAACAAATCTCGCTGGCAAATGGTCGCTGGCTATGTGTTAATCTTGTTATGTTCGTTTTCTTCCACCTGAAGACGGGATCAGATTCCAGATCCCGAAACGTCGAGAAACTTGTTTTCTAGTAATCAGTGATGGCCAATGTCCGCAAAAATCCAAATCAAAATATAAGTATATTGTTATGAAATCAAAATCATTCTTAAAAATAATACCAGTTTTGAGTAGATTTTTGTTTTATTTCCAAAATAAAAATCAGCAAATTTTAATTAATAATTTTTAAAAATGTGCTAAAGTCTATTCAATAGTGTACTGATTCACATAAGATGACAATGTAAAAATGGTTTTGAAAATCTTCCTCTTCAAGACAGAGATTCAAACTGAGACAAATCTTAAGAAACAATTGTTTCGAAGTGACAAATGGATGGTTTGACGGAGTGGTTTGAGGTCGAACGATATGAATTGCTTCTGTCATTCTTTAATAATACCTTAAAATATGCTTAATTCACAAAAACAATAGGCAATCTAAAAAAATTGGTTTAAACTGTCTTGCTAGTTATCAATCAGGTCTTCAGTGATTGTTTCATACTGTCTTTTGAATTTGAAATGGTCAGTAAAAGATATTTAATTATTTTCTTTAGGAAAAAAGATCTAGAAACCGCACATTATTTTTTTATCCTGAAAGATTAACCTATAAATAATCACATAATAGGATTATAACTCTATTTGAATATAAATGAATATTACCTATGATAAATAATTATTATACTAAAATAAAAACAACTAACTTTTTTGTAATCTGATATTAGACTACTTTTAATACTGTGAAAATTACAATTTTTGAATAAACAATATCTTAATCTTAGATACTTAACAAATTTTTATCAAGCCGCGCGAGTTGTGTCGTAATTAACTTGACATACGCCTGAGCGGCTAAAATTTCAGCTTTGTATGATCACACTAATCACTACTTGTTTAGACACCGCTTTGTGATAACAAATGAAAACTCTACTCATGACGCCACCACTAAATTATAAAGAAAGTATCTCAAAACAGTAAAACTAGATCATCTCACCTGCCGGACGGAGAAATGCATGACGCTCTTCATGTACTTGGGCAGGTCGGTGATGATGGTGAAGAGGCCCCAGTCGTGGCCGACCTGCGCGATGACGAGGCCCCACAGCGGCACGGAGGTGAAGATGTGTCGCCACGGCGTGGGCGCCACGTCCTGCAGAGAACACCAGTGTGAGAAAAGAACATGAGTGGTGAGCAGAGAACAGGGGTGTGAGCAGAGGACAAGGGTGTCAGCAGAGAACAAGGGTGTGATCAGAGAACAAGGGTGTGAGTAGAGAACAAGGGTGTGAGTAGAGAACAAGGGTGTGAATAGAGAACAAGGGTGTGAGCAGAGAACAATGGTGTGAGCAGAGAACAAGGGTGTGAGCAGAGAACAAGGGTGTGAGCAGAGAACAAGGGTGTGAGCAGAGAACAAGGGTGTAAGCAGAGAGCAAGGGTGTGAGCAGAGAACAAGGGTGTGAGCAGAGAACAAGGGTGTGAGCAGAGAACAAGGGTGTTAAGCAGAGAACAAGGGTGTGAGCAGAGAACAAGGGTGTCAGCAGAGAACAAGGGTGTGATCAGAGAACAAGGGTGTGATCAGAGAACAAGGGTGTGAGCAGAGAACAAGGGTGTCAGCAGAGAACAAGGGTGTGATCAGAGAACAAGGGTGTGAGCAGAGAACAAGGGTGTGATCAGAGAACAAGGGTGTGATCAGAGAACAAGGGTGTGAGCAGAGAACAAGGGTGTGAGCAGAGAACAAGGGTGTCAGCAGAGAACAAGGGTGTGATCAGAGAACAAGGGTGTGAGCAGAGAACAAGGTTGTGAGCAGAGAACAAGGGTGTCAGCAGAGAACAAGGGTGTGAGCAGAGAACAAGGGTGTGATCAGAGAACAAGGGTGTGAGCAGAGAACAAGAGTGTGATCAGAGAACAAGGGTGTGAGCAGAGAACAAGGGTTTTAGCAGAAAACAAGGGTGTGAGCAGAGAACAAGGGTGTGAGTAGAGAATAAGAGTGTGAGCAGAGAACAGGGGTGTGAGCAGAGAACAAGGGTTTTAGCAGAAAACAAGAGTGTGAGCAGAGAACAGGGGTATAAAAGCCCCTTTGGGGGAATAAAACCCCAGCATTGACAGCCAGTCAGGTTTCCTCTGGTTTATTGTGCAGCTTAAATGTCATTCATACTAGGCTTAAAATACCTACCTGGGTAGGCCGCCATCTCAAATGGTGTAATGTAATAAATTGATTGCCAGGTAGGGAAAGATATGATACGGCCAGTCAGTCTTGCCCCTGAAGGAAGAGAGATTAGTTCCCAATCCGTCCTCCAGGCTCTTCCGAGGACGACACACCATTTAACTCGAGACCTCCCGGGGATTCTCAGACAACTGGGAACTCCCTTTATTGTGGAGAGTCGCCCCCAGTTTAATTCGCCCTCTAGACTAGCAAACGCTTTGAAGTTTGTCAGGTAAGGGTCCCTCCAGATGTACAAGGCAGGACGGTGCACAACTCCTTCTAGGGCTCAGACCTGACTGGGTATCCATCCAAGCTTAGCCAGGAATTAAAGTTCCCTCAGAGACAAGAAGGAACCAAGGTGAAGGACGGCTTACAAACTACCAAGCCTAGCCCTAGGGTGAAAAAATACGCCTTACCTGCCGCCGCTTGAGCTGTCCCACACTCTGACTCATCAGAAAGTCCCGCTCCGCATCGCTGATGAAGGGGTGGCTGTCGGGGTCACTGTAGCACAGGACCTGCCAAGCCGCCAGCCACACCAGCCCAGCACAGCCGAACACGTAGAACACGTTCACCCAGCCGCCGTCCATGTAGCGGATCAGGAGACCCCCGAGCGCCATGGACACCACGTTGCCTATCTGGGCTCCTGCAAAAGAAAATGAAGCAGTTGTTTCTTGACTACTTTGTGAAAATCATTAGCAAACATTACCTTAAGATCACATATCACTTCATCTGTATATTAAACCGATGCCCCCCTGGTGCCATGGACATCTCGTTGCCTATCTGGGCTCCTTCAAAACAAAATTCAGTAATTTTACAAAACCTTGGGAAAAACCATCAGTAAACATGAAATAACGATCACAACACTTCATCTGCAAATCAAAAACATGCCCGCTCATCCACGGACCGCACTGTTTACCTTTCGCTTTCTGTACCGTTGCTAGATATGTCATCAGCTATTCCTGCAGTTGAGAGAGTAGCTTAGAGTGCAAAGGGGATCGCCTTCGTAAAGTCTACTAAAACGATTCCAATACCATCAAAGGATGGTTTTCGCACTGTATCACTAACTGGTTGCTCTATTCCAACCCACCCTACCATTCTTTGAAATTTACCAGTCTTCCTGAGGTCTGTTTAGAAGATCGATTAATACTGCATCTTTAATACTAAATTACTGGTGATTTTATGTCCGGATTGTTCACTTCAATCAATCCTGATCCATTGAATAAATATTCAAAAGATACTCACCAGCGAAGACGACGGCCCCCAGTCTACCTCTCTCCTGGGGAGGCGCCCACTGGGCCAGCATCACGTTCAGGCTCGGGTACATGGGGCCCTGCACACAAAAAATCAGTGGATTTCGGATGTTAGGTGTCAGATGTCAGATGTTGAAAGAAAGATTTTGGATATCAGATCAATATATATATATATATATATATATATATGTATATATATATATATATAAAGAGTTGTGTGTTGGTATATTTCGGGCTTTAGCTAAATGTCGTAGACACTTGATCTTGGTGTCAAATTAAAGCTTGGAATCTCATGATGTGCACTATGGTGGTTTGGTTTTGATATCTTTAAGGGCTTAGGCCCAGGATCGTCCGAAAGGGACCTATGTCAAGGATGTTGGGAGTGCTTTGAATAGTTGCTATGGTTACCAATATTGGAAATATCCACTATGGCTACTAATAAACTGCAGCACCAAGAAACAAGACTAAAGACAAGAAGAAAATAATCTCCCGGGCGAAGCCGGGGTTATCAGCTAGTAAATATGTATAAAAAGAGAGTTGTGTTATGGTATATTTCGGGCTACAGCCAAAACTACATAACCTAGACACTTGATCTTGGTGTCAAACTAAAGCTTGGAATCTCATGATGTGCACTATGGTGGTTTGGTTTTGATATATTTAAGGGCTTAGGCCCAGGATCGTCCGGAAGGTACCTATGTCAAGGATTTTGGGAGTGCTTTGTATTGTTGCTATGGTTACCATTATTTCTAATGGTAGTTATTTCTAGCTACTGTGGTTACTAACAGAATACAGCACAAAGAAACAACTAGAATACGATAGGAAAAAATAATCTCCCGGGCAAAGCCGGGGTTATCAGCTAGTGTTTGATAAAAGATGTTGGATTTCAAATGTTGGATGTCAGATGTTGGATGTCAAATGTTGGATATAAGAAATTGGATGTCAGATGTTGAACGTCAGATGTTGGATGTCAAATATTGGATATCAGAATGTTGGATGTCAGATGTTGAATGTTAGATGCTGGATGTCAGATGTTGGATGCCAGATAGTGGATGTCAGATAATAGATGTCGGGTGGTAGATGTCAGGCCATAGATGAAAGTTTTGAAAGCCGTCTCGCTATCGGCTAGACATGTAGGGTGACTGTACCAGTGAATGATTTGTTAAGGGCATGCCTCGTGTTAATTGAACATCACTCTTTTATTTCATGGTGTCAGTTATGCAAAGGTTGTATTTCATAGGCACTTTACCATACAAAGCTCATTGATTCTTTAAGGATTAAGAAATCAGTAGAATTAGTTAAATAATAAGAGAATACTGAATGTGAGTATTAATTAGAAGGCAACTAAGTCAATGCTCCAATGAATGGCCGAGACTGCACCAGTGAGTGACCGATATTATGAAAGTGAATGACCGTGAATGATCTCGTGGCTGAATAATTGCCAAAACAGTGAAATATCAGCTGTGACAACAATGAATAAGAATAAAAGCAGGTGATAGTATAGATCATAGGTAGTAAATGACCGATCTTATTCCAAAGCATGACCACAGAGGTTTCCCCCGGTCATTCATTGGTTTTTGTCCTAGTTACGTTTCATTTTATGACCACCCTCAGTAATAATTATTAATTATAACATGTAGATCAATAGAATTGATTGTAAATTATTGGAAATAATGTTAGTTTTGTTTGATCGTAACTCATTTTTAAAATGTTCATCGAATACTGATTAAATATATAATTCCAGGAAAGCATTGTAGTAGTCATTATAGCGGGACATATCGAAGAAAACCAAAGATTTTTTGACACTCGATATTAAATATGTTCAACACCTATTTTCGACTCCACCAATATTAAACAATTATTTATAATTAGCTAGCCTAAAGGAAATGTTTAATACATTATTTTTTTTTAGCAAAACGGTCATTCACTGGGGGTGTTCGTTCACTGGTGCATCCACCTTATCCCTTCTTTGTAATACTGCGCAGCTTACGGAAGGAGTAATTTTGACAGAATGGAGAAATTATCCCATGGTTAGATAGCCTCGTCCTCTCAGACAACTGCCACTCTATTGTACTGACAATTTGGTACTATATTAAGACCTCTAAATAAATAAAACTTACAAATGTTACTTTGATGATCATAAACCATTAACATTTTATAAAAATCTAGGCCTATTTTTTGATAGTAATATTTTCACACAAAATGTTTCTTGACAACCAAATGATTGGTGTAAAAGAAGATTGCCTCTGTGTTGTCGATATTTGCTGCAGTTGCCAATAAAACACGGAATGATTAAAACACTCGATTTGTTTCCGTTCTAATGACACTTTGATTGGAAACGAAGATAAAACTGAGGGCAGTAATTTACAAATTACTCTTTGACAATAATGAAACGATGTATGCCATCACTCTGATGATGAGTGCTTTGACGTATCTAATATCTGCGAAATTAGGCTTTTGTTGATGTATAACATCAGTTTAAATTTGGATATTATAGAGGAACTGATAGGTAAATCTTCAATTTAACTATGTAGTAAAAATAACTACTCCTCCTGATAAAAATTGTAGACCGTAACGTTGAATCACGCATACATCCCTGCAATACTTAATGGCAATACTATTTCATCATTAGTGGTGAAAAACATACAACAATTGAATATTTTGATAATGTTTTTTTGTTATATACTAATATGTCTTACATAACTCATGTTGTTTATTTTCATGGGCATAAACCAAAACCTTTATGGATGCAGATAAAAATGACACCAGTTAGTGTGTTGCATCGATAAAAAATAATCGGATAGTCAAAGATTATTTACACTATCAATATTTTCGCTTCTTAAACAAGTCCCTGAACAGCAGAGCATTGCCAATTGATTTATTTATATAAGTATAGCCATATAACTTTGCCTCTCAGTTTTTCAGTTTTTCACGTTATCATAACAGAAAGCTCTCAAACGAGTGAAATTGTTCAGTACCTTCTCAATGATATCTGTTTGCATGAACATAAAACTTGAGTTAGAAAAATACGAATTTGATAAGTTAGTAGAGGTAGTGTTCAGCCGCCTGATTTGTTTCAGAGCCGAAGTTTTTGGATATACTGTATCTGTGACATATATATTATTAAATGAGTATTTATTTATTGATCTTTAAATGTCTTACAGCCTATTGGTTAAGTTTGATCACATTTAGTTCACATTATGTGCTCAAACAATCCGCTATTAGCATTTGTATAAAGTTGTGCTCTCTCCATCAATTTCCCGAATTGCAGGGTACTCTTTGAATATCTTGCATTAAATTTGTAATATGTTTGTTTTGAAGAGCTGCATATCCTGTGAATTTCTTTTTTTTTGTAGGCCTTACTTTTTATGCATCCCCAGAGAAAATAATATAGAGGGGCCAAATCCGGGGATCTTCGGGGGAAATAATCCTTCACTGATGAAAATTAAGTTTTGCCTTGCGTTTAAAAAACACCCTGTTTAAACATGTACAGAAAAAACTACTTTACCGACCTTACGTCAATGACATATTTTCTAGTAACCTACTACTACTTTACCGACCTTATTCTGTAGCAGCATTGTCACGTATCCCTTACTACCTTACCGACCTGTCTCCGACAAGTGGCGCAGTCTGGTGGCATCTCACCGAACTTCGTGCTGAACGTAATCGTGGAATTACCTCTCAGTGAATGACTCAATTAAACCGCACTAAAGTGAGAGCGGTGATTGTGTGGCTCACTTGATCGATGTGTCACATATACGCACTTTATTATACTCGTTGCTTTGAGAAAATAAAAATATTAATGAAAAATTTTTATTTCACTATTTTTAAAGGGGTAATTACTAGCCTATTTGTGTGACCTTTCTTAATAAAAAATAATATATACTACTAAAATAAAATAACATGGGTTTTTACTTTATCAATCGATCAAATTGATTATTGCTCATAAAAGTGGAATGGGTAAACCATTTTCTCGTTCTCAACGAATTTAAATTTGTTTTTTTTATGTATTTTTTGTTTAGTTCAAGTATGAGTTCAATTTAAACTAAGTATCTCTTGGAATTGTTTTTTGACGTCATTAGTTTGGAGTGAAAGTTTAAAACTGGAAAAGATTATGAGTCAATAATATATGAGTAGTCTACACATTAACACTGGAATAATAACTTAAGAGACTTAAAAAATCAACTTAATTAGATTTAATACGACACTTAAATCGTAACTCTATTCAATACGACCACTGATTGAGTAAATGATACGACACTTAACACATCTTAATTCAATACGCACTTAAGTCATCTCAACTCTATTCAGTGCGTACTTAGGACAGTTTACCTGTATTAAATACGACAATTAAGACTTCCTAACTATATTCAACACTACACAAAGGTGAAAACATGGTGGATTGGCGAATCAAAGAGCAAGCGGCGAGTCGAGTAGCATGGTTTTTGATAATGCATGTTGTCCAATGGGCTAACTTATGGTACAGCTCGACACTTCACAATACATTCTATATATGATAGTTATTTTATTTTAGTTATGTTGTGAGTCCCACGATACCCCTAGCCCAAATTCTTTCTCAGTCTCCCCTTTTAATAAATTACTGTAACGCTTGACCTATGAGGACCCTCACGTTCTCTACACATGCCCACAGCGGGCCTTGTCTAGATGTTTACCAATAATTTCAAGCCTAATCCAATAAATATGTCTAAACTCAAATAATCAATACTTTACCCTTATTTAGACGGGAATGTCACATAAATTCATTAGTTTAACGCACATGCAGCTGCAACCACTTTAGGTGACGCTTGTCACTATGAACTATTGTAAGGGTTCCCCTTACAATTAGAATTATTAGACAAGTCTAACGATAATTATGTTATCCAAATCCTATTGGTCTAGGTGGGTGTGGCTAACACCCTATTGGTGCTAAGCTGGAGGAGGTACCCTCTGGGGCTGTGTCCCCACTACTTTACCCCTTCTAATAAAACCCTAGACTTGGAGTAGGAAGACAGACAACTAGTTACACTGGCTGGAGGGTGTTCTCAGAGAGCCCGACAGTGCAGTTAGCGTAGCGCGTCTCCTTGTTCCGAATATTCTAAGTGTCGATTTTTGGACTTTGTCATTATTTTATCAGTTGTGTCACATTGTGATTGTGCCTGTATCTTGAGTCGCAATATACCACTTCCGAACTGTCTTGGTTGATTTTAATCATTTAAATTACCAGCTAACCTCCGCGCTTATTGTACTCCGGCAGCCACTCGACGGGATACAACATAAATTTCTGGTGTCAGTTGTGTGGGGTGATTTCGCAATTAACTCCCGCGAATACTGGTTCAACGAGACATCCCGGAAGACCAAGAAAGAAGACATCAAGAGGCCTGGTAAGTGGCACGACGCTGCACTGCGGAGACTCATCCCCAGGGAGGTCCACCTCAGCAGCCACTGTCTTTCTGCGAGTCTATTGTTTCACCGGCGAGGGTCGCGGCACTCATCGCAGCTTTCGGCGCTGCATCCGGCGCTTCAATTCGGGCCGCCTCCGTCATCAGACTTCGCAATCAAAACAAAAAGTAAGTGGATGATTCATGTATGTTGACGTAAATCAGAAAGGCAATGTCGGTCAATGAATTTATTGCTGAAGTTGATAGGTTAGCAGAGGAAGTAGTAGAAGACAATGCGAATAATAATGCAGCCTCTAGTGACGATAGCTGTAGCGAGTGCTCTAGTAGGAGTAACCGTAGAGAACCACACAGCACGGTTAACGAAAGAGCTACTCAAGTAGGGTCGGTAGCACAAACACAAAATGTTAGGGCTAGGACGCTGACCTTAGATCAGGCCACCAAGTTTGTCCCAGAGTACAATGGTAGGCGTGATGATTTGTGTAAGTTTATTAGTTGCGGGGATTTCGCTGTAGACAATGTAGACGAATCGTACCTGCCACTATTGTTTGAAATTCTAAAAAACAAGCTCGTGGGCGATGCTTATAACATTGTCCGTTTTAAGGAACTAAATTCTTGGGCTCAGTTGAAGGTAGCTTTAAGAGATAAATATGGAGACAAGAAGAATGTTGCACATTTGCAGCTGGAGATGAGTAGCGCTCGTCAACAAAAGGACGAAGACGTCAGGGCATTTTCCGAGAGACTAAACTCAATATTAAGTGGTTTGGCAGTACAGATGACTGCAAACAAACCGCGCAGTGTTAAGTCCGCAATATATGATGTACTCGAACTTCAGAGGCACAATGCCTTCATTGAGGGATTAAGACAACCCATAAAATTTCTAATGAAAGCTAAAAGCATTCCGCTATACGAAGACGCTGTCGAAGCGGCAGTAATTGAAGAAATCAATATCTTGAGTGACAAAGAAAGCCAACAATACTTTGGAATTAAGCAAAAAGAAAACAAACAAGAAACAAGAGTTAAGTGCACAAACTGCAAGAAGGTAGGACACGAATATAAAGACTGTTATTTTAAAAAGACTTCTTTTTCTAAAGAAAGGTTTTTTAAACACAGTGACAAAAAAGAAAGGAGTAATTTCCACGTCAAAGCCATGGTTACGTGTCGCTACTGTGGTAAGGCTGGGCATATTGAATCTCAGTGCTTTAAGAAGCAGAGGGACACCCAAGGCAGAGATCAAACCCCTAGGTTCCAAAACAGTCGAGACCAGGGAAACGCAACGCGCTCGGCGACAAGCGGCCCGTCAACGAGTGCCAGACAGTACAAGTAGGTCGCATAATCAATGGGAAAAATCACGAGTGCATTGAAATGGAGTTATCCGAAACAATAGATCAAAAAACTAGTTTGCTTTTAGACACAGGTGCTGATATTAGTATTATCAAAGTAGGTAAGCTACAAGATGAAGCGCAAATTCTAGACAATACCTCAAAATCAATATTGGGAATATCCGAAGATCCGGTAAAGACAATAGGAACCATAAATCTAATTATTAACCTGATTGACAGACAAATTGAGCACCCATTTCAGGTTGTTTACAATAACTTCCCATTAAAAAGCGATGGAGTTTTAGGAAGAGACTTTATGAGCAAACATAAAGCGAATATCGATTATGACAGAGGAGTCGTCCAAGTAGGCAGAACTAAATGGGGGTTAGTCCCTTATGTAAATAAAATAGTTTTACTGCCCAGAAGCGAGACCATTTTGGCCGCAAAAACCAGCACAGTTGGAGAGGGTGTTGTTTATTGCCATGAGCTGTCACCCGGCGTCCTTTTAGGGAGCGGTGTCACAAAAGCATACAAAGGTCAATGTTTGGTGAGCATAACTAACACTAATGAGGAGGCTGTTGAAATTGATGTCCCCAGTGTGACACTGGAGAAGTTAGGATTTGAAACTGATGAGTGTCATATATTTAAAATAGGTGATGAACAAAATGCTAACACAAATAGAAGTGAAGGAGTACTTAAACAATTGAGGATTGATCACTTAAATAAAGAAGAGAAGAAAGCTTTGCTTGAAGTTTGTTTGGAATATAATGATCTATTTCATCTCCCTAACGATAAATTAACCTGTACAGATACAGTTGAGCACACAATACCATTGAAACAAGATACTTCACCAATTAACATAAAACAATACAGAATCCCTGAGCAGCATAAAAAGGAAGTTCAAAAACAAATTGACTCAATGTTAGACCAAGGTATAATAGAGGAAAGTCAAAGTGAGTGGAACGCACCATTGATTGTTGTACCCAAAAAGATGGATGCAAGTGGTGAAATAAAGTGGCGCATATGTATTGATTTCAGAAAATTAAATGATGTTACTATTGGTTCTGTGTTCCCTTTGCCAAATATCACAGATATTTTAGACCAGTTAGGGAAGAGCAAATATTTTACAACATTGGATTTGGCTAGTGGTTTTCATCAGATAAGGATGAGTGAAGCTGATAAACACAAAACAGCATTTAGCACACCATTTGGCCACTATTCCTTTGCCAGAATGCCATTTGGGCTCAAAAATGCACCTGCGTGTTTCCAGCAGCTGATGAATAATGTCTTGTCAGGACTCCAAGGTATAAAATGTTTTGTCTACCTAGATGATATTGTGATTTACGCACCAAACCTAAAGGAGCATCAGGAGAAGTTAAAAGAAGTGTTTGATCGTTTACGACAGCATAAACTGAAATTAAATGCTGACAAGTGTGAATTTCTTAGGAAGGAAGTTAGTTACTTAGGTCATGTTATCACTGATGAAGGATTAGCCCCTGATCCAAAGAAAACAGAAGCCGTGGATAAGTATCCCCGCCCAAAAAATGCTAAGGATATCAAGAGCTTCCTCGGACTAGTGGGCTACTACAGACGCTTCATTCAAGATTTTAGCAAGATTGCACAACCGTTAAATGATTTATTAAAGAAGGATGTTACATTTGAATGGACTGAAAAACAAGAAAATAGTTTCCTTATACTGAAAAGCAAATTAGTATCTGCACCGCTTTTGCAATACCCTGATTTTACCAAAGAATTTATAATTACTACAGATGCCAGCAATGTAGCTGTGGGAGCTATCTTAAGTCAAGGAAAAATTGGAGAGGATAAACCGATCGCTTATGCAAGCAGGACACTTAACAAAGCAGAGAAATCATATAGCACAACAGAGAAGGAATTAACTGCTCTTGTGTGGGCAATTAAGTATTTTAGACCGTACATTTACGGTACGAGATTCACCCTTGTGACAGATCATAAACCACTTCAATGGTTGTTTAGTGTCAAAGATCCTGGTTCGCGCCTTATGCGCTGGATCATAAAATTGACCGAATATGATTTTGCGATAGTTCATAAGAGTGGGAGAAGGAACACTAATGCAGACGCACTGAGCCGTGTTGAGATAAATATGGCTACTACATTAAGAGGAGATGAACCAACAGAAGAGGAGAAAAATGAGATTATAAGGGAATATCATGACGCTACTTTGGGAGGACATCAAGGAGTCACGAGGACGTACAAGAGAATTAAACTGAAATATGATTGGCCAAATCTCAGAAATGACATTGAAGCATACATAAAGAAATGTCCCAGTTGTCAGAAAAATAAAACATTCATAAAGGACACAAAGAAGGTGCCAATGCAAATTAGTTCTGAATTATCTAGACCTATGGAACAATGGGCTATGGATATAGTTGGCCCTCTTCCAGTTTCAGCGCAAGGTTTTAAATGGCTTTTAACGTTTCAAGATTGCTTTACAAAGTATAGCGAGGCTATTCCTATTGTCGACCAAACAGCTGATACTATAGCGAGAGAGTTTGCAACCAAAATTATTTGTAGGCATGGAACGCCAGAACGTTTACTAACCGACCAAGGTCAGAATTTGATTGGAGAGGTTATGCAGTCAGTTTGCGAACTACTAAAAATAAAGAAGCTGCAAACAACAAGTTATCATCCGCAGGCGAACGGTTCGCTCGAAAGGAGTCATCGGACATTAGCAGAATACCTAAGACACTACATCGACGAAGACCAGCTAAATTGGGATTTATGGATTCCATATGCAATGTTCACCTATAACACGTCTGTGCATACATCCACAGGACACACACCTTTCTCATTAATGCACGGTAGGGAAGCAGAGCTACCAACAAGCCTAGTGAAAACGAAGCCAGGACCACAATACAATCATGATGACTACTCTGAAGAGCTAAAGAAAAGATTGCAAAGCGCACATTGTTTAGCGAAACAAAACCTTAATGTTAAGAAAGAAAAGAGCAAGAAACAATACGACAAGACAACAACAGATAAATCGTTTGGTGTCGGAGACAAAGTACTCCTACACGATGAGACAGTAAGAAGAGGCAGGTCGAAGAAATTAAGTGCACAATGGATAGGACCGTACACGATAGCTAAGAAAGATTCAGAGGTTAATTACACCATTAAGAAAGGCAAAAAATGTGTTAAAGTTCATGTAAACCGTCTAAAGAAGTTCGAAGATTAATTGTAACTATATGTTACAGATGATCTGGCTAATACTACTACTTGCTACTGTTGCACATGGTGAAACAGATAATCAAGGAAATAATAACGCTTACACCAATGAAGTGATTCGCAACAACCCAGGAGTATACTTTGAGAAGATCGGAACAGCGCAGCTCAGCAATGAAGAATGGAAGCTTCTCACCTACATCGATGTAAATACCTACTACTCAAGGTTCGATTACGTAAAGCTAAGGTTCAACAAGCTAACCAGATTTTGTGCAAATCATTACTCAGAATATTGCCATAAAGTCGTTATAAATATGCAGAGGACTGTTGATAGCATAAAGAACAAAATGAAGCAATTGAAAATTCAGGTTGGAACAAAAGAACGAGCTAAACGTAGATTTAAGAGAGGCATGTTTGACAGCATAGGTGAAACTGCAAAAATCCTCTTTGGAGTAATGGATCATGACGATGCAAATTACTACTCAGATAAAATCAAGGAAGTCTCTTACAATCAATATGAAATGTCAAAGCTCGAGAAAGAACAAGCAGCAGTAATGATCTCTACAATAAAGACAATGAACAAAACTATTAATGATGTTAACGCCAATCAGGAATCTATTATTAAGGCATTTGAGGAAATTGTTAATTTTCAAAACGTTACTAGACTTATTGTTAACGATAAATTTAATAATGTAACAATTCAAACCATGGTGGCACAGTACGTTGAGCTTGTCAGTATTGAAGCATTTCAGTTAGAATTAGACATTAAGGATTTATTGCAAGCTATGATTGATGCAAGAAAAGGCGAAATACATAGTAGTGTTATTGACCTTAAGGCGTTACAAACAGAGTTGGAAGCTGTTAGGATCAAATTACCTGCAGGCCTTGCCTTTCCGGTTACTGTTGATGATGAATCTATTCATTTATTTTTTGACCTATTCTCTATAAGTACATTTCTTAAGGAAAATAAACTTGTCTATGTGTTAACAATTCCCTTAGTGAATGATATACTATTTGATTTGTATAAAGTTAATCCACTGCCTAAACTATTGAGAGGCAATGAATATTTGTTTGTACAACCTAAGCAAGAATTTTTAGGAATAGATAATGTGAAACAATATTATGTTAATTTGAATACGGCTGACGTTAAGAACTGTAAGTGTATAAAGAGAGATGTTTATGTTTGTAAACAGACAACACCTATATATCACATGCACCTTCATGAATCATGTGAAATAAAACTTTTTAAAAGCATAAATTCAAACAGATGTGATCAAAATTACACAACCAATTTGGCAAAAGATGGTTAGGTCAAACGCTTGGTTATATGTGTTACCAATAAACGAAACGTTGACGGTGTCCTGTAGAGATCCCGGAAAGTTAAGTGGTATCTATTCCGTACAATTAAGTAATGTGGGAATTATTTCCCTACAAGCCAAATGCAGAGCCTATGGCTCTGGTGTTATTCTCCTGCCTAGCAGTGAATATGACAGTAATACCACAAGCCAATTTATTCCTCCTTTTGATCTATCTTACGATTGTTGTGAACTAGATATTGAAAATAAAAATGATATACCAGTACTTACTTTACCAAAATCATTTAAATCAGTAGTCAGTCACTCTGATGATCTAGATGCAGCAAGTTACCGTTTAAATGAGATAAAGAATGTTTTGGAGAAAGATAATGTTCATGAAATTAATGAGACTAGACTTACCCATTATTCAGTTTTGACTTATGTTATTTGTGGAGCTATAATTCTATCATTAGTTTACTATATTTACACCAATTGTCTAACTAAATGTTTTTGCCTAAGCAATTTGTTCCGTTGTTGTAGTAAAGATTTGGAACAAAAAGTTGAGGATTCGTTGCGACAAGTGCAAACTATAGGCAACAAACCTATTGTTATTAAACAATATCAGTATGGGGCCTCTATCGAGGACATTTCAGCAACACGGTCAGACCCAAACTTACCTCTGCTAGAGGCTAGTGCCAAAGCCGCCCAAGCAAACAGACAAATTGATGACATTGATAAAGATGTTAAGGAGATCAAAGAAATCTCCAAAGGTACATACAAGTACCTGAGACCTCGTACAAAGAGAGTGTAAATAATATTTTATCCGTAGTCATTGTTCACACATTCATTTATGAATTATTTTAGCTTTGTTTTTAATTTCTTTCATATAACCAGTTGTATTGTATTGTATTGTATTGTGTGGCATTGTATTGTGTTGTATTGCATAATCATCTATATTGTTGTGTTTGTATTAATTCATATAAGTAGTGTTTTCGTGTTTTATCTTAGTTTATATAGCTTTTATATTTTGTGTGTTTATGTTGTAAGAAGCGCAAGCTTGTAGCTTACACTTCTTTTAATAGGGGGGGAGGTGTTGTGAGTCCCACGATACCCCTAGCCCAAATTCTTTCTCAGTCTCCCCTTTTAATAAATTACTGTAACGCTTGACCTATGAGGACCCTCACGTTCTCTACACATGCCCACAGCGGGCCTTGTCTAGATGTTTACCAATAATTTCAAGCCTAATCCAATAAATATGTCTAAACTCAAATAATCAATACTTTACCCTTATTTAGACGGGAATGTCACATAAATTCATTAGTTTAACGCACATGCAGCTGCAACCACTTTAGGTGACGCTTGTCACTATGAACTATTGTAAGGGTTCCCCTTACAATTAGAATTATTAGACAAGTCTAACGATAATTATGTTATCCAAATCCTATTGGTCTAGGTGGGTGTGGCTAACACCCTATTGGTGCTAAGCTGGAGGAGGTACCCTCTGGGGCTGTGTCCCCACTACTTTACCCCTTCTAATAAAACCCTAGACTTGGAGTAGGAAGACAGACAACTAGTTACACTGGCTGGAGGGTGTTCTCAGAGAGCCCGACAGTGCAGTTAGCGTAGCGCGTCTCCTTGTTCCGAATATTCTAAGTGTCGATTTTTGGACTTTGTCATTATTTTATCAGTTGTGTCACATTGTGATTGTGCCTGTATCTTGAGTCGCAATATACCACTTCCGAACTGTCTTGGTTGATTT
Organism: Flexamia atlantica; assembly: GCA_035578135.1. NCBI lineage: Eukaryota > Metazoa > Arthropoda > Insecta > Hemiptera > Cicadellidae > Flexamia > Flexamia atlantica. The sequence goes on along the minus strand of JAQJVK010000023.1, from coordinate 5,758,661 downwards.
TAATCATTTAAATTACCAGCTAACCTCCGCGCTTATTGTACTCCGGCAGCCACTCGACGGGATACAACAGTTATAATGTATAATGTTTTATGTAATTGTGAACTTTTTTTAATAAAAATATATGAATTTGAATTTATTGGGCTAAAGTTATCAAAATTAGGGCACCTAGGCTCGCCGCTTGCCTCTAGACTCGCCGATTCACTGTGTTTTATTCAGACTGAAATCGTAACCATTGAATATATGCCCTATTCAATATATACCCTATTGAATTTAGGGTTTATATTAAATGTCGTAACTTCGATATGGTCCTTAACTCTCTATTTTCAATGCGAAACAGAGTCAACTATATTTAATACTTTATCCTTTATTTGAACTGGTGACCTAACCAGGTAGGTATATTAAGTCAAGTATAAATGAGAGATGAGTGTAAAAAGACAATGGCAACTACAATTTAACTTGGGATCCTAACCAAAATTTCGCCCACTTCATTTAAGACCTGATCGAATTATAAAGATGTTCTGTATGAACGTTGTATTCACCAATGCGGACGAAAATCCCCACTGGAGATCACCGCATCCTCAAGTCATCATAACTATCCACAATTCGCAACCTCCAAGTAGCTGGATTACAGGACACACCTCCGTCCCAGACTATACGAAAATTATCTCTTTTTTATCTCTTGTTATTTATTTATATAGGCCTAAATATTTCTTGATATCGTTTATGTTAGACATTTTAAATATTCAAAAATGTAGTTTTTCATTCAAGACTTAGTCTACAGTCAAAATGTACATTCCATTCCATTCCTAAGAGCCAAAATATCAATTTGTATTTTTAATTTTGTATTTGTATCAGCCAAGTTCCTGACTGTAGCCTTGCAACGTATAAATGACAATTGTCAATGCATTTTGTAATGTCCATGACAAGTAAATGATTCTTATTCTGATTCTATTTTTGAATCTGATTCTGATTCCACCCACCTGGCCCAATCCGATGCAGAACCTGACGAACACGAGCCACTCGGCGCCTATCCGGGCCGCCCAGGGCGTCAGCAGCGTGCCGGCCGTGGACGTCAGCAGCCCCAGACTCAGCACGTGCTTGCCGCCGTACCGCTCCGCCAGCAGCCCGCCCGGCAGCTGCGTCAGCACGTAGCCCCAGAACACCGCGGACAGGATCAGCCCCTGGGTGGCCTCGGACCAGTCGAACTCCGCCGACTGTAACACACACGGACACTGTAGCGGTGACTCAGCACTGGGTCAGCACGTAGCCGACTGTAACACACACGGACAGTGTAGCGGTGACTCAGCGCTGGGTCAGCACGTAGCCGACTGTAACACACACGGACAGTGTAGCGGTGACTCAGCGCTGGGTCAGCACGTAGCCGACTGTAACACACACGGACACTGCAGCGGTGACTCAGCACTGGGTCAGCACGTAGCCGACTGTAACACACACGGACAGTGTAGCGGTGACTCAGCGCTGGGTCAGCACGTAGCCGACTGTAACACACACGGACAGTGTAGCGGTGACTCAGCGCTGGGTCAGCACGTAGCCGACTGTAACACACACGGACAGTGTAGCGGTGACTCAGCGCTGGGTCAGCACGTAGCCGACTGTAACACACACGGACACTGTAGCGGTGACTCAGCGCTGGGTCAGCACGTAGCCGACTGTAACACACACGGACACTGTAGCGGTGACTCAGCACTGGGTCAGCACGTAGCCGACTGTAACACACACGGACACTGTAGCGGTGACTCAGCGCTGGGTCAGCACGTAGCCCCAGAACACCGCGGACAGGATCAGCCCCTGGATGGCCTCGGTCCAGTCGAACTCCGCCGACTGGAAAACAAAATTGGTTTGTTCACTACAAACTTTGTAGATTAGAAAAGAATAATATTATTAAATTAGAAGATAGCCTAACTCCCATATGATCAGTGGAACCAAAGCTTGAGACGTGAACTATAGCTACGACCACTACCAAAGCTTGTGACCTCACGATCACGTCACATGAGTGACTTGCGCCGCCCCAGAGACAGTGACTTCCTCCAGAGGGGTCCAGAGGCGTTGGAGTGTAACGCCTTGGCACTACCTCTTATGTGATGAGGGACCACCTTTCCCAACCCTCCTTGTACAACCCTCTCACTCTCTCCCTCCCCCCAGTACTCAACGATGACACGTGTGCCGCACATAGTACGGTCAGGTTGCTAGGTTCATTCTACGGACAGGTGGAAGGGTCCATAGCCCTGGTTCATCCGCTGGTGGTGAGCTACAACCTCTCCCACCTCTGCCTCTGCGACCTTCTCCCTCTCCCATCGCTCACTGTATAACTCTAACCTTCTCCTACCTTTCCCTCTCTCTCCCCCTCTACAACCCTCTCCCTCTCCTACCTATCCCTCTACAACCCTCTCTCTCTCTCTCCCTCTCTCTCCCCCTCTACAACCCTTAACCTCTCCCATCGCTCACTTTACAGTCCTCTCCCTCTCCTATTGCTTACACTATATCCCTTCCCCTCTCCCACCCCTCCCTTAACAACCCTGTCACTCCTTCCCCCCTCAACAACCCTCTCCCTCCCCCTCCCCCTCAACAACCCTCTCCCACTACCTCCCCCTCTAAACCCTCTCCCTGTCCCTCCCCCATCTACAACTCTCTCCCTTCTCACACTTACCGATGTCACATGCTCCGCCCCCACCACGGTGAGGTTGCTAGGCTCGTCGTACGGACAGGCGTGTGGGTCCACGGCCCGCGCGCTGTCCCTGTGGTAGTGCGGGATCACCATCTCCGTGATGGCCAGGCTGAGGCAGAACCGCTGGATGTAGCCGGTGGCAATCGCTAGGAACCCCATGAAGGCGAGGACGTACCGCTGCGGCACGCACCATCCTGAGGACCCCAAAAGATTTAGTAAAGTCCTTTATTCAAGCAATAGACATAATGTAATAATAGACCTGATTCTACAGTAGGAGTAATTCATTCGTGAAATGGGAGAGGGAGGGTAATGTGTATACTTATCATTCAGCAACGACAGGCCAACTCCACGAAGGCAGACGAAAATATATGAAGAATTCCAAAGTCTCCGAAAATGTAATAGTCTAAGTGTTAAATTCCTGACTTCTGGGTAGGACCGCGTCGTACTGTCGAAGATTTCCGCCGACGTTTCGGAGACATTGCAGTACTCCATCTTCAGGGCGAATAGCGTAGTCGCGCACAACACAAACTACTTTATCACTGAGTAATACGGTAGTTTTAAAGTAGTAAAGTAGTTTGTGTTGTGCGCGACTACGCTATTCGCCCTGAAGATGGAGTAATGCAATGTCTCCGAAACGTCAGTGGAAATCGACGCGGTCCTACCCAGAAGTCAGGAATATAACATCGTGTGAAAACGACCGTGGAAGCCTACATTCTTCTTTTTAGTAGTGTCATTACCTAGTGGACAATGAATAAACTTTAAGAAGGAGATAGAAACTAATGATTAATTCAATAAGAAACTACAGACGTCGATATAAAATAAGAAATTCAATCAGCCAATGATATACTTGGCGGAATCTTACGAACTACAATCGTTGATTTGCGTTTGTTACGTGAGAGACATGTCTGTCACTGGTGGAAGATGAGTAAAATTCTCTTCCTCTCCCGCTTCTTAGTTGTATTCATTCTACTGTAATACATTTTCACAAACACCACCATACATCATATCAACTTATATAACTGCACGTCACTACTTTAAAACTTTGACGACATCTATGGAAATTTAAAACGAATATATGAAGGCGATTATTCAAATTCAAATTCAAATTCAAATTCTTTATTTGTAGTTGACAATTTATAAAATTGTATTACAAGAGTCAGTTAGTTTTAGCAATAACCACAATACATTTGTTTTAAAACTAAAAATTACATCTGTATAAAAATGAAAACTAGCTAGTCAAAAACTCATCAACAGAGTAAAATGCCCTTTCCACTAGGAATTTGTTTAACACCTATCTTTTTTAAAAGATGAAGGTGTTATTTTATTTTTGGAGGAAGTTTGTTATAAAATTTAGGACCAATGTTTTGTGGAAGAGATGCAGCCAAATCTAATCTGTGAGAATTTTGCCTATGTAGAAACCTATTTCTTGTAAAGTGGTCATGGATATCTGCGCCTAATTGGAATAAGAATATTTAAATTTATAGAATATTATGACCTGGAAAATGTATTGCGATGCCAAAGTCAAAATATTCAAGGATTTTGTAGTTTTGATTGTAGCGTATTATGTATATAGACTGGATGATATGAAAAATTAGTTACTTGTACGGATCGGCTAATTCATTTGCCAGGATTATTAATCAGCCCAATAACCAATGGCAGCTGCTTGGTCCAGAATTCAACCTTCGCAAAAATTTCTCAATATCTTGCTTTAGATAGTTTTGGCGATCTTTGTTCTACGAGGCGAGCACTTTATCTCTGTGCTACCCAACCAATCCTAGTACTCGAACGCATGGCTTCTTCAACATAGCCCCAAGACAGTCGGTTGTATTGCTACAAAGAAATCCTAATGTGAACCTACTCAATATTAATTTGAGTCTATTGAATAAGAGTTTGTCTGCTTCGATCCTGTATGCCTGTTACCTCGAGATTTCTGCTTGGATCCTCTATACCTGATACCTCGAGATTTCTGCTTGGATCCTCTATGCCTGATATCTCGAGATTTCTGCTTGGATCCCCTATACCTGATACCTCAAGATTTCTGCTTGGATTCTCTATACCTGATCTTCCGATGGACTAGCAGTACGCCACTAAAGTTTTTATTGGAATAGTTAATGTGTTCAGGGAATCATATCATGAACATGATATACCACTTCAGAATGTACCATCGGGGAAATATGAAGGTCATTGTTTTGTAGTTTTGATTTTTTCAATCTAAGCCAAAGTTATAGTTGCTGCGAATAAACATCAAACGCTAAAAGACAAGGGATCTTTTCCGTTATACGTATACCACCATTCCAAATTTACCCTTCAAACTTGATTTTTGATCGAGCACCATAAACTAGGTCAGATAATTGTTATTAATCGTTTTAAAGTGGAAATCCCTTGTAAGAATATTTTACCTACGGTTTCGATACCTTATCTACCGTTATCTCTGTCTAGACGCGATAAGCCAGCGTCTGGCCGTCTAGCGATACCACTTGCAGTTGGTTAGGTTAGGTTAGGTTAGGTTAGGTTAGGATAGGTTAGGTTAGTTTAGGTTAGGTTAAACTAAACCTAACCTAATTTACTAAAATCAAGCTTGAAAAACAAACGCGAAACAGTGGCATACGTATAACGGAAAATATCCGCTATCGCTACTGACAGTCAAGAGTTGTCCTAGTCTTTTATTTTCTATTTCTTCCTAACTTTCTTTCCTAACCTAACCTAACATAACCTAAACCTAACCTAGTTTACACAAATCAAGCTTGAAAAACAAACCCGAAACAGTGATATACGTATAACGGAAAAGATCCAAGACAAGAATATTTCACATACACAATTGCAGCTTATTCAAATGGTTCAGTTATTTGATCTGATATATAGTTTCACCTAATTTAATTATAAATAGTTAACCTAAGGTTTATCTAGTTATTTTATGGAGTTTAAGTGCATTAGATTAGAGTTCTCTCTGTGTCAAAGATACTCAGAAATCAACAATGTTTTATGGTTAGATATAGATAACAACCTGTTAGTAATTAAATTCGGATAGTTTCAGCATTATATAACCTCTCAAATTTCTATTTTGTAATTTTAGCACGCCTCAATAAACTCTTACATTTCCCGTCACAGCAGAACATCAATTATTTAATGGCTATACGCTCCTCTTGATACGATTATCATGGCTAGGCTGTGTAAACGTAGCTATTATGTTTGACCATGATCGAACGCCTTTCTGAATACTTAGAGAAACATCTCCTAGAAAATATAATTACTGCTTTATTGTGGTTACATTAACATCAATAGTAAGTAGTGAGTAGAATTGTTTTAAAACGTTAGTTACTTAAGGCTAATCCAGTTTTGAATTTTTTCACGTGATATGAATTAGTATTCTTTTTTTGTGAGTAAAAACAAGTTGTATCCTTTAATATGTTATACAGCTTATTACTAATCAGTTATAGTGAAAAAAAATTATAATTGTTGTTAGTAATCAGTGAAGGCAACTGTCCGCAAAAATCAAAATCATAACACAGCTTCTTGAAATTCTTTATAATAATATTCATGAATCGCTGACTAGACAAATATTTTTGTTAGAACAATTTCAGGATTAGTTATGGAAAATAGGCAGAAAGTAAAGAAGTATGTAAACCAAGATACATGAGTGGGCAAAATTTGCATTTTAAAACAAAGAAAGGTCCCTGAATATGCATGAAAATACCAAACCTTCCTCAAGTGTGTTTTTGGGTGGTCATCCACTGCTCTTGGCTAGAAAGAAACTAAAGCTTAACTTTCCTAACTTCTGCGTACTTGTTGCCTTGAAAATTTGCGAAATAGTAGACCTACAGGCCTACCTACTACAAGTGATGATTCGTTTTGTGGCTGTTTTGTCAAGTATGTATTCAGTTTATTAATAGGATGTATATCCGATCAGTCCAAGAAGAATTTCAGGAATAATGCCTCTAATTTACCAGGATAGCAGAATCTTAAGAAATGTAGAAATACGACTTCACAAATCGATTGTTCGATAAAAATGTGATTAAAGTTTCCCACAACGAAAGTTTAAGAAGAAAAGTAAGAAGATAAATTCGTACACTAAGAAGACAGATATATATTTTGAAATGCGATCTCGCAATCAATAAGGAAAGCTGACAAGTCAGGACTAAGTAATAAGGTACAGATTTTCCGGATGTAACACGTGTCTACCCATTTACATAAATCAACTGTTCTCGTTCTTGAATCAACTGTTCTCGTTGGGGCTTCCACTCAAACTGAAACCAAAATCATCAAATACCAAGATCTCTGTTAATTTTTTAATCATTCTTTATTCATTCGACTGTTCTTCATTCAGTTTCAAAACTGCTGGTGATGCTAAGCTTTCTTACAGTTTCCAGTAAACATGTATATGCATGAAAATGCGTAGCCCTGACGTTTTATATTGAAGCTTCTCTATTTTCGAGTGTCCACGCCATTGACTGTGTTTTAAATGCGTTAAAGGGTAAAAGAGAGATGCACCTTTGTTAAATTTACTTTCAAAGATCAAGTGCTGTAACGAAAAGCAGCAAACAGTGTGCAGCTAGGATCTTTTATCGCAGCCAAATGGCTAAAGGGATTGACTTAGAGATATTTTTAATGAAGACATAATAGTATATTTCATTACAAGGACCTAAAGTGACGCTTTTCGTACAAGGTCAAGTTTTACAACCGAGGCTGTAAGCCGAGGTTGAAAAATGACCGAGTAACGAAAAGCAGCTTTAGGTCCGTGTGATGAACTATATTTTTCGTTATATTGCTCAATACAATACGTAAACGACTTAAGAAAACCAAAATGTTACTGCTTGTTTACCTTTAAAGATGCCTTCAAAAGATGCCACCGTCTTGTTCTTGCTATTTGAAGCAATAAGCTGATTGTCTGTTTCATTTGTGTTAAGGTAGACTGACAACAATGAACAACTATCGACGTATCGAACGCATGTAATAATCGATTGGTGAAATGAGCGATTTTCACCAATTGATTAAACCTACAACATGAATGTTTCGATAGTAACGTTGAATGTTTCGATTATTTGTAATCGAATGAATATTGTTCGATTATTACGACGTACTCGGCACTTTTTGACTTTTATAGTCCTAGGACTATAAAGAGTCAGCTGGTATCGAGTACATCAGCTTTTAATTCCTAGGAAGAAAAAGAGTGTATTTAGATCCGGAAAACATGCATTAAAAACATCTGTTTTTGAAGCAGTATAACGAAAAATCCTTTTCCGGAGGAATGCGTAAATCACTGATATGTACTGGATCCATAATCAGTCAAATTTTATTGTTACAACTATACAAGGATATTTCATCGTCACTATAGGATAAGATGCTGAATGTATCTCCTCCAAAATATAATTACTGCTTTTTGTATTACATTAACATTAATAGTAAGTAGTGAGTACAATTGTTTAAAAATGTTAGTTACTTGGGGCAAATCCAGTTTTGAACTTTTTCACGTGATATGAATTAGTTTTTCTTTTTGGCGTAGTCAAATATTGTGAGAAAAAGTAGTTGTAGCCTTTAATATGTTAAACAACTTATTATTAATCAGTTTGTTGTCACCAATAATTGAAGGCAACTGTCCGCAAAAATCAAAATCAAAACATAGCTTCTTGTAATTCTTAATAATAATATACATGAATCACTAAAAGCAAAAGTCGTTGACTCGACAACAATATTTGTTGGAACAATTTCAGGATTAGTTATGGAAAATAGGCAGAAAGTAAAGAAGTATGTAAACCAAGATACATGAGTGGGCAAAATTTGCATTTTAAAACAAAGAAAGTCCCTGAATATGCATGAAAATACCAAACCTTCCTCAAGTGTGTTTTTGGGTGGTCATCCGCTGCTCTTGGCTAGAAAGAAACTAAAGCTTAACTTTCCTAACTTCTGCGTACTTGTTGCCTTGAAAATTTGCGAAATAGTAGACCTACAGGCCTACCTACTACAAGTGATGATTCGTTTTGTGGCTGTTTTGTCAAGTATGTATTCAGTTTATTAATAGGATGTATATCCGATCAGTCCAAGAAGAATTTCAGGAATAATGCCTCTAATTTACCAGGAAAGCAGAATCTTAAGAAATGTAGAAATACGACTTCACAAATCGATTGTTCGATAAAAATGTGATTAAAGTCTCCCACAACGAAAGTTGAAGAAGAAAAGTAAGAAGGTAAATTCGTACACTGGGAAGACAGATAGACATCTTGAAATATGATCTTGCAATCAATAAGGAAAGCTGACGAGTCAGGACTTTTTAAGTAATCAAGTACAGACTTTCCGGATATAACACGTGCCTACCCATTTACATAAATATTTGTATCAACTGTTCACGTTGGGGTTTCCACTCAAACTGAAACCAAAATCATCAAATACCAAGAGCTCTGTTAATTTTCTAATCATTCTTTATTCATTCGACTGTTCTTCATTCAGTTTCAAAACTGCTGGTGATGTTAAGCTTTCTTACAGTTTCCAGTAAGAAACAGAAGAAAGCATATTCTTTCATGTATATGCATGAAAATGCGTAGCCCTGACTATTTAGATTGAAGCTTCTCTATTTTCGAGTGTCTGTGCCAGTGACTGTGATTTAAATGCGTTATCGGGTAAAAAAGAGGTGCTCATTTGGTAAAATTACTTTCAAAGAATGTGCCGTAACGAAGACCACCAAATAGTGTGCAGCTAGGATCTTTTATCGCAGCCAAATGGTTAAAGGGACTGACTTAGATATATTTTTAATGAAGATATAAAATACTTTTTCATCACTCCGTACCGAAAGTAGCTACTTTCGATGTCAGCTGGTAGCAACGAAAACGATCGTTTCCCAAGCTCTAATTTAGAGCAAGGGAAAAACGATCAGCTGATTTTCCCTTGCTCTAAATTTGTTTTCCCTTGCTCTCAATTAGTTTTCCATTTGCCCGCTACGCGCTCTGACGTCGCTTTGCCGTTTATTCTTACAATTTAAATCAGCTGTGCTTATTGTTCAACAATGTAAACCGAAAACAGGAATAGGTATAAATGAGTTTTGCTGTGTTGTTATTATAGCGCATGTTTAAAATCTCTCAACCAATACCAACTGCACAATAAACATAACCTTGAACTTCTAATTTTTACGTTGTTATGTAGGCTTATTATAGTAAATTTGTTATTATAAAAAAACGTTAATTGAGAAACATAATAGTTTGCATTTTACTGAGGTTTCTTCTTCAGCATTGTGTGTATTTTTGCGTCGTGATGAAAAGTACCGTTCATAACTTGTACCGAAAGTGATTTTCCGGCACTTGCTCCAATTATTCCCGTATGCTCGACTTCGCCTCACACGTGAAATTCGATATTCCTGTGTTCGGCTCCGCCTCACACATGAAACTTGGGCGCGCACCGGAAAGTGCCACTTTCGGTACTAGTAATGAAATATACTATTGAGAGGATACGTTCCAGACCTAATGTTAGATACATTAGATACAATAGTTGAAATGGCGACCTACCCAGGTATGTATTTTAAGCCAAGTATGAATGACAGATGAGTGAAGGATGATTGTGGCGCGATCTTGTAGTCTTGTTACTGACTAAGGCCGACATATTCCTTAGACAGGACTGTTAATTAATAGCCCAACAGCCAATGGCAACTAAGGGACCTACATTTTAACGTGGGATCCGAACCACGATTTCGCCTCGGTTAACAATTTACGAACTGGTCTAATTATGAGGATGGTCCCATGAACGAGTATTCAATAGTGCGGACGTTAATCCCCACTAAGGAACACCGCGTCCACAAATATATTGTTAAATATTGAAACAAATGAATTGACAAATAAAGAAATTCAATCACGTAATACCAGTTATTGGTAACCCCCAAGGAAAGGCTCCATGTCAGCGATACGGTTGAACCGCTACATCAGCAATATAGCCTGAGACGAATGCCTTGGCCGAGGCCATTGTAAGCCCAATGTAACATTTGTCTTATGGATGGACTGCGCCACAATATTTGACTCGGTATATACGAGACCGTCGCCAATACGTTCTTTGTATCCGCCTCAGATCCGGAACCGGAGAAGAAAGTTCGACGCCTGGAACTTTCCGTTGGCACTTCCCACACTCGCCGTGGGCTATAGATTTTTAGTCTAGCCATTGACTTTGAATCTGGAGCAGACATTCCATCGCATTTTCATGTTTACCAGCTTCATCTACAGCTTTCACAAATATAGCAGCAGATTCAGCTTCAATTTTCTATTATACCTCCTTCTATGGATATAACATTTAAGCCTTGGAAGCTAAAGAAGCCCTAACGGATTTTAAGAACGGGAAAATCCGTTGTTGGTGAGTATTAGCTATCTACCTACCAAATATAGGGTCAGTCAAGACTGTAGTTAAACCAGTTAAACGTGACAAAGCTCCAAACAAACAAACCCAAAAACCTCCAGACTTATTTTATTTGTAGGATTGACACTTTAGAATTGACCCCCTTATCTAACCCATATGTCAATAGTATTGTCTAACAAAACCGGAATACATACTTAGTTATAATTAATCTTGGTTACGTTGCTTTTTAAACAGCACTGATTTCTTATTGGATTGGCGAGATTATCTTCTTTAACAATATGAAATAAAGAATTACCAGTGAACTTTTAAAAGTGCCTATCTAACGAAATATTGTGTCGAACAACAGATATAATAACAAAATCAGTGATAATATCAATAAATAATGTTTCGTATCTTGAAAATATATTCAATCTTGAATATTCCATCAGATAACCTCGAGCTGTAACAATGCAAGAGACGAACATTGAACACTGAATATTGATATTATATTAATAATGTGTTTGCATGAAGGGCATAACTGATTATAAATTAAGAATTAAAAATTTGTACCTGTTAGATTTCAGAATAAACGGATAGGCTAATAAAGTATGATAAAAATTGAGGCCACTATATTTTCCAAATAAAAAAGAAGATACAAATTTGTCATAGTTGAGATTAAGAACGTTTATGGTTCGAATTACCCAATAGTACGATCATATTTTAATGGATAGTTAATTCATGATTTAGTTTTGTATTACTCATTCTCAACAAGGTTTCTCGTCTATGTGGGAGTTATTGTAATAATTTCACAATATCGTTAGAAGAAAATCCAGGAAAATTTTACGAAAAACTATACTTTAAGCCCATTTTTCCCATAGTATTGCTGTCAAATACTACTTGACGGAAAATGATATTATTCTTCCACAAACCCTTTAAAAAATCGTCTATTCCCCCCTTCAAAAATTGAACAGTTTCCTTTAATTTTATTGTAAATAGCTCACGTTTACAGACCTAACACTGCGTAACAATTTGTTTACTCTTATTTACTTAAATAAAAATAAGTCCTAGCATAGCTTTATTTTGAATATAAAAATACCTTGCACTTAATATAGTTAATACCCTCCTACCTTGCACCTTGGCATCTGTTGACATGCCAGCCACTGAGGTGATCCGACGTAAAGCACGTTAGTGATCCGACGTAAAGCACGTTAGTGAGGCGAATATTGAGCAAGTTAGTTAGACATACGCCAGTGAGATACCCGCTAGTGATGCACACGTTAATGAATTACACGCTAGGGAGTTACACGCTATTGAAGTACACGCTAGTGAGTATACGTTAGAGAGGTTCTCTTTAGTGAGTCACACGCTAGTGAGGTACCCGCCAGCAAGACACTCGCTTGAGAGGAACACGCAAGTGAGATACACGTTAGTGAAGACACTCACACGCTAGTGAGCCTCAACAGGACACTCGCTGGTGAGGTAACTGACAGTCTGCTAGGCGCGGCTTGTATATAGACAACAGATACTTTCACGTCGAACGCCGACGGAGAAGACTTCGAAGAACTGCGTGAGGAAACTGTCTACGAACTGGCTCCTGTGACGTTTTTGGTGGATGTAGAAAAAACCACTTTTTATATTTACTAAACTAGTATTAGTATGGGTGAATGTGTTAGGCATATGAACGCGGATTAAAGTATTGCAAGGGTTTTGGTTATTAAGATTTGAAACTTTTATTCCTTATTTTTTTATCAGTGCATGCGCTAAGTTGTACGGTAGAAACATGAAGTTTCTCTATGGATGCGGCATGCTTAGCCAAACTACATAGGAGTAAAATTAAATTGTATTAAATAGCTAAGCTCTGCAGGGTAAATAAATAAATATTGGTTAAAATTTTTAGGAATAATGTAGGCGTATTATTAACTAACCGGTCTTCAAATTTGCTTAGGTTTCTATGCTACAAACTAAGCCACCCACTGGCAAAAAGAATGTTTTTTCTATTACGTCATACACATCAAAAAAGTTTAAAAATTCCCAACAGGCTCTGTAAGTTAAATTGTTTTTCCTAAAAAGTTGCACTATTGTACCAAGCTGGGCATCTTTGCCCTTCTTTCAGCATATTTATTAAACTCTAAAGTTTCAGCTCTCTCATATGTTAAATCCAAAAATATTATCAATGTTGTTATTGATAGATAGAAAGAAATGAATTGCGAAAAATCTTAAAGTGACTGGACTTTTAAATAAATGTAAACTTTTGTTGTGGAAAACACGAAAAATAATAAAATTACTTATTTATCTTAATTTATTGTTTTAAACTAACCCTGGTTCGCGTTTAAAATATAATCAAAGATAATTATAAATGAAAGATGGCTTCCACTATAATAATTTTATTCTTGAATAAAAAATGTCGAAATAAATAATATTATGTCTAATCTATATATTAGTATGCAAGCATTATTTTTATGTTCCCTTTTTCTCAGTCTGCGTTTAACGTAGCAAAAATCTAAAGACGCCGTTAGAAATTTTATTTCTTGCAGATGAGCACGACCCCATTACAATTGACTATAGTTTTTTTTTTTTTTTTTTTTAGAATCGTAGAACATTATTACTTTGAAATTATAAAAAATTACATGGTCTTTATGACCTGCTATGTTGGTCACGAGGAATAATGACAAAATGCAAATAAGTGCAGTCACAAGTATTGGAGTGATGAGATTCCCAAATATTTTCTGGTTGAATTTCGACCTATAGGCTATAAATTAACAAAAGTGGCCAATCAATGAAAAGTGTGAAATTGTTGTAAAGCAATCCGTGGGAGTGTATGCAGTTTTCACGTTGCGTTTTTGAATTTTATTGTTTATTCTTACTTTATAGCCAATTAATTATGACATAAGAGTAACTGGAAACAGCTCTAATTGACGAATATAAAAAAGACCGTACTGTATTCGTAATGAAAGAGTGTCATTCCAAAATCAATTTGACGCGCTTCTTTTCCATGAAATCATAAACGCAGTAACATCACAAAAAATAAATGTTTTCCTGGTCAATTAAATTAAAAGGATGAGAGGCAACCACGTGGCAAATATCTCTTGTTTGTCTCGCTTAGGTTAAACCATGGTTAAGCTGAGGTAAAAGCTACAGAAGCCTATATATAGTAAGACTTATTTCAAATAATTTTAGCGAATTTCCCCTATAGGGAAGAAGCTATTACCGTAGGTCTCATGGTAAGACTTAAGCCCGAGACCATAATAACTTTTCGTTTTGGGCCCCCCCGAAGCAAAACACACCATTCGTTCGAATTTATATATTTGTGTCTGTAAGCACGATAGCGCTCGCAAATAAAGTCTGATCGGAATGAAATTTGGCACAGGCATGTAAAGTAGTAATTATTCGGACGAGTTCGAAAACCAGCCCGATCGGACCACTGGAAGGGGGGGTAAAGGGGGATAAACACCCCCAAAATGGGGTTTTTGGGTTTTCACTTAGAAAAATTAAAATAATAAAATTTTGGTTAGCACTATTGAATTCAGATCGAAAAAACAAACAATTTAGTACTTTGACGTTGTCCCTATGGGAACCTTATGGGAAGTGAGTAAAATTCTATATCTCGCTTATTTCTCAACATACCTTAATGAAACTTGGTTTGTGGCTTCATCTAGATGAGATGTAATGTATTTTAGTCTAAAATCCCCAAAATTTCCATTTTGTGGCAGAAAACCTGCATTCTCATTCTCCATGTTATTCTTATGGACCTTACCAAAACTTGACAAATCTCGCTATGTTGGATTGATATTGGTTGTTTTGCATTTGAAATTCGCTGAGTATGTAGGACTGCTGCAACGGGGGTATTTCGCTATTTAATTGCCTTATGAATATCTCTATTTTTTCTATGGTAAAAATCTGATGATAATAAATTAAAAAAATAATTCTTAAATTTGATACCACCTCGCTTCCCCGGTATGTTAGTATATTAATCAATAGATAGTAGTATTTCTTCAAAATTGCTTTCCTCCAAATTTCTTAATTATTTCGCTTTGAAGTCATTCTACATGTTTCCCTCAAAAAGTTTTTTAGACGATAGTTTTGTTATAACATTTATAGTGTTAACAAAACAACAGCTGTGTTTGTTTTTCTATAGTGTTACTAAGTAACACTATAGAAAAACTGCTTTACAGTGATACAGTATTTATGCACTGTTTTGAATACCTCTTAGTTGCAATCTCAAATTTGACCCACTAGCATTCAGGAAATTATCGAATGAGGTAATTTTAAATGTATATGCTAATCAGTGTTGATCTAATATTTTGTTTGACGGCTGGAACTAACCCAGCTTGTCAATGCGAAAGATAAGAATTTGTTAACTATCAGTCGTGATCTTGGAACTATTATACCCGTAAGTCATCTCGTAGTAAATGATAGTTTCGGCCTCCGTGGAACACGACTTAAAACAGGGTCTCGAACAATTTTAAACATATTCATCCCAAGGTTGTAAATATTCATATTTCGTAGCTACAAGGATGATTGGCTCCACCAGGCCAAACTGGTTCTTAACGAATACCGCTTCCGGTGTATAACGATGATTTAATAGGTTTGTTTATTGATTGCGATAGTGATATGGAGATAATTTGTCTTCTATGTACCAAAAGTTATTAAAAGTACATAAATAATGTCAATACCTATTACAATTTATCTTTTGGGGGTGTGAAGTTGTTCTATCTTTAGTTTTTTAGCGGTGGGAATAAGCTAATAAAGAAAAAAACTGGGATTGTGAAAGAGAAAAACTGAGTACTAAATTTCTTAGTTGTCAACTAAATTTCATAAGATAAACTATTAGTTTAACGGGGTGTGAAGGAAAGACAACTCAGTCTACTGCTGAGGCTCGGGCAACCTTATTAAGGAAAAAGGCGATTATGACATATTTCCTTTACTGGATTTTATTAGTTTTGGTCCACTCTGCTTTTTTTTGTAAATATAACAACTCAGTTTTTAACCATAGTAACAAAGTAAAATTGAAAGTTTGTAGAATTATTAATTAACTATCAGTTTATTTGGGGTAAAAACATAAATATAACGGCTTGAGAAAATTTTAAATTTGCATTTGGACTATATGTAAAATTATATATATTCGCAGATTTGTTATAATTGTCTTTAGCAATCGAACACTAAATATTTTACTAATCTAACTAACTGTATTCCTTATACTGGTTAACCAATACGATTTTACTTTACCTCCAACTCTTGCTATCTACCATTCATTTATTTATCACAAACTATTATACTCACCATGAATTTTTCTTATAAACCGTCGATGTATACTCTAACCCTATCCCTCTTAACCTCCCTAATTATTTGAAATTTACACTTCACTTCTACCAAACAATTTCTGTTTACGGTGATACCGTTTGAACAAAAAATAACACAATTTTCCCCTTACAAGCTAAAACATTTTTCATCTCGCATTTTTTATACACAAAACACTTTACCGGCACATTAAGCTCTCCCTATACCCTCCAAACGCATTCAATATACGGACCATAAGAGTCTGCTAAGTTAGCAGACACGCATAAAGTACACTGACCTCCTACCTTCTAGTCTTAAAGCCCCATATATGTTTTCTCATTGATATTTACCACTGAACTGTGAAGGAAATGTTTCAAAATATTTTAATTTATACCTAACAATTCAATGCAAATTGGTTACATTTATATATTTATATTTAATTATCTGCAATATATCACCAAACAAAAGGAATTTTGACAACGCTGTAAATTAATCAGTGTTTTTTCACTGCCTCCTTGTGTTGACTAACGTGTATTACTGTTTGAATTTTCACAACTCTTAAATAAATAAAAAAATCTTTCATAAAATTGTTTACCATTACATATTAAAAATGTAATAATGTATTGTGTGAACACACCCACAACCCCGAATATATAGATAACGCTTAGTGTTTTGAAATGTTTTTGTAAGGAGCTAGTAATAAAACAGTTTAATAAATGTTTAAATTTTATCTTTCAAGAGGTTGTCTCATCAGAATTTAATTATCCAAAAAGTTAATTCCACAATTCATTAAATATTTACATTCCCATCTGTTTGACGTAAATTTAAAAATATTATCAACCAATGAAGAGTTACCGACTCTTTGAAATCAACATTGTTCTGGGGAAAAACATAGAGAGAGGGACAGCAGACTTTTAAACACCAAACCATCACCACCTCCGGCTTAATAGTCGAAATTTGTAGCCCATTTATACAAAACACTTTCTATAAATTTACATCAGCATAATAAAGGACTCAAATTTTCCCTCCCCCATTTCTTAAGCACTTTTCATCCCCATTTCTTATCCACTCACACTTTAGCACTCCACCAAAACTACCACACTCCCTACAACCCTAACCCCCAAACCCTCCAAACATCCACCTCCCAAGCAGAACACCAACCGTCGCTACCTCCGTGCTTCCTGCCTGGAGCGGAGAAGAACAAGAACGCCTGGAAGTCCTCCCCAGGATCCTGCGGGACTCCGCCCAGGACCCTCATCGGCTCGTACTCCACCCGGTCGCGGTCCATGGCAGACTGGCAGGAGCAGGGCCAGGGCTCGCCAGGACCGAGGTCGGGAGTGCAAGGTTAGAGGCTCCAACTCCAACTCGAGGTTGGAGATAGTCGAGTTGGAAACAATCGATGGATCGATTGGAAGATTAGTCGTTTATTATCTTTAAGAATTTTTTTAATGTTCTGCTTTCGTAATTCATTTCGGGTTTTCAGCGATGATTACGAATGCCTTTTGAAAAAATATTTTTAATCAATTCTTGTGATAGAACCGAGTCACTGGACATTTCTCTAAAGAAACTTTTCTATCGTATGATTTCGTAATGCATGCCGCTCCTATAAATTCCTTAGTGAATGTTACAAATTACTTTAATAATAATTGGATGTTTCCTTTTAACATTTCTCACAAAATTATATTACTTTAAGTTCTCTAACCCTTGATTACCTATTTTTCCATGAAATTAAGGACAATCTTTCTAAATAAGGGAAAAATACTAGTGTACACTAAAAGAATTACGAGGTTTGAGTATGAAAACTAAAGCTCTGGACAGCCTTACTGGCGGGTGAGTGAGTGCGCTGTTGTCGTAATTAATGTTTATTATCTGCAATGTTTTGGTAATAAATCACATGGTCATTTGTTTATGTAGAGGTACTTTGCACAAGAAAATATTTTGCTGCAACCGCAAGCGCAACATACTTGCAATCTCAACACAATTCATGAAGTACGACGACAAAAATCATTTCAAATGAAAGGTTGCCAAACTAAAAGACCAGCTGATGCATTGCGCAAATATTTTCCAGAAATTTTAATTGCATAAGAAATATCTCGGTGAAATATTACTGGGCACTCTTTTGTAGTGTAAAAATGAGGTGAAACGTAAACAAAGTTTTGACAGTTCTACCAAAACATGTGTTTATTTAGCAGACATTTTGGGATATTACAATTTTCGCCACCCGCCAGTAAGGCTGTCCAGAGCTATAGTAAAGAATCTAAAAACTCAAACGATAATTTATTCAATTCTCTAAGCTATCGAATCGAAAACAATTGATTATTTTTCAACTCAATTATCCCTCCACTACTCGTGGTCTCTATTTAAAAAGTTACTTTATCGATTGACGAAACAATCTAATGAAAAACAATATATTTTTCAACTCGATTATATTTCCACAACCAACTCGAGGTCTCTCAATTCCAGCCATAATTTAATCGATTCTTCAAACTATCGGATAAAAACAATCGATATTCTTAACTCGAACATCGAATTACCACTCGAGGTCTCATGCATTTCGCCTGTAGATTACCGAGAGCGCACCCAGTGTAGCCTCGTGCCAGGGTCTAGAGCGCCGGTGTAGCCTTGCCCCAGGGTCTACTCTGCACCCGGTTGTGATTACCGGAAGTTCCGCACACTCCCACCAGGGGGCGGGGCTTTGTCTCGGGTCGGTGGGAGGCTACAATAACTACAAGACTACAATGGGAGGCTGCTGTGGCCCTGGGGATTCGGCAGTCTGTGGCCTTGTGAAGGACTGATTCGATTTCCTGTCATCTGTCAATCTTTTCTTTACTCTTGGATTATTAGCGAATTTCCTTAGGGGGATTCGCTACTGAAAATGGGTATAAATCTATAAATGTTGGAATTTTTTGGTCTAGTTTTGTTCTAAAGGTCCTAATACACAAGAAAAATTTGATAACAAGCGTGTTTCAGAATTATTTTTGCAAAAAAAAACGCATATATAAGATATATGACAGTATAAGTGTGCGGTACAGTGTTCCATTCAATTACAGTTTCCCGAAAGTTTGAATTTTCATGTTTTTCAACACAAAAATTGAAATAACTTGGGAACCAATAAAGGTACATCATTCAAACTTTAACACTGTATTCAATAGATGATTACCTTCATATTTAAATAGATTTAGGGTTGTAAGTGAAATTTTGGAAAAAATAATTTGTTTAAAAAGGAGTTATTTTGTGAAAAAATGTTTCAAAATTCAGTTCTATTTTTTAAACTAAAAACGATTATTGCATTATTCTACCCAAATATGAAGTTTAGTTCATCCCCTTCAGAAGAATGTTAAGTTTAATAAATACCAATTGGTAGTTTTTTAATTATATCAATTTTTTTTAAATCCAAAACCTCGTCGAAAACGTCGAAGATATTTTATTCAGGCCAAACGATTTTTTTAAGTTTTGTATTTTTGTATTTTTTTTGCCCTATTACACATTTGAAAAAAAATTGTCAATCATTTATTTCACTTAATTAAAAATGCCACCCTTTTCAGTAGCGAATCCCCTTGAAGGAATAAGATATTACCGTAAGTCGTATAGGTGGTATTTATGTGTCTATCTGCTAACACGAAAGCGGCCGTAAATATGGTCCGATCTTGATGAAATATCGTACAGTCTTGTAAAAAGGTAATGACTCGGACGAATTCGTAAAGCTGCCCGATCGAATCAACGGTCGCGGAAGGAGGGGTAAAGGGGGATAAAACCCCAAAAATGGGGGTTTTGAGTTGTTTACATAGAAAAATTAAAATAATCCAATTTGCGTTAGCACTATTGAAATTAGTTCGATAAAAGAAACAATTTAGAATTTTGAATCGTTGCTCTATGCCCATTGGTTACCGAGATATTGGAAGTAGTAAACACAGTTCGTTGGCCCAATGTTATCCTTATTGGAAATAAGTGAAATCCGATATCTCACTTATTTCTCATCATATCCAAATAAAACTTGGTTTGTGGCTTCATATAAATCCGATCAAATTTTTATTATTCTAAAATCACCGGTAATTCAATTTTTGTGGCAGCAAACTTGCATACTTTTCACCATGCTATCCCTATGAGAAATTAAAAAATCTATAACTTCCTTATTTCTAATCATATCTTGATAAAACTTGGTATGTGGCTTCTTCTAGTTTATATCTACTAAATATTGAATTAAAACCACTCAGTTTTAACATACCTGTTGCAGCAAACCTGCATACTCATTCCCCATGTTATTCTTGTGGAGCTTACAAAAACATGTCATATCTCGCTATGATGGATTGAAATATCTTCTTTTGCATTTTAAATTCGCTTTGTATGCAGGTCTGCTGCGACGGGGGCATTGTTTGTTTTATACGTTTGACTAACTGACCATCTCGGGTTTGGAGAAACCTTCTTGGACTTAAGATGGCGTGTCAAACAAATAAATAAATTAGCAATTTCACAAGCTTTTAGAGGTGGCATGAAATCGCAAGCTTCAAATTACATTTGATTTGGTGAATCCCTTAATTTTCAAACAGTAACTTCGAAGCTCACAAGTTCTACTAATAAGATTTTTATAAGCTCAACTTTTAGCGAATTTCTCCTATAGGGAAGAAGTCCCCCTATAGACATGTAAAGTAGTAACTATTCGGACGAGTTCAAGGACCAGCTTGATCGGACCATTGGAAAGTGGGAAAAGGGGGATAAATCCCTCCAAAAATAGGGTTTACGGATTTTTTACTTAGAAAAATAAAAATCAAAAATTCTGGTTTGGACCATTGAATTCAGCTTGAAAAAACGCAGTATCTTGAATAACTGCTCTAAGTCCATAGAATTTACTTACCCGCCAAAGCTATTAGAGGTAGTGAGGTCTAAGAAGAAGCTTGAGTTTGAAGTTTCAGCAGAGGAGGGGAGGAAATCATTGATGACTTGAAGTAAACAAAGATGTGATTACGCTACTAGTCAGGTAGATAAAAAATACTAAACCAAAACAAAATGTGGGTTGATATTAGAAACGATGTTTTTCTCTTTGAATAACAATCAATAAACAGGTGGCATGTTTTTTGTTTAGCACGTAACACATGACTGACACAAGAAATTCGTTGTTGAATCAATTGATCAGATGTAAATATTTATTTCCCCTCCTGAAAAAATCCAAGTTCATCTGGGTTTGTTTGTAAACACCCAAGCTTCTTCTTAGCCTCACTACCTCTAGGTCATTATGTTATTTAATAACTTTCAATCGATAATCATCATATAATAATGATAATAATGATTTTATTACGACGACTGGAACATACTGTCAAAGAACGAATGTACCTTTTCCTATCTTTACCGCCGTAAGGGCAAGCCAGTTTGGAAATTCTTCGAGATATTACTTCATTATTACAATATACTTCAAGGATTTATCATTAAATTCCAGCGTTCAGTGACATAATCATCGTTTGCTGGAATGAAGCTATTGTAATTCCCGGTAACGATATTACACCTCCCCGTCATTTAATTACAAAAGTGAAAGTCAAACTCGTAAGGTTGCCGTTTTGATTCCTGGAACTTACCGCAAATTGCCGTCATTACCAGCTATTGCCCCATCGCTGGAATTGTGGGATTATTTTTTATCGTAATCTTTTCTGGAGACATCCATGTGACAGGGATTAGAGAGTGAAAGACGTGTCGTCATTCGATTGTTTCGTTATTTTTGTTTTGGTTTGTAAATCGTTTATGATGATAATCCCTTGCAAATAGAGGCGTAGCCTATTTTTTTTAATTTCCTTGTTTAAAATCCCTACAAAGTAGCCTGTTTATTTCCTCTACGAGGATTTATCAATAGAAAGGACTAATTTTAATAAGAAGTTATTTTTTGCTTGCGACTTAATATTCAGATAAACACTAATTAAAAATTAACTAAAAATAATTCTATCTGTGAGTAATTTCCCCTTGTTGACCATCATTAAGACTAACTACAAAAATATAGTATTTTATGTTTAACCTCTAAGTCTCCACTAACCTTACCATACCTAGTAAATTTCGTTGGTTGCGAAGAAGCGATTCAAATGGGTTGATTGAAGCATGAATGGTAAAAAGCCTTCTGGTGTCTAAGTATCGTTGATTACGTAACAAAGATATTTGTTATGGGATGATTTTAGTTCGTGGCCGAACGAATTTCTTGTAAATAATGGTCAAAGGAACAAAAATACTCTTCCTTATTTGTGGTAATTTGGTACAGTCTTTCTTCAATATGTGCCATAACAAAAATCATCTTTATTTTATCGATTTATTTTAATTTTCTTCAAATCTTCAAAACATTGGCTCACTAGTCAGTAGTACAACAGAACATCAGAAGCTGTTCATATTTTTTTGTTAAATTTCTTAAATAAAAACACCGATTGTTGTTCGTATTGTTGAGAGTTCATTGTTGTGGCAGGCTCGTTGACACATTGTCACTGGCCAAGGACGCCGGCGGACTTTGATGAAATATTTTTTGTGCACAACAATCATTGAACCCTGCTCTACAGCAGCTGCTGTCATTGTTGCTTGCAAAAACTCTAACACGTGAGTGACAAAAGTTAAGTAACTTATATCTTGCAGCGATAAAAACACAACAAAACCTTAAATTTGTTTCCTCCTACAGGGTTTTTAACAATAACAAGACTCAACAATGTCTGCGTCTGCGGTTTTTTTAATTTAATTAACGTTGGGATATCAAGGAAAACCTGTTGATGGGAACATCTACTACCACTCACGATTGACTAGTAAGACCGGCCACGCACTGCATCAGTCGAGGCGAGGTGAGGCGAGGCATTTTGACTAAAGGCGTCTTAAGCGACAGAGAACGCACGGGCGCTTACAGAGCACTACACACTGCACAAGACGAGGCGAGGAGACGCGAAAAGGCGCCTTTAGTCAAAAAGCGAAGTAGTCAAAAATTTCGTCGCATGGACAGTCGCTGGCAGTCGGAGCGTTCTGCGCATGCACGGGAGTTGATTCACCCATTCTGAGCTTGACTTGTGTCAAGTGTTCACGAGTTATTTGAGTTGTGCATTGTTTCTCTTTATCAGTGCCGGATCTGACAGAAACTCAACTATAAATCCACTTATATCCCTTTTCTGATTTATATGGTGTACCCACATTCTTCTGTTTTTCACATTTTGATCCAGCAGCTGTAAGAAACCCCACAACATGAGAACAGTTTCTTCCTCCGTATCCATCGTGCCTCGATAGCGCGCAGCATTGACACTTGTAACCTATGGCAATCACCTGCGAAAGCACATTTGAGACTGGACTTGTGAAACCGCGCCAAAACTTTGGATGCCTCGACTCGCCTCGCCTTCTGCTGTGTGCGTCCGATTTGCGACAAGGCAAGTCGAGCGACTTGTCTTCCGTCGCCTTGCCTCGCCTTGTCTGAAACAGTGTGAGGCAGGCCTAAGACCGGCGACACACTACAACAGTCGAGGCGAGGCGAGGCGAAAAGATGCCTTTAGTCAAAAAGCGGTCAACAATTTCGTCGCATGGACAGTCGCTGACCGCCATGTGTTCTGCACATGCGGATTATTTGGTGTTTTGAATAATGCAATTAATTTTGTATCAAGCGCATGATACGATTTTAATTTTTCTTCCACCATACTTTTTCTTTTTTTGTTCTTTATTATGTATACCAAAGGGTACCTTACTCTTTAAAATTTCCAAGTTTCAAGTGGGGGTAAGAAGAGGGTTGATGAGGGTTGAAATTTTCATGTGAAACATACTTCCTGCTTTGGTAATAGACGTTTACAGCACACTGAATACACGCATTTATTTTAGTTTTTAAGTAAAGATGCAACTTAAAAATAACAACCTTTGAGTACGTGAAATAGGCCTACTTTGAAAATTAAGGGGGGTGGCGGGGGAGGACACCGTCGGGGTGAGATTTTAAAACCAGACAAATGTCTACTCCATACTATCTCATTGTTCAGAAACACTCCTACGTATTTAAAGTAGTTTGTTTCTTTAATAAGTTGGCATTTACACCTTTCTTTGTATACTGTATTCATTCTGTGAAACTGAAGTATACGAAGCTAAGTTTAAGAACGCCTCCGGTTTTCCATCGAGAAACTACCTAAGTGAATCACCTGTTCACGCTACGAAAACATACTCAGGAATAGACTGTGAAACTGCGTTAAAACTTAAGATGCGTTGACTTGCCTCGCCTTGACTGCTGCAGTGTGTGGTAGGCCTCTCGTCGATTAGTTTCGATCATCGACTACAGTCGTTTATACTGGCCGATTAACACCGCATCAAACATCGACTAGTCTAGTTGTTCAAAGTGTTACAATTCCTTGGTCATATAAAATCATTGATTTTTGCGCGACAGTAATAAAAGACAGGTATATTACTCTAAATAGTTCAACAATATTGGATGCACGAAAGGTAGGACTAACTAATGTCTCATTTTTGCACAGTTTCTGTTTAAAAATACTGCCTCATAATACATTTTTGTCCATAGAGTGACTTTTCTGACAATTATTAAAGTGTTCAAAATCCACAGTATATACATACTTTCCTCTACTGGCTCGTCTGATATGAATAAAAATTTTGTAGAAATTTCAGAACAGAGCTACTCCCAGAATAATGTGATACTGTAAATTTCATAGACACCATAATATCATCGGTATTTTGTTTGCGAATATCCAAAGATTTCGACTGGTTGAGTGTTTTTGTATGACTGCCGGCTACCTCCATTCACTGTATTATTTATTACACTTTTTGACAGTCAATGGCAATTTTCTTCTTTTTTTGTTGTGACAACAAATGCGCTGTACTCCATAGTTTTCAATAGAATTAATATAAAATCATAAACGGTAAAAAACCTTAAAAATCAGTGGAATCCTAATTTTATTTTTTTGCGTGATACTAAACTTTTAAAGATTAATTGTCACTGTGCCACTGTATAAGACAATTAATGAGACGTGGCTATGATATAAAAGGTAGGTAGATAGCCAAATAAAAACGGCGGTTGGGATATAAAAGAACAGGTGATAAGATATCCAAAATCATTGATTTTCTAGAGGTTAGATATTCAAATCAATAACTCATCTAAAAGAATGTTTACTCCCTTTTCCACAATCAAGAAAGGAACATAATTCCATCGATTGCATTCAATAAGATTATAGATTCAAATCAATGATACATTCAATATCTTAATAATTACCACTTGCACCACTACCAGGAAAGGTACATGATTCCCCTGATGTAAACAGTAATGCTAGGATGAGGTGAGTGGCCACGAGGCTGTCTAGACCGGGGCCTTAAGTGAAGCTGACCTTGACCTCTAGCGCAGCGTGTGACCTCGACCTCGACCTCAGAGCAGCGTGGTACTACTGCTGACACGGTCTCACACACACACACACACACACACACACACACACACACACACACGAGCAGTCTCTAACAGACACACTCAGTCGTGCAATAGAACCTGTTGACCTTTCTGGTCATCATTTCCGACTGCGAATTCCCGAAGATTATGTTTTGTGCTGAATCCGAATGACCTATGGGAAAAGTAGTACCCTCTGTTAATTGACTTAGGTTTCCTATTTTTGTAGCTTTTTTGCAATAGTTATTAAGCATAAGAGTGAAAAGTTGAATTTCGTTTTTGCCTCTGTCTAGCATCAAGATATCGCAAGATGTGATGAAAAAATAATTATCTCCATTACTCCACACTGCGTTATGAAAATACCCAAATTTGCGTTTTGAAAATACCCAAATTTGCGTTTTGAAAATACCCAAATTTGCGTTTTGAAAATACCCAAATTTCCATTGTGTTTGTTGAAATAAAAAAATATTTTTGGTCATATCTCCTTCATTCTGTGTATATAAGGTGCAGCGGCGGAGGTAACAGGCAATAGGTTAGGTCCTTATTACACTAGATGGCCCAGCTGCGCAACTTAATAAACTGGGCTGTTTTTGGACATTGAGGTTAAGTAGGAGCTTCGAAACTTAAGAAGACCGGTGGCGCCGCGGAACAGCAGTTGATAGCGGCTGCGCCTCTGGTTGCGCCGCTGGTTGCGCCGTTGGTTGCGCCGTTGGTTGCGCCGCTGGTTGCGCCGTTGGTTGCGCCGCTGGTTGCGCCGCTCAGGCAACTAGTGCAATAATAGGGGCTTTAAAATACTCTTTGACCTGAATAAAGAGTAAAATTCACTAAATAGTGTTTATTTAAAATCGGTCATACTTCTTCATAAGAATAATATTCTTTTGTCATCGAAAAATAAATACCAACCAACTCTAATATATGCAACGATTCAATTTTAGTGCATTTTTTAGGAAATATGTACTGGAAAACTGTAAAGGCTTTAAATTAAATATGGCATTAACATAAAACCTAATATACCAACTTAATAAACGTAATAAAAATCTAATATAGCATTATCTTAAAACAAGCGCATAATATACAAATCCATCGAGTCTTCTTTTTTATCTAGGTCTATCTATTTTTAAGTTTTTGTCTTCTTTGTGATTGTAAATTAAACTAATTTCTTAATTAAGCAGATAAAATGTAGTGTAAAATAGGCCCTACATGAAAATGTTTTTTGTTAACACATTTTCATAAAAAAACACATTAAATAAATTGCAAGTTTTAACAGGGTAAACGTTCTTCTTTCAGTACATTTTTATATAGCCTTGTGAATAAATAATTGAAAACTATTATTGCTTGAATAGCACACTATATTTTGAATGCAGGTTATAAGTCATTTCCGTCATTCAACCATTGAGTATGCAATGTTGTAAATTACAATTTTAAATTTTCTTCCAAACAATAATTTCTTTTAAACGTAGGCCTTCACATTATTTAGTGGAAAAATTTATTCTCAATACAACTGTCACCCTTAAGCCATCAAGGGAAACTAATACGTTAAATACTGTTCTTTTGAAATGTGGCTAACTTATCAAGGTAAAGCCATAAACATTAGACGACTAGTACTATAAAATAAACTATATCCGAATAACACTGAAATGAACAGGCTTTTCCTACTATTTAGTCTAATCAAAAGATTTAAAATGCGAATCTCATATTCATTCAGCATACCTGTATAAGATTCCCTATACATAGTGTCATCCTTCTTAGAAATACTAAATCGTTTATTGAGTTTTTTTACAACCAATTTAGGATTTGATGTATAAATCAATAAAAAACACAATTTGAATATAAACTTCTCTGTAACTGCTCCGTTTGAGATGGATCAAAAATCAATTAAAAATATTTTAAATCAAACTAAAAGAAAACATGGATTAAGGTTGGTGAATCATAGAAACGAAAGTTATATGTAAAATTTTATAGGGAATATCTACAAGGTATGCAGTGTAATTAATTATTTTAGAACATTTCAGAAACATTCAAATCTATTCAATAGTTTAAATTGTGTACTCATAAAGTGTTAACGCGTTTGTATGACCATCAAAATGTACAGCCATCATTAAAATTGGGTTTCTTGTTTTTCTGATTCCTTAAGAGGAGGTTGGATAGACGGGTGCTGCTAATAGAATGATGCGGCGAAGCTTGAAACTATATTGCTCCGCCGTATATAATGCACGAAATAGTGCCGTTTGCCGTGTGTTGAATGGCTAATTTTCATCACAAGCCAGCTGATCGCTAGCAATTTCTTCAAATCAGTGAGAACAGAAGCTCAAATTTACCTTGAATTTTCGCTTGACATGTTTTTTTGGTATGCGAGAATTTGTCGTTGTTATTAATTAGATAATTTCGAAAGCCGAATATTAGAAATCTTAATTAAATTATCTACCGGACGTAGGAAGCCGATTTTTGATAAATTTGATAAATGACGTAAAAAAAGGCAATCAAAAGTTATTTTTTCAATTTTACAAAAAAATGGCTAGTTTATGTGCAAATGTAATTCCTACATCCGGTAGAGTTTAAAAAGAGCTTTAATTTGACATATAAACGTTAGTTTTCCGACCAAAAATAAACGAGAAATCCCGCATACCAATTAACATTGGTTCTTATGGAGTACAAATCCAATATGGCCGCCAACTCCAACCTCCTCTTAAGTATATCTTTAAAACTGTTAGATTTTAAAGGAATGAAATCGCCAGTATTGCCGGCTAGGAACGTTTATTTTTGGCTTTTTGAATAAATATTGTACAGAAACTCAGCAGGTGAGGAAACTAAGCCCGTCCCATATGGTGAAGCCAGGATGATCCTCTCCCTGCAGGGCTCAGACCTGACTGGGTGTCCAAGACCCGTAGGGAATCAAAGTTCTCAGAGAGACAAGGAGGGACCCAAGTATTTAGGACGCAATTTATTCTGGATTGCACTTAGACCTACCCTATACAATGTTGGCATCTATTTATTATAACATTGATAATTATTATACACATGTTGATTTCTATACTAGCATAAGTCATACTGGAGGCCACGCAGAGCATATTTGTAATTAAATACCTTAACATTTTTATCAGTGTAGATGAATGTAACAAACGTTTATTGCGTTAATTAATATAACAATTGCTCTATTGTAAAACATAGGACTAAATTATTTTAATATTCTAAATAATTTCTCGTCAACTGTTGATGTACACCGTGGAGACATTAGATACATTTGATTTATATTGTCAAAATTATAATTTTTCGTTATACCGCTGCGAAAATGGCAGTTTTCATTATATGCGTTGCGGGTCTAAAGAAGCTCGTTTTCGACCTAGGGATAAAAATAATCAGCTGTCGAGGACGTCAGCTGTTAGTTTATAATGTACTAAAACGGCAAACGTGCGTACATCATCGTCGATGGTGAGCTATCGATTGCATCGAGGGTGATTATCGGTTAATATTATAAATTGGAATTCATTGTTGCATTGTTGTCGGTTTAATCCATTTGTGAAAATCGCTCATTTCACCAATCGATTATTACATGCGTTCAATACATCGATAATTGTTCATTGTTGTCAGTTTAATCTAACACAAACGAAACAATCAGCTGATTGCTTCAAATAGCAAGAACAAGATGGTAGCATCTTTGGGAGGTATCGTTAAAGGTAAACAAGCTGTAATATTGTAGATTTATTAAGTAGTTTGCATGTTGTGTTGAGCGATATAACGAAAAATATATCGCTTCGGCTTACAGCCTCGTTCGTAAAACTTAACCTCTCACGGAAAGCGTTACTTTAGGCCACAGTAATGAAATATACTATTGTTATGTTGACATACGTAAATACCACACAAAATCTCCCTTACATCGCTTAGGGACATAAACCTAGTTATATTTGGCATAACGGAAGTTCATTGAAAACTTAAAAATCTACAACTATATCCATTTTACTAGCAATTCTTTATACATTAATTTCAAAATAGAACATTAAACTACTGTAAAAGTGTTAAAATAAGTATAGATTGTGAATGATTTGGTATTAACGGTAGTATTTCGAAAGTTTGGCATATGGCATATGAAATGTATATTTGATATAAGTATTTTTGATTCAATAAAGATATTTTGAACTTTGAACTTTGAAAGTGTTCTTTAATTAACGTAGAGTTATTTTTGATCAATGTAAAAAGTAAAAGTTAATTTAGTAACTTATTTAGTAATTGTATAGAAAACAATTTTTACAGATACATTTAAAGTCGTATCGTGCACCATATTCAATTTGTGATTCACAAAAGTTATTTTATCTTCCTCCCTTAATTTTTCATGGTCCGACCGCTATTTCAACAAATATTAAAAATATTAATCTGTGACGTTTAATAATTAAAGTAGAGTAATTATTACTCTGGCAACAGTAGGACCGTGAAATTGGATGTTATTGCTTACAGCAAAATTTCATAATAGCAATAAATGGTTTGAACGATTTCCTTTATTTCGTCCCTTTGCAACAACAGTTCCTTGGACGCTTTCAAAAATTCCACAAGTTGGTTGATGAAAGTTGATATTCCTCCAAAAAGATAGCCTAAATCTGTTTGGTTTATATTCTACATTGTATTGCAGTAAGCTCGCTTATTTGAGACAGAAAAAGGTTTAGTTTTAAAGCGATTGTCCAAAAACCGGCTGATTGAATTAGAAAAAAGTAATATTTACATGGTCTGTAAACAAATAGCCAATACATCTTAAAAACGATTTTACATTAATTTGAAGATTGTTAAATATATTTGTGGTTGTTCTGTATTTTATCTCCTTATATTAACTTTCCTTTATTTGAGCATTCAGTTACTTCAAAAACAAAAGAAAAATAGCTAAAACTAAAAACTAATTTTAAACCACTAATGTCATTTACTACACCTATTATCAAATATTAGAGAGAGGTTTATTTATTTTTCAACACATTATGCCTTCACCTTCACCAAACCTATTTCTTGTTATTATTCAAAAAACCGTTATTATTTTATTCAGAACAGTAATGAACTCACCATGTTTGATGGAAGGTGGTATCCCTGCAGTCACCGCCATGTCACCAGCGAGCCGCCGTCACCGTCACCGTCACGAGCGTCACCACCCACGCCAACGGCCACCGACCGACTGTGACGGCCGTGGTGACCGTGGGCTTATATGGGGGAGGGGAGATAACACTATCACTGACCGATGAGCGCCCAGCCGAGGGGGTGACAGTGGTGGATGCTGAAGGGCTGGTTTTGGTTACTGAAGAGGTTGTTTGAATGATATTTAGGAATATCCTGGAGATCTTCCAACAATTGTGTGCAAAATTGTCTTCACAATTGTTTCTGCTATGTAGATTTGCCAAATTCAAAAATTTATTTATTTCAAAACTAATTTATTCATCACTGATAGAATCAAGACTGTCTTATGGCATTGTGCTCTGGGGTTCAGCTTCCGGTACGTTGTTTTCACGCGTTTTTAAATTACAGAAAAGGGCTGTTAGAATAATGACCGGAGGCAAGCGGCGAACGTCTTGCCGGGAACTTTTCAAATCCTTGAATATTTTGACTTTGGCATCGCAATAAATGTTCCAGGTCATAATATTCTATAAATTTAAATATTGTTTATTCCAATTAGGCGCAGATATCCATGACCACTTTACAAGAAATAGGTTTATACATAGGCAAAATTCTCACAGATTAGATTTGGCTGCATCTCTTCCACAAAACATTGGTCCTAAATTTTATAACAAACTTCCCTCTATTATACAAAATAAAATAACACCTCCATCTTTTAAAAAGGCATTAAGAAAATTCCTAGTGGAAAGGGCATTTTACTGTGTTGATGAGTTTTTGACTAGCTAGTTTTCATTTTTATACAGATGTAATTTTTAGTTTTAAAACAAATGTATTGTGGTTATTGCTAAACTAACTGACTCTGGTAATACAATTTTATAAATTGTCAACTACAAATATAGAATTTGAATTTTGAGAATTTGAATTTTGGGAGAAGTTCGAATCTGGCCCCCGGTTGCAATTGATAGTTGTTGGGTTGTAGGTTAATACTGACAAAATAAATAAGCTAAACTTTGTCAGTAGGAAGGCTATCACCTCGATCATTCCACATTCATCTTTGACTCATATTCAGTTTAGGATCGGAGTCTCCAGAAATGGATGGATGGAAGAGATGATTTCGAACTAAAAGATTCTTTTTATGGTGCTTAGCTGGTTGTTTTTCCTAGAGGGCTCATTGGGACACCAGAAGAATCGTTTTTAGTACTGGGGTGTTTTTGTTTGATACTTAAGACAATTATTTAAGTACGTTACGTACCTTTGTCGTCAATCCAAAATAATCAAAAATAGATTATTACTGCAGTTTCGAGATACAAGGTCTCATTGTCAAATCTTCAAAACGTCAAAAATATTAAACTCATAATGTAATTCACACAGTTCACAGTTCAATGGAAAGTACATTAAATTAAAATCACGTGGCCGGCCAAACACCGCACACATTGAGGTCGATGTACATTATGTGTTTCAGGTAATTTTGACGTTTTGAAGATTTGACAAAGAGACCTTGAGTCTCGAAACTGAAGTAATCTATTTTATGGTTATTTTGGATTGACGACGGAAGGTACGTAACCTACTTAAATAATTGTCGGATACTAATCCTGGAGGCAAATAATGAATAGGTTGGTGGGCCTACTTAAGGGCTGTTAAGGGTGTTGTGGGATAGTCTTTGGGTCCTGGGAGGCTCTTAAATACTAGAGGTATTTTCTGGGATTCTGTGGGGCTGGTGATTCTGGGACGCTTGAAAGTGGTTTTGGATGCGAATGCTGAAGTATTCAGATATTTGAAGTTTGTTTTGAGATTTTGGTGCTGTGGCCCCACTATTGCACTTGATAAATTATGAAGAGTTATGAATAAGGGAAGTAAGGTTGGATCCTAACTGGTTTTCATATACTACGTACACTTCTGTGGAAAACATAAAATACTTAAAATGTATTTAAGTCAAAGTCACATAACACACCCAGGGCCAATGCCGAAATGAACATTATTTTGATGGACGGCCTGGACCACGTAACCTGACTCGGACTATACATAGGACCACATAAAACCGACCGAATGCTTTAACATAGTCATATAACCAGAGCTGGACATTCAAAATTAATTTCAATGTCCATTCCAATTTTTTTTAAACGTTTAAACTGTTTCAGGTTTCCTGTAAGTAATTATTTTCTTGTTAATTTTAAATATTTTTAATATTTAATTTCATTTATTTTTTGGAATCATTTAGGATATTGTTGGTTGATTGTTATATGGTTGTTGAAATGTGGCTGTTATTGGATGTTAGATTGTTATTTTTGTATACTGAAGGAGTTTTGAAAACAAGGCTAAGTTGTTAATTATTTATATATACTCTTCAATCAGAGTTTAATACAAGCAAAAAATCATCCTCATGCCATCATGTTTGAAATATTTCACCCCTAACATAACTCATTTTACAGACATTTTCATTTTTAACTGCGCCATCGAAATGATACTTGATAACTAAGAAACTTAAGTTTCCTATTACGCGTTTGATGAACTTCGTCAACTCGAGCAATCAGTTTAGGTTGAACTAATGGATTTTGCCGTTTAGAAGCTTTTGTTACAGTGAAACTGTATAGATAAGGTGGCCCCTCTTGGTTTTTAGACTAGCCTGGAGCTCTAACTGCATTTATTAAATGAGTAGTAGATCTCTTTCATCAAAATTTGGGGTGAATAAAAAATCTTTTTTTAGATCTAAATGATCGATGTATTGTAAATTTGGATGCAAAGAGTTAGTAGTCAAAAACGTATACTTTAAGTAAAAATATACTCAGCTAAGCTTAAGTGAACTTGAAAGGAAAATTCCAACAAAACTTTATCTACTAATTTAAAGTAGGTACATGCACTTGGATATGAAATTATGTCAAAATCTACTCTACGCTATACTAGGACTTATTGGGAAAGTAGGCTAAATCAAACTACTAAAAGAGGGTTTTTAATTTCCCTGATGATATATATATATATATTTAACTGTCAATCATTATGTAATTATGGTGATTTAACGGCCCTTAATGCAGCTTACCTTTTATCATAAGTAGGAAAGGCCATTCATTAGTAAAGACGGACTATGGCAGATATATTAGCCTATACAGAATGTTTTTCGTAAATCATTTATTTAAGTTAACATGAGAATAACGTTGAGATTTTAATTTAGATTATAGTACAAATGAAAATTATAATTAGAATGACGTTGGAATGTTGAATCATATATACTTAAATCTTAAAAGCTGCAATTGATCAAAATTATGACGTAGGCTGATTTATGGGTTCTTTAACTACCTTTCTAAGTTTTTTTTTTTTCTTTGAAAGCTGTGCGTGGTTTTTGCCAAAAAATAGCCAAATAAACATTTGTTTAGAGATTATAAATATCGCTGGTGATTTTAGTTTCACTATTTCTATCCAAGTGACACATTTCAAAGACCAGGACAGAACTTGTGTATTCTATGAATCCATTTTATACTCTGGTGATGTTCTACAAACCACATGAAAAAGATTAAGTTGAATAACTGTAAAAATTTAAAATTGAAAACTGAACAGCGTTGAAGTTGAATAACCACATCAAGAAGTTGAACTAGATAACTTTAAAGACCTAAAAGCGTATAGTTTTTTTATTTGTTTACAAATTATTTGTATCTGCAACCGATGTCAAATCCCTCATCTGAGAAGGACGATTTGTAATTCCTTCTACAACGTTGTCCTCTGTAGTCCTCCGCCAGCTCTGCCTTCATTGTTCTGGTACGTCTATTCAGTTCCTTTATTCAGCACCCGCCCAGCGTCAGTGTCTGTTCGCTACTTCAATTGTGGAGCCTTTCAGCGTTTTTGCATCCTATTCGCACAGAGAACTTCCTTATTGCCCCCTGTTTCCAGAGAGGATTGGTTTCGAACCGGGGTGATTGAGTGGTTACGACTAGTGGTACGAGTTTCATATCTGATCTTCTGCCATTCGTTCCTATAGCAGACGATTCAACATCTGATTTCTAAGAAAAAAGTATCGAACGATCTACCGATAGTCAAACAACGATATAAAGTTTGTTGGGCAGAACATGAAGTCCGATTCCATTGTGTTTACTATCGATTGTTTTGTCACCCTATGAAAGTAAGGATACTTTATACTTTACTTTATACTTTTTCTTGAAATGACGACCTACCCAGGTAGGTATTTTAAGCCAAGTATGAATGACAGATGAGTGAAGAATGATTGTGGCGCGATCTTGTAGTCTTGTTACTGAGTAAGGCCGACGTGTTCCTTAGACAGGACTGTTAATTAATAGCCCAACAGTCAATGGCAACTAAGGCACCTACATTTTAACGTGGAATCCGAACCACAATTTCCTCGGTTAATAGTTTTACAAACTGGTCTAATTATGAGGACGGTCCTATGAACGTAGTTTTCAATAGTGCGGACGTTAGTCCTCTCTAAGGAACACCGCGTCCACAAGCTATCGCTCATATCGATTGTACCATTTAGTATATTCGAATAAGGTGGCAAATAATGAAAAAAATAATAAGGTGAGTTGTTTGGTTAGTTCATGTTGGTACCTAACGTTTTCATTTAGTTATTGGCTAGCTATATTATATTTAATTTAGTTTTATACATTTCTACTATACAGTATTTAGGTTAGGTATGTTTCAGTGTCCGTAAGAGATTCGAATATTATATTTAACAATGGTTTCGGTTATTGGTTGTTATCGATGTTTCTTCATTGCTGACGGTTGTCGGAACAGTACATCGATTAAGTTAAACACGATACCGGTAGGTTGATAGTTGATATCGAATTACCGAATCCTAAGCAGAGTACATTAACGCTAAAATGATAGTGTTCTTCTCCCATGTTAATTCATATTGAGAAGTTCAGTTATCAAACCTAAGCATTAAAGGTAAACAATAAACGGAGGAAATAACCTAGAAGATCAGATATGAAACTCGTACCACGACTAGTTTGTAGTTTAGTTCGTTATAGACTAATAGTCTGATAGTATTTTAGTATTTTAAACATTTTTGGTACCTATTGGTATGCCCATTCTTCAATCACTCGTAATCAGTTAGTTTCGTTGTTCTAAAGTTGTATCATTGACTTTGAATGTCAATGGTTGTATTGTTAGCTTTACATCAAAATTGAACTTATTTCATTATTTATTAAAGTCGGTTTTCAGCTTGATTCGTTGATGGTTCATTTTCATGTTCCATCTATGATGTTATCATTTTTTGTGCCATAATTTTAGCTCATTTCTTTTTAGTGATTTATGAGTCCTTTTCATTTCCGGGCTGGTTTTTAATAGCTATTGTTTCTTTCCTTTGAGGTAGTTATTCAAACGCATCATCATTTCCATTGTACTTTTCTGAATCAGTTGTTTTCCTATGTACTTTTGAAACTAAGCTACAGGTTTATTTTAATAGTTCTAGTGGAAATGTTTGCACTCCCTTAGACAGTTTCATTACTACATCAGTTTAACGTGTTTAAAGTTAAAGTACAACTGCAACAACTGCACACTCAAATACGATTTATTCTGATTGAATAACTAACAAACCTCTAAATTGATGGAATTACAGCTTGATAAAAACTAGTTAGATTATTTTAATATTTTACTCCAACTGCTGCTAAATTGGTGTCGTAACGTCAACGATTACGTAATTTATGAAATGGCGCCGCTTCAGTAGAAGCAGAGTTCAGTGACAGGGTTTATTGTCAACTCATATGGAACTTAATCAACGTTCTATACAACTATAATATTACTTGATTGATCAATCACTTTCAAACAGTAATCACACTTTATATAGTTACGGTCGTACATTTCATTTAGTCTTAATAGTACCTGGTTGGAGAATCAAGACTGTACTGTTGATATGAAATATATTGCTTCATATTGTGTCCGTTTATGGTTTTGTTAAACCTGTGGAAAATTAAGGAGGGCCTCATGTTTAAAATATCCGCACGTGAATTAAACAAATTGTTTTCGAAAGATTAAGGGACGTAAAATAACCTGTAGGAGTTGTTTCCATTCTAACGGTGATTTCCATATGAGAGATCTGAAGGAGTTTAAATTTTATGTGGTTAAAAGAATTTGAACATATCACTTAAAATATTAAGAGTGGATATAGAATTACGTTTAAGTTCATAATACCCATAACACGTGGTGAATGCTCTCCGATAGTTTAAGACACATTTAAGATCGCTGAGCAGAGACTTGGACGCCAACAGAGTTCATGACCTCTAGCATTGGCAACATTTCTGAGATAACGTTCTGACCTGCGCTTACCGTACAAAGAAGTTACAGTCAGAACGTGGGGTTTTATCAATGCAATTTTCGGAAAAGCGTCACAGTTTAATAAACCATCGGCCATAATGTTAAAGTTCATTTTTCGGTTATTGAAAAGTGAGAGTTAATTAAAGTACTTCTCTGAAATTAGTAATATTCTGTATATCTGAAAATATATGTGTTGGTCGATGCCCCTCGGGAAAACAAAACTTCACTGTCAATCATTAGGTGATTATGGTGATTTAACGGCCCTTAATGCAGCTTACCATTTATCATGAGTAGGAAAGGCCATTCATTAATAAAGACGGACTATGGCAGATATATTAGCCTATACAGAATGTTTTTCGTAAATCAATTATTTAAGTTAACCTGAGAAGAACGTTGAGATTTTAATTGAGATTATAGTATAAATGAAAATTATAATTAGAATGACGTTGGAATGTTGAATCATATATACTTAAATCTTAAAAGCTGCAATTGATCAAAATTATGACGTCCATCAAAATTATGACGTAGGCTGATTTATGTGTTCTCTAACTACCTTTCTAAGTTTCTTTTTTTTTAAAGCTGTGAGTGGCTTTTGCCAAAAAATAGCCACATAAACATTTGTTTAGAAATTATAAATTTCGCAAGTAATTTAAGTTTCCTGATTTCTATCCAAGAGATACATTTCAAAAACATGGATAGAACATGAATTCCCTCATGTTTAAATAAACGATATCAGGAAACTGCCACATACTTTCTCCCTTCAAGTCATTTAAAACCAGAAAACCTATTCGGTGTAATAAAACAAATTAACAATTAATTAATTAATTACACAAATCACAAATTACCAAATTTTATCAAAATCGGTTAGTAAATAACGGATATATCGGTTTTTAAATATTTGCCATAAGAATAACATTGGACAACGTACTGCGTTTACCGCCGAACTAAAATATCGATTATCTCCGCAACCAGTTGACGTTGACGTATTCAAAATACTGGATTATTTAGTTTTTCAAGTTGAATTTAATGGTTGCAAGTATATTTTCCTTAGAGGTTACATATTATGTGAAATTTGAAAAATGTGAATTTTTTAACACTTAAAACCCCATAACTTCTGAACCTGAATTTTTACAGACAAGCGGGTGGTGTCATTTTGTTTGTCATATTAAGCACTAAAAACCGTGAAATTTTTATCAAAATCGTTAGAGCCGTTTTTGAGAAATTTGGATTTTTGTCATTTTTTTATGGGTTTTTATGGGGTAAATACCCTTAAAAATCAAAAATTCTAAAAAATGAAAAATACGCCTGGGGATACCACGGCTTTATACATACATACCAAATTTCATGAAAATCGGACCACTGGTGTCGTCTCTAGCTTTGTTTACATCCACACACACACACACACACACACACACACACACATACATCCACACACACAGACAGACACCACGCCAAAAACCACTTTTTTGAATTCAGGGAGCACTGAAACGAATATACCTACTAACAACTCAAATTCGAAAATTTTGACGAAAACAAAACTTTCTCCATATACATTGTATAGGGGGGAGAAAGTAATAATCCCCACGTGAATTAAACAAAAAATATTTGTTTTCGAAAGAATAAGGGACGTAAAATAACCTGTAGGAGTTGTTTCCATTCTAACCGTAATTTCGATGTGAGAGATCTAAAGGAGTTAAAATTTTATGTGGTTAAAAGAATTTGAACATCTCACTTAAAATATGAAGAGTGGATATAGAATTACGTTTATGTTCATAATACCCATAACACGTGGTGAATGCTCTCCGATAGTTTAAGACACACTTAAGATCGCTAAGCAGAGACTTGGACGCCAACAGAGTTCATGACCTCTAGCATTG
Organism: Flexamia atlantica; assembly: GCA_035578135.1. Taxonomy (NCBI): domain Eukaryota; kingdom Metazoa; phylum Arthropoda; class Insecta; order Hemiptera; family Cicadellidae; genus Flexamia; species Flexamia atlantica. The sequence continues at coordinate 5,719,813 of JAQJVK010000023.1, read as the reverse complement.
GCAACATTTCTGAGATAACGTTCTGACCTGCGCTTACCGTACAAAGAAGTTACAGTCAGAACGTGGGGTTTTATCAATGCAATTTTCGGAAAAGCGTCACAGTTTAATAAACCATCGGCCATAATGTTAAAGTTCATTTTTCGGTTATTGAAAAGTGAGAGTTAATTAAAGTACTTCTCTGAAATTAGTAATATTCTGTATCTCTGAAAATATATGAGTTGGTCGATGCCCGTCGGGAAAACAAAAATTTGACTTAATTTTAGCGATTTCCCCTATAGGGAAGAAGCTATTACCATAGGTCTCATGGTAAGACCTAAACCCGAGACCATGATAACTTTTCGTTTTGGGGCCACCAGAAGCAGAAAACACCATTCGTTCGAATTTATATATATATATATGTGTGTGTGTGTGTGTGTGTGTGTGTGTGTGTGTGTGTGTGTGTGTGTGTGTGTGTGTGTGTGTGTGTGTGTGTGTGTGTGTGTGTGTGTGTGTGTGTGTGTGTGTGTGTGTGTGTGTGAGTGAGTGTGTGTGTTTGTGTGTGTGTGTGTGTGTGTGTGTGTGTGTGTGTGTGTGTGTGTGTGTGTGTGTGTGTGTGTGTGTGTCTGTGAGCACGATAGCGGCCGTAAAAATGGTCCGAACTTAATGAAATTTGGTACAGACATGTTAAGTGGTAATCCCTCGGACGAGTTCGTAAACCAGCCCGATCGGACTACCGGAAGGAGGGGTAATGGGGGATGAACCCCCCAAAAATGGGTTTTTTGAGTTTTTTACATAGGAAAATAAAATTTATAAAATTTTTTGGTACCATTGAATTTATCTCAAAAAAAACAAACAATTTAGTATTTTGAATCACTGCTCTATGTCCATTGGTTACCGAGATATTGAAAGTGGTAAACACAGTACGTTGTCCCAATTTTAACCTTATGGGAAATAAGTAAAAATCTACATCTCGGTTATTTCTCAACATATCTTGATAAAACCTGGTAAATAGCTTCTTCTAATTCAGATCTTCTGAATATTGAATTAAAACCACCCAGTTTTAATATACCTGTAGCAGCAAACCTGCATACTCATTCCCCATGTTATCCTTATGGAGCTTACAAAAACATGTCATATCTCGCTATGTTTTGATTAAAATATGTTGATTTGCACTTGAAATTCGCTGAGTATGCAGCTCTGCTAAAACGGGGGTATTTTTTATTCGAACTTTAATCCCACTCGAAAATTTAATACCCAGATTACCTTTCATTGATTGATTCACCAAAAATATCACTGTATAATATCTAATATTCACTAATAATCATAGTCCGTATTTTCCATCGGTCCATGCAGATAGGGCTTCAGTCACAAAAACAAAATTTTCGGGAAACAAAAGAAAACTATCCTGTTCAGATACACACTGTTAAAAAATATGAGAAAAATATATTTGGATTTATATACATTAGGCAATTGTTATAGGGTAAAAAAGTAAATGTACCTCAATGCTCAACTCAAAAAAAATTTTGTTTAATGACTGAAGCTCTTTTTGCATAAAATTGTATATAAGCCCCTTAATTTTATGTTTTTACTGCCAAACTTTTTTAATTTGGTTCTATAAACATATTAGACACTTGTTATTGGGTAAAAACAAAACATGTACCGTAATGCTCAAGTCCAAAATTTTTTTTACTGACTGAAGCGCATTTTGCACAAACATTTTATATTTACCCTTTAGTTTATGTTTTTACTGTCTAAATTAATTTTTTTTACTCAATATAAATTATTTCTTATTGAGACCAGTTAATTATTTCTTGATAAAATTCTGAATATTCACAGCTGAATTTACGATAACAGCTGATGACATATTAATGATTCCCTGCAAAAAGGACTTCAGTCACCGGACTGAAGACCTTTTTGCTCAGAGTCTGCAAAAATGCCCTACTGTTTAAGGCTTAAGGGGACATGGGACTGAAGTTTTTCTTGCACCAAAACATCCGGCTACATTTACAGATATGGTATCCATAGACAACCCAATTTCAAAAAAAAGTGACTGAAGCCCTTTCTACATGGACCGATTCACTTATAGTAAATAGTAAGAGGCATTATAAGGACCATTAAATCTCAATAACTACATAATATTTGATCAATAACTACATAAGTTTGTAATCAAATATTAATTTGTTAAGATTTTTCTGGAAACAATGAAGTAAGACTTGGCCACTAAATATTAAATATTTAGTATTTGAATATGTGAAAAGTAAACAACCCTAACTGTTTTTCATGATATACGAATATTCAATCTCAAAAACGAGGTGAAATACATACCTATGTTACATGTATAATTTAAAGCAACTTCCCAGTATATACTGCTTTGGGGAGATGCACAACCTCATTAATTAGTTGTAAACTCACATCACTAAGGGCAACAATTAATGGAGCACGAACATTACTGAAAACCGCCTTTGCTTTGGGGGAGTATAATTTCCGCGCTAAACGTTTTTGATTCATTAGAAAATTCTTATGATTTTTTTAGTAAAAAGTATATATATATATATGAGGGGCAGCTACTACATCCGAAGATTGAAGAGCTGTAATTGCCGTTATATTTATAAAACTGTTTTATATTACTTCATATATATATATATATATATATATATATATAGTAAATGTTTTTCTTCATTATAAAGTTCATATACCTGACCATAAGCTGGCTTGTAAATAATCCATATTATTTTAAATGCTTGATGGGCGAATTTAAATGAAACATCATCAACGCATGTTTTAGTCCAAACAACTGTTGTTTTAAAATAACCATGCGTTGTCCATTATGGCTATCTTAAGTTACATCTCGTTTTATTTTATTTTTTCCTTTTATAAGCCGCTTTTTCCTGAGTCCCTCGTATCAAGACCTGTAATTTAAGCGTATGTAATCCTTTTAGATTTAAGGAAAAGTACAAAATAATGCCTTAATTTTGAATGTTTTACTAAAACCATACCTATAAATAATACGCTTACAAAAATTCAGTTGCGGCAACGATGTCTGAAATATTAAGATGAATTCGGATATTTGGGACATCGTAGCTGCTGCTGGAAAGCTTCAAACACACTCTGTTCTTAGCCTTCGTGGCGAAAAGATTTAATAAAGATAGAAATATTCCTTTTCAGGGGTTCTCCACATTAAGGATTAAGGAAGCAGTGTCATACTTGGGTATCGGTTCGGAGGATAAGGAAATATCAGATGAAAACTGAAAAAGTTTCCAAGAAGGGACATATTGTACTCGTCTCGTTCAGTCTCTTGATATACTCCAAAGTATTGAGTTTGGTATCTGCTTTTATTTTATCACTTCGTTAACATACTATAGAATACAGGCCAGTGTAGTTCCGTAGTTATTACAGTATATGGCTATGGCAACGTCTGGTCTTAAATAAAGTATTAAAAATATAAAGTTTTGCTTTAAACTTTGAACTTTGTGTTACTTGATAAAATTATTTTTCCAAGCTAGACCCTACAAAAACGTTTATTTAAAGGACCGGTTTTTATTTAACATGGGACCAAGCCTCTATGAAATGAGGGGAGGATACATTTTATTGGAGAGTACCTAGAAAATCATGTGAATCTGTGACACACATTGTAAACATTTTTTGTCGAGAAGCAAAATCGTGTTCGAGCACAAACATTACTTCGTGTTCGAGCACAATAATATGTCTATATATACCGATGTATTCAACTAAAAGTTGAGGTACCGGAACTGTAATTGCCGGTTTGTACATAACCCCCGCCCCCCTATCATTCTTCCCTTCAACAAAGTATTATTTGTCTATGTGAATAAATAGGTCGATTTAAAAAGCCACATTTTATCCAACTCAAATTTTTGAATAAGTAAATTAAGAACTAATAAAGCATTATTTTACTAAAAAAAATTCTAAAGAAATTCTAGATTTCTTTATGATGCCTTGTGCAAGTATTCGGGTCTTTTTAGCGTTTTCAACATTCGGCTTAGCTTAAGACTACACTAAAGTGCGCTAGTTTCAGGCCGAAACTCCGCGCGTAATTTCAGTAAGAGTCCGGTCGAGTACACGCGATCGTCTCTTCCGAAAAATACTCCGGCCGATTATACACGATCGTCTTTTGCGGCAAATTCTCCGACCGATCTTACGCGGTCGTCTTTAGCGTCAAAATTCTCCGGCCGTTCATATGCGATCGTTTTTGTGGCAAATTCTCCGGCCGATCTTATGCGATCGTCTTTAGCGTAAAAAATCTCCGGCCGTTCATACGCGATCGTCATTGGCGGCAAATTCTCCAACCGATTACACGCGATTGTCTCTTATACGACAAATACTCCCCGATTACACACGATCCTCTCTCATGGCAAAATCCCCCGGCCGATTGCACGCGATCGTTTCTTACTAAAAATACTCCGACCGATTAAGATTTACAAGATCGACTCTTGCGGCAGAAAGAGGTCCCGGAACCGCCGCAAATCAAGCACTGGATGTATTCATATAAATGGGGGTATGCATCGAGGTTTTTTGAGCTGAGCTTATACTTCTTAAGTCGACTCGAAGTTTCATAAATACTTGGAGGAGGTTCAAGCCGATCAGTTACTCCCGCAGTTTACCCTAGATTGGGAAACTGCGATTCAATTTACGGCAATTTCTCATAGACTTAATTCCATATTCAACTACAATTAGTTTGTTTTTCTTTAATTTTCGCTTGTTTTGTTTGAATCACTTTGGGTTTTCTTATTCTTTATATTTTTCAGCGATTAATCTTTTGTTTTCCAACCGCTAAAATTAAATTACCAATCCCAATGTGTAATTAACGAGTAAACGAACGCAAGTATACGGACGAGTAACTCGAATAAAACGTATAGGATGATATTTTATTCAGATGTTTAGTTAGGCTATGCAGGCATATTAAAGATGGCCTCATAGCTATATTAATCTATTTAGGTCTGAGAGAGACTTCAAATAAGAAATGTCACTGGTTTCAAGAAAAAAATCCTTAATTTAGTCAGTATAGTTTCATATATTACATTTGGTCTTCGTTCAGAAACACATTTAACTTGAATGACTAAAAAGTTGACATTTTACATGAAATATGATACTTATTTTTAGGACGGTTATGTAGGTTTCCTTAAGCTATTATCCTGTAATCTTAAGAAAACTCGACACGAAAAAAGCTCGAAACTCGCGAGTATTTCTTAAACCTCAGCTCGACTTCCAAAATCACTACTCGCACCTGAATTTATGTAATTGTGGTTTATAACTGTAGAACCGTGCTCACTTTAACTTTCATCCTGCTCATAATCCAACCACGTTCCGGGTTAATTACTTTACAGCCATTACTTTCCTCTTCATCGCCCACAGTAGCTGCCAAGAGTCTCTGTTGCCTTGACACTTTCGCAGTGGCGTACCCAGGGGGGGGGATATCGGGTTATATCCCCCTTCCCGAAACTTTTGGGGATTTTGGGAAATTTTTGGGAAGATTAATTCTCGTTCATAATGAATGTGGTGGTATCACTAAACTTGCCGTAAAACAGAGAACACTATACATAAATTACCCACTATAAGGTTTTCAAATAGATAAATTCACGACCGTGCATACTTTACACTGTTCGTCTGTCGGACGATCTCGTAGCTGCATCGCGGCAGACGAATCCCGTCTGCCTACGTTGCGTGAAAAGCAAGCCTCGCCGTTAAATCAAGGCAGATTTGTGATTAGTCTGTCAAATTTCAAAGATCGAACTTTGTCAGATTTCGGAGATCTAACTTTTCCGGTGGTTTCCGCTATTCGACGTTCGACGTAGGCCTACCACTATCATGTGATTATTATTAGCCTACGATGCTTGCGTGTACATCATAGCTTTGTGATTGCGCTCTGGGATTTGAGAAACACTACACAAGTGAGAAAAACTGAATTTTCCAATTCTGTTTATCAACCTCTTTCGGATAATCTAGGATCCCGATACTTCAGGTCCGGGAGGTCCGAGGCGTGTAATAAATGAGAATGTGAGATATAGTTTTTACTTTGAAATTCAATAGAAAAAATCTTATACCAAGGTTACAACTTGTAATTCTATAATTACTTACTCATCCGTCCTTTAGTGTTACTAGGCCTACTATATAAATATGCGATTTCTTTTATTTTGTAAAAAACATTTTGCCAAAATTCTAATGTGATCAAAAATTTTCAGAATCTAATCTGTGAGAAGCGCCTCAAATTAGTTAAAATTTTGGGAGTTATTCTGTTTGTTGTTATACCTCTAGATTGCCTAAAAACGCGAATATACAGTTATAATTTATGAAAATTTCCCGGGGGAGAGCCTCCGGACCCCCCTTCCGCTGGGGGGTACTCCATACCCCCTCGACCCCCCGGTGTATCCCCCCGAAAATAAATCCTGCTTACGCCACTGCACTTTCGTATACCGAATACGCACGAACACCAACGGAAATTCCCGAAGTTAATAACGCTTCTTTCCTCTTAAGTTTCAGTGCATATGATCAAAACTGTGACTATATATACATATACCTTCGAAAGTCAAATTTTCGTCTTGTAGTGTACAACATGTGATAAAGCCTTGTAGAAAAAAAATTTGTTTTCAAAAAGCGAAAGTGTACCCCTTCGCAGCAGAGGGTACAAGGGGGTTCATCAGTCAATTTCCAAAGAATTAAAAAATCTAAGCCTGTTAATTTTGAACTACCCTGAATTATTGCAAAAATCACCGTATTCAACCTTTACATTAAACATTACACGCTTTTGATGATGTATTCATTAATTTTAGATGACATTTGCAAAGTTTAGCTAAAATTCCCAAAAAAGGCTTTCATTTTTAATTAGAAAATTACTTTAAATATAAATTTGGGGTAAATAGGCTAAGGGCCGGTGTACGTCGTTAATCAATTATTAGTTTATTACCTTATATTGATTATAGTGAGTTAATGTCGTGCAAGAGGAATCTTATTTAGTTCATTATAGCTACAAAACGTTTAAGAAGGAACCAAATGAAATGTACAAAAAGTTTTGATATAAAATTTTCCAAATATTAAAAATTTGGGCTGTTTTTGATTAAATCAAGATGAATGACGAATCGCTCCTAAGGTTAGCTACACAGTTGCGTTGACTTCATCCCGTTGTTAACATTATATTAGACCTGCTCAAGCTCAAGTTGCGTGCAAGGTTTGCAAATCAGCGCCAATTTCCGGGTGATTTGCAAACGTTTTGCCTTGCCTTTTCCAGGAACAGGGCGGGAGCCAACCTCTACCAAGACTACTTACTGAAACTGTTACTGACTAGGTTAGAATAACCAGACCCTACAATTTTTAAATATATATTAAGGTAAAAACAATTTAAATATATTTATGCCCCTGTAAATTTTTTAAAATTGTTTTATTGCAAATAACTTAAGGAATGCAATTGTTTTACTGCATTGTTTTATTGCAGTAACTCAAGGGTTAGGGTTAAATATACCCCCAATAGCACCCAAAATAATAGTTTCGGTATTGCTAGATCGCAGTATTTACAATCATACTGGCTAACCCATGGTAACGAATCTTAGATAATCAAATATTCTTTGGATATTTATGACTTAGTTTTTTATGTATAGATTCTGTTTCTTAACACTGCTCGGAATTTTCTATTTTTTAATGAATCCCGAATGCCAAATGACTGTTTTATAATTTGAATAAGCTACTACACAATAAAACATGTTTTGGAAGTTACCAAAGGCTTTATGAATGCATGATAGCATAATGCATGAATGCACTAACTAAACCCCTTACATAAGACATAAGACATTTATTGGTCATATTTTACATTATTACATGCATTGACAAGTCATGTAGGTAGGCTAATGCTTTAAGTGTTCTGTCTTTTATCAAATATTTAAATATTTAACTTGTAATAGGTTAAAACATAAGTAGGCCTAAACAAATTCCAAAATTGAATTTATACATGCAAATTGTAATAAAACTAATAAAATTAACATTCCATTCTCAATAATTTATCTTAAATCTACGTCACATGCCAATAAATAATTATACAAAAATAATTTAATCATCGATTCGTCAAATATGCTAAAAGATTTAAATAGTTTGCAATAAATTTTCTGTCATGCTAAAAAATTCATCTTTATGGTAGAACGGGGTTTTGACTAGAAAAGTAAACAATCGTTTTTTGAAAGCACTAAATTCTAAGTTTATCACAGCCATGGGTAACTTATTAAAAAGCCGAATGCCCATAACAACATGCCCTGCTCTTGTTTTTTCCAAACGAACCTGAGGCAAATCAATTCTTTCACAATCATATCACCATTGATATCACAAACTGCAGTGTTTTTGAGTCCAGCCAGTGCTGCACTCTACAGGCGGTTATTAGAACTACTTGCTACGGTCGATAAAGTAGTACATTGTACCGTTTCTCCGGTAAAATATTAATTTATGCCAACAAAAGACTCAGAAAACACACTCTTAGATATCATATCACTTTCCAAGTCAACAACCTGAGCAAACATGTGTAAAGAAGGCATTGTGCTTTCGTATATAGCATTGGTTCAAGGCACTGCTCTACTTCGAGAAAACCACATTCAACTTCACAGTATTATTTGATGATGCCCCTTTACATAAGTAACCATTTAAAGCCCGCTTTTGTCTTTTTCAGGTGTTTTAAAAATATAATGTACGGAGTGTTGAATGAAACCTGTCTATAGTGTCAGAGAATGAGTACATTTCTCGGCAGAAAAAAAACTTCGTGTAATTAAGTACAGTTCTTATAAATCTCTCTATTTCAGCATATCATGTTACACTACACAAAACCTCATTTCATACACTGCATGATAAAGTTGGAGGCCTATAGTATTTTCCTTTCGCATAAAATGACATTTAAATGGTTACTTATGTAAAATTACTTACTTTTGTTTTCCTTATTATTTTCCAATAAAAATTAAATAGGATGTGTTTTTATTACAAAATTATTTAATACGCAATTTTCCTTAAGCAAAATTAGTTAGGCTAAGGCAGAACTGAAATGGTACACATTTTGAATTGGATTGGAACGGATTTTTTCATTTAACTCGTTTAATCAGTGTATTGTATTAGCTAACTCTGTTATATCTACATTGTAGGTAAGTAACTCAGGCTCATGTTCAGTGCTGCAGCCTGCCGAGACATGGGCGAACTACATCAAGCTTAGGGATGCTTACCATTCCCTAAACTGAGGAACAAATACTTTTTTATTTTACTTTATTTCGCTAATGAAAATTAGTCTATCAACTACGAGTGGTACTAGTCTATTGTTAGTTCTACAAAGGTATAAAGCTATCTTAATTATCAGTGCCTACAACGACCTTTTCTTGAACATCTTCATTATGCAACTTATCTATGGATGGAATGTATAGTTTAAAAAAATTACTGTTCTAATGATACAACAGTTGGTAACATAGATATATATATTACTTTACTCTTAAACAACTTTATACAGACAACGTTTTTGCTGTGGATTCAAACAGACTATTAAATAAAGGACACAGAAATCTAATGCAGACTTTCTCCCTTTTTATATAGTTACATTTACAAAATTATATCATCATTTTAAACTTTAATTTTCAGAGTTATGCGAGTCTAATATAATTAGGTGCTCAACGGATTGCAAACTACTAAATTTATTCTAAATCGTTAAGGACCCTTTTTTTAGATTAGATTCATTTATTTAAATGTTGGTTATGTCTTAATGGGGTTTGTCAAAATAATACTTTCTCCATATACTTTGGTCGGAAGACGAGTAAAAGTTTGTTTTAACAAAGACTTGAAATTTGTGGAACTGAAATAACTTTAAACTGTTCACCTTGAATAAAAAACCAATTAATTTAAATATATCGTTAAAACTATTTCGTCATCGCAAAGGATTCTTTACAGCAAATGTAATGAATGAAAAACAGAAAGCAAACTGTCGTTTGACTTCGCTGAACATGAAACCTTCGATAATTGAAATGTTTCTGTTCGTTTAAAGTAGTCTTGAAGCATAGGATTAACTTAATAAGCAAACTATTTATTACAGCAGTTCATTTTATGTGCTATTACGTTCATCAAATTAATTAAGTTTATTTTTGCAAAGGTTAAAGGTAGAACAGTATCAGTCACAGAAAGGTTAAAGGTCGCTGGTAGGTACATACAGTTCAATAGAAAGTATACGAACAACGCTTTTGAATCATAAAGGCATTAAACTAATTACAAATTAGTGATTCGCCGAATTCCTCTTAAAATACTGAGAGAGTAAATAACTTCCTGGAACATGTCAAAGCAATCATCCTAGATTATCATAATGAAATAATGTATTGTAAATTAGTAATAAATTAACATTACTTAAGAAGAGACCGAGTAATGTTTATACATTGAGTGTATATTTTTTTAAACAGGTTCGCGCTCCCACTAAACCCCTGAAAAAAATCCAAATTTTTTAGAGGCAATTGATTTTATGAAGTGTTTCACTCTACAATAATAAAAATTTTAATCAAGATGACAGTAGCTAAGCACCAAATTTAAAGTAATCTTATTCTTTCCATTGACGTTTCAGTGGGATTAGGAAATTAATATAACCTTTTTATTGAATTATTTGCAAAACATAATTCGGACAAAAGATTCATATTGTTTATTGAGACCCTGATTGTAATATATCTATATCTATCTACTATGGAGGGGAAGGGGTTTTCTAACGGACAGGAAATCTCCAAAACCATAACACCTACAGAGCTGAAATTCGGTATATGTGCTCCCCTTGGGTCCTAGATGCGAACTAGAGATTTTTTTAATGTAGATCCTTTTCTATAGTTTCAATTTGAAACTACAGGAAAGCTTATGAGGTTGTCATACTAACCTAAAGAAGCGTATCAAATTAAATCCAAGCAAGATTTTTCTGTTTTTTAATACGTGTTTAATCAGCTTGTTAATAATAAACTTAAAAGACTTAATAAGGCTATATAATTTTCTTCTTTTAAAGGATTCATCCTCTTTAATAATAATATCAGTAGTCGAAGAAATTCAATTTAAACATCCATCAGTCTTATTTCTAAATTCCTTCGTTGAAAGCTTGTATTTAATCACAATCTCTTGACTTCGCAATTTAACTTCAAGCAATAATCGTTCTCATCTTCCTTCTCTTGTTCTTATCTCTTCTTCGCTTCTTTTTTCATAAACCCTGTAATATAATCCAGCTTTAGATTTAGCATCTTAGAATCAGCATGGATTTAGACGTAACAAGAACACTGGCACTGCAGATATAGACTTTATGAAGCATTGTATTTATAGCATAGACTCAAAGCAAAATGTTATTGGAAATTTTTACGTCATATCAAAGGCTTTTGACACCATCTCCCACAAGATTTTACTAGCTAAGCTTATGTTTTATGGTTTTGACCAGCATGCATTAGATTTAATTAGCTCTTACTTGTCAGATAGGTTTCAATCAGTTTGTTGTAATGGTAGTTTTTCTTCTTATCTGCCTGTAAATACTGGTATTCCACAGGGTTCTATATTAGGCCCTACGATGTTCATAATTTATGTTAACGACTTACCAAATATTGTAAATGATAATTGCTTATCTTCTTATATGTATTCAGATGACTTAGCAGTTCAGATAGTTTGTAAAAATTCTGTTTAATTGAAAAGACTTGTTTCAAAATGTAATTCTGTTATAGATGATTGGTCAGGTACCAACATGTTGTGTTTGAATAAGGATAAGACGCAAAGTTTAGAATTTAGTTATAAGGCAAATAGAAATGTTGATAGTGTTAAATTTTTGGGTGTCTTTCTTCAATCTTATATGAAATGGCATATGCACATAGAATTTTTCTGCAAAAAGGTTTCGTCTGCTATATTTTTGTTAAGAAAATTGAAATGTATTGTAACAGTAGATGTATTGATCTCAGTGTATTTTGCTTTTGTGCAGAGTCATTTGTTGTACGGTATTTTTGTTTGGGGAACTTATTCGAATGTAAAAAAATTGTTAATCTTACAGAAAAGAGCAATGAGAGTTATGGCAGGGGCACATCCCCGTGAACACTGCAAACCTTTGTTCAAGAAATTCAATGTTCTTACTGTTACCTCTTTGTTAATTCTGGAAAGTCTAATATATATGTAAAGTTAAATTCAAATGTTATACCTACAAACAAAATAGTTCACAGTCATTATACGAGGAAGAATAATCATTTTAGGATAAATCAATGTAACTACCAAAGCACAATAGATAGTTCTTTTGAGCTAGGCATAAGACTGTACAATATGTTGCCATCTCTACTTAAAAGTTTGGAATGTGTAGATTTTAAGAAACAGTTGAGGAACATTTTGTTGAATCTTAGTGTGTATTCTTTGGAGGAATTTGTTGGACATTGTAAATCTATGGACTGATTTTATCTATGTACTCTACCATTTGTATGTTTGTATAGATTTGACATTGTCATGCATTTTAAATGTGTTGCGGCAATAAATAATTTGACTTTGACTTTGACTATAATCCAGCTTTAAGTACAAACCTTGTAATGAAAATACAAACGGCCTGTGCACCAAAAATAAATAAAATTATTTTATATATTAATAATCTACTAATTTTACAATAAAAATCTTCGAGTGTAATTTTAGCGAATTTCCCCTTTAGGGAAGAAGCTCTTACCGTAGATCTTATTGCAAGGGCTAAGCCCGAGACTATGATAATTATCGTTTAGGGGCCCCTAGAAGCAAAAAACACCATTTCGAATTTATATATATATATATATATATATATATATATATGTCAGTTAACACGACAGCGGCCATAAAAATGGTCCAATCAAATGAAATTTGGTAGAAACATGTAAAATGGTAATCACTCGGACTAGTTCGTGAACCAGCCTGATTGGGCCACTGGAAGGGGTGTAAAGGGGGATAAATTCCTCCCCTTAATGGAATTAAGCTAAAAGAAATAATGTCTTGAATCATTGCTCTATGACCATAGGTTACTGTGATATTGAAAGTGGTAAACGCAGAACGTTGTCCCAATTTAACCTAATGGGAAATAAGTAAAATGACATATTTCGCTACTTTCTCAACATATCTTGATAAATCTTGGTTTGTGGCTTCATAGAAATTTAGTTTTTATTGTAACGGTAAATTTCACTAGTATTTAAAATAGTTTTAAAAGCTTATAATAGTTTAAATACCTGCAATTCTGTAATCCACTTGTTGCTGGTGGCAACTAGTCTCGGTTCTTCAGGCCGTACAAGTAGTCATCAATTTATCTTTATGTATGTGAAGGTCGTCATTGTAGATTAAATAAAAATTCACATTTAAACTCACGAACACGCACATTGACATTAACACAATTAAAAACGTAACGAGTACTCGTAACAAGTGGATTACAGAATTGCAGGTATTTAAACCATTATAAGTATTCAAACGTAATACGGAGGCTAACAACTTTGAAAAATGAAGTTTTAAAAGGTTTTCAAACTCATACAGATGTATGGTAAATCATTGTATTTAAATGAAAGTAAAATTATAAAATTAGGCGATGACAGTTGTTCTCATCGTCCAAGGAAAAACGAATTTTCTTTACACTATGAGTTGTTCTTAAAGAATAAAAGATTAAATCTAAGGATTTTCATATCAAATCTAAAGATTTAATGACTAAATAAATTAAAGAGTTAAAATTTAAAATAAAGATTTAAGGATTCACAATGGTGAAAGATTGTCGAGATTGTTGATGATTAAAGAAGTTTAAAGATAGTTTCAGATTAAATACAAAATACCCCCGATGCAGCAGACCTGCATACTCAGCGAATTTCAAATGCAAAACAACATATTTCAATCCAACATAGCGAGATTTGACATGTTTTGGTAAGCTCCATAAGCATAACATGGGGAATGAGTATGCAGGTTTGCTGCTACAGTTATATTAAAACTGGGTGGTTTCAATTCAATATTTAGTAGATCTGAACTAGAAGAGGCTTTTTACCAAGTTTTATCAAGATATGTAGAGAAATAAGAGAGATATAGAATATTACTTATTTCCCATAAGGTTAACATTGGGACAACGTACTGTGTTTACCACTTTCAATATCTCCGTAACCAATGGACATAGAGCAATGATTCAAAATACTAAATTGTTTGTTTTTTGAGCTGAATTCAATTGTGCCAACAAAAATTCAGTAATTTTATTTTTCTATGTAAAAGACTAAAAAACCCATTTTTGGGGGGGTTTATCCCCCTTTACCCCCCCTACCGGTGCGGTGGTCCGATCGGGCTAGTTCACGAACTCGTCCGAGTGATTACCACTTGACACGTCAGTACTAATTTTCATTATGATTGGACCATTTTTACGGACGCTATCGTGCTAACAGACACTTATATATATATATATATATATATATATATATATATATATATATATATATATATATATATAAATTCGAACGAATAGTGTTTTTGTTCTGGTGGCCCCAAAATTAAAAGTTGTCATGGTCTCGGGCTTATGTCTTACCATGAGACCTACGGTAATAGCTTCTTCCCTAGAGGGGAAATTCGCTAAAATGAGATTAAAAAATAAACTTTTTTCGCGAATGTTTAGAAATCCACTGTAGAAAGGTATCTGAAGTAGGTGATTCAATTGTTTGAAAACAAGAAGTACCTGGGAATGACGATTTCCCGCCTAGTCTTGCGGAAGCCGTGGTCGGTCGGGCACGTCAGGTCATCCACCAGAGCAACTACCCGCTTCTCGCTTTGGAACTTCAACCCGGCCCTTGAACAACAAGAGTTAGACGGTTAGACTTTGGAGGAATGGAAGCCTCAGCATTGCCAGCTAGGCACGTCTTCTTAGAGATATTGTGCAGTTTACTGAAGGAAGGGATTGTCAGGATAGGAAAGGTATGGTGTGGTCAGACAGCCTCACCCCTGAAGGAAGAGAGAGATTTCCAACCTATACTCCAAGCTCTTCCGGGGACGAATCACCCTCTAACCCAAGACCTCCCAAGCATCCCCAAACAATGACCTCCACCTGAAAGCTCTCCTTGTAGTGAAGAGTCTCACCCAGGTCGGTTCGCCCTCCAGACTAGAAGATGCTTAGAATTGTATCGGATAAGGGTCCCTTATCCCCTCCCAGATGGACAAGCCAGGACGATCAACAGCTCCCTACAGGGCTCAGACCTGACAGGGTATCCAAGCTCAGCCAGGAATCAAAGTTCCTAGAGAGACAAGGAGGGGCCAAGGTGAACAGTGAGCTGGTCAATTCGGACAGCCATAAGACATTTCAGAACAATGACAGCGTATAATTATTGTAGCCATTGTCGACCTATGTATAACTATAGTCAGAGAGTCGTCTATGGCCAGAACAACAATAGTAGCCAAACAACTCAGTTCTATCTTGGAACGTTTGTAGTAAAGGTGTGATACCACTTGACATTAAAATATATTGTACCTTTTATTTTTCAGAAATATTTTTTTAATGATAGTTTTATGACATAAATCATCCAAATACAGAATTGTGGCTACAATTTCCTCCTGAAAACCAACGGTTTCAAGATTTTCTAATAAGGAATTATTCCCTAAAAACATATCAAACAAGTATGTTCTTGATTATTGTACCCAAGCCAGGGGGAACGGAATAATATCGTAACGTACATAACTATACTTTCTTGTGATAGATAAATCGATTCACTCAAAAGGCTATATTGATAGATTGAGTTAATCGCCCAGATATATTTATTAGTTTTCCAATCACAACAAGACTCTAAGGATAGAGTGAAGTAATCACTTAAAAATATTTCCTAGCTAGCTAATCACAACAAGACTCTAAGGATAGAGTGAAGTAATCACGTAAAGATATTTCCTAGCTAGCTAATCACAAAAGGACTCTAAGGATAGAGTGAAGTAATCACTTAAAGATATTTCCTAGCTAGCTAATCACAACAAGACTCTAAGGATAGATGAAGTAATCACTTAAAGATATTTCCTAGCTAGTTAATCACAAAAGGACTCTAAGGATAGAGTGAAGTAATCACTTAAAGATATTTCCTAGCTAGCTAATCACAAAAGGACTCTAAGGATAGAGTGAAGTAATCACTTAAAGATATTTCCTAGCTAGCTAATCACAAAAGGACTCTAAGAAAAAAGTGAAGTAATCACTCGGAGATGCGCCTTGGTTTGCGGATGATGGAAACTATACTTAGTGATTCTCTATAAGCTTAGTTTTATAGAGTGTCCAGTCACTTTCTCTTTTTGAATATTGAAAAGTGTTTTGCTTGTAATCTAGTAGGAAGCAGCAGGACTACCCCTACTACAGTTGCACATTTTTCTTCTATATAATCAGCTCCTTAAACTTGCAAGCTTTAACTACAAGACTGGGGCGAAGGTGTGCCTTGTAATCCTTGTGCTAATGCCTTGTGCTACTTGGAAGTCACGAATTGTGGATGCTTAAAAGCGATGGCTTGTGGGTGTGATATCCCCTGGTGGGGATTAACGTCCACACCGGTGAATACTATATCCATCCATATGACCATCCTCATACTCAGACCACCCATATAGTGCAAAATGTCAAATGACGTCAAATTGATGTCAAAATTATGTGAATGATGTCATTTTGACATCAATTTAACGTCATTTGACATTTTGCGCTAAATGGGCAGTTCGTAAGTGAAGTTAGTGAAATTGTGGTTCGAATCCTACGGTAAACAGTAGGTTCCATTCGATTGGATGTTAGGCTATTAATTAACAGCCCTAAGGAACTTGTCGGCCTTAGTCAGTAAGTATTAAAAGAAAAAGTATTACAGTAGCATACTTGTTCTCCGGCAGCTTTGCTGGAGGGCTGTTCCAGTACTGCACTTCGCCGGAGGCGGTGAAGATGTAAACGAGATTCGTCACAACCAGGACACATGCCACCACCAGGAACACGCGGCGCCACTGCTCCATCGTGTTCTGTTAAGCGAATACGATGGACTCCATGAAAAGAAAATGTAATCAAAAACTAACTAAAATATACTGTAATAAGGTTTTATTATAAAATATATACCACTGTTGTAAATTTAACTTGCTCGCGTTGTGGCACCTGAGTTTTGGTCCTAGATGCTAGTTGTTTGTGTCATCGCCTTGATAGAGGCCATTAGTACAACGTTGACAACCAACACAGGCAACCACCAAGAGAGTACCACTGTAATATTAGTGTAAACAACATTTTGCTTGTATTTTAATTTTTGGGGTATTGAGAAGGCAAATGTTATTCCTTATATATCTCCTTGATTGAAAGCACTTTTTCCAAGCATGTTGATTTCAAGTAAAGATGACCTTGACTTCCAAACCCAGGTGGTTTTCCTAGATCTTTTTTGGTCCTGTGATACATTAAAACCGAGTCGCATCTTTTCCGTTATACGTATACCACTTTTTCAGGTTTGTTTTTCAAGTTTTATTTTGGTAAGTTAGGTTAGGTAACCTAACCTAATAACTTAACCTTACCTAGCCTAACCTAACCTAACCAACTGCAAGTGGGACCGCTAAACGGTCAGACGCTGGCTTATCGCGACTAGACAAAGATAAGGGTAGATAAGATAACGAAACCGCGGGTAAAATATTCTTATTAGGAATTTCCACTTAAAAACGAATAATAACAATTATTTTACCTAGTTTATGGTGCTCGGTCAAAACCTAAGCTTAAAGGGTTAATTTGGAATAGTGGTATACGTATAACGGAAAAGATCCACCGAGTCCTATTGAGCCTTCTGGGCTTTATTCTCTGGCCTTGGTTAATGATTGCATTAAATACATTAATTATTAGTAGATGATAAATAGCTGTATCGTACTAGTTTCTTACGTTCTTGAATCATCATAATATAATCTTGCTAGCCATTAACAAATATTCAACAAAGAGGAAAATATGAAACCGATGTTATAAATGTGCATTTTTTTCATGGTTTTCGAAAGGTAAATGTGATACCTGTAATCAGAAGCAATAGTTTATGTAGGGAACGCAAGAAATTGGGACTACAGGCGACGCGCACCCACAGAACAGCCTAGCACTATTACTAATTGATAATACAGCTATAAAAACATTCATCCTATTAACTAAGTTAATCAGAGTATTGAAATGTAACTTCTTAAAATATAGACTCTTATCAGATGTTTAATAGCAGTCGGCATTTTCAGGAAGGTCGGAGGGTGGTCAGAGGTTGGTAGTTTCCTCTAAACATATCAGTAACTTGGTTGGTATTGATGCTTTTGGGGGGAGTGACCTTGTGCCTGCAATTCCCAGTCCTACCTTTGACTATAAATAAATAATTAGTAGACCTCCCATTCTTATGGCCCAGCTGTAGCTAGTTTTGGGTGACCCATTATTCGAAGAATATAGATTGATTAATAAATAACATAGGATGCTTCTGTGAACCCCTTTTTTAGCCATTTACATTATCATTTTGTATACCACATTTCATCAGTCAATAATCAATTGACTATTATTGGTTTTCTGTTTCACTAAATGATATTTTACCTCCTCCCGATATCTAGAATAAGAGATTGCATCAGCACACTGTTGGAGATTCACTATAACCAGGAGCTCTGCCAATCCTGGACTACTCCAAACCTAGTGCCTGGTACATGTTTTATAATACAATGGAAGGTCTGCTTCAGATTCAAAGTCAATGGTCCTACATTTGTGAGCTCATTAAGAAAGCCACACTCACGTCAGGTATGAGGAGACCAGCCAGGTAGGGCGTGACGACCCCGCTGAGTGCCCCGATGCCGTTAACCAGAGCCATGACGGTCCCGGCGTAGTTGGGGGAGAGGTCCAGGCAGTTGACCTTCAGGCTGGGATAGAAGAAGCCCATAAGCCCCATGCCGACAATCAGGCACCACGTGACCACCTGCTTGTCGCACTCCGCCAGCGAGGCCGCCACTATACCGGCCGCGGGGCCGACTGACGCTGCAGATGAAAAAATACCCCCGTTGCAGCAGACCTGCATACTCAGCGAATTTCAAATGCAAAACAACGTATTTCAATCCAACATAGCGAGATTTGACATGTTTTGGTAAGCTCCATAAGAATAACATGGGGAATGAGTATGCAGGTTTGCTGCTACAGGTATATTAAAACTGGATGGTTTTAATTCAATATTTAGTAGATCTGAACTAAAAGAAGCTATTTACCAAGTTTTATCAAGATATGTTGAGAAATAACCGAGATATAGAATTTTACTTATTTCCCATAAGGTTAACATTGGGACAACGTACTGTGTTTACCACTTTCAATATCTCGGTAACCAATGAACATAGAGCCGTGATTCAAGGTACTAAATTGTTTGTTTTTTTGAGCTGAATTCAATGGTGCCAACAAAAATTCGATAAATTTTATTTTTCTATGTAAAAAACTCAAAAAACCCATTTTTTGGGGGGTTTATCCCCCTTTACCCCCCCCCTTCCGGTGGTCCGATCGGGCTGGTTCACGAACTCGTCCGAATAATTACTACTTTACACGCCTGTGCCAAATTTCATTCCGATCGGACCATTTTTGCGCGCGCTATCGTGCTTACAGACACACATATATATAGATATATATATATATATATAAATTTGAACGAATGGTGTTTTTTGCTTCTGGGGGCCCCAAAACGAAAAGTTATCATGGTCTCGGGCTTAGGTCTTACCATGAGACCTACGGTAATAGCTTCTTCCCTATAGGGGAAATTCGCTAAAACCAGCTGATAAACTAATTGCGGCTTTAACCAAAGCCTAAGATATCACAATGGGTTATTTTAAAAGGAGTAAATATATTCTATTTCTCCATGATGCCTTCCGGAAGTGTTTATCGATTATAAACAGGTCAACATACCTTATGACGTTAGCGTACTATTTGTGACGTAAGTTGTGCTATTGGAATTGCTGACGTCACAAGGTATGTTAATCTGTTTGTAATTAAATATATTCAGCTTAAGATGTCCATATTCCAACGGATTGTGAGTAAATTGTACTGTCTGCATCACAATATACTACTTGAAAGGAAGAATGCAGCAGTTAATGAACAAATTGAAAGGCAATTTCTTTTGATTGATCCGTAGGATTTGTCTTGATTTGCTTTGTTGTTTAGCCTCGGATAAAATTTCTTTAACCTTTTATGATTTTTGGAAAATCAGAGCCTCTTATATGTGGTGAGTGCTAAAAGAAAAGGAGGTATGCACATTGTGAATTGTACAGATGGAAATTGTAAAATTTCTATCTCCCTTATAATACTAATCAGCCCACCACATTTTATGTCAATCGGAAAATTCCCTCACCTACATAAAGGAATCGCTAACTGATGGAAGAGAACGCGTTCAGTTTTCTTAGTTTTTGCCTGTCAGTCTGTCTGTTTTTGCCTGTCAGTCTTTCATTACATGATGCTTATTTGAAGTAAAAGTTGAAGTTGGATGTTGATATATGGACGTTTTACTGACTGTTGAAAAGTTCCGTTTCTTCAGCACACGATGCGTCTATCCATTTAGCTTTACGAAGCCAAAAAAGTGAATTTGAATATCTTGGACGTTTCCCTTCTGCAGTTAGCGATTCAAATAGGCTGTTAGTGTTTAAGAACAATCTCTTAAAGAGAAACAAACGAGGTTGTTAAGGATTATAGGCCTACGCTACAAACATACTACTTAACTTAATTAAACCATTCATATGATCTTAATAACAGCGACGCAGCCTCTTTATTTAATTGATTATGTAATCGTTAGAGTAACTAGCATTACGTTTGCTATGCTACAATATTATAGTTACTCCATCCCTACGTACCAACTGTGGTGAAAATTTTCCGCGAATTTGTGACGGAGGTGATCCCCTTCAGTAGGAGGAAGTCCACGAGAGCTCCGGCCAGAACAGCCACCACCACCATCGCCACATAAGGGGCTGCAGACCTGAAGCCCGTCTGCAAAGTGAAACCGACTTGTCAAGTGCTGGAATGTGTGTGTCAAATAAGAGCACGACAACCTCATATATTTTGAAGTTTTTTTTTATATATTAGCAGTTATTTTTGGGCATACTTAAGATTGCCTTGACATACTAAGAAAATTCCTCATATTTAAAATAAAATGACCTCATTCCATACATTTATTCGAGCTATGCTCTTGGTCGTCTGCTTTCACAATCATCTCAAAAACGGTTCCGAGGGTTTCCTTCAAATTTTGGAAACTTGTTACTTTTGGCTCACTGATGGGTTCCATACTAGGACAATAATTATATAATCACACCACGTAAAAAAATGAATTTGAAGTTTGATTTTAAATTTTAAAATGGCGTCATTTGAGTTTCTGAATTGACTGAGAAATCGAAACGAAATAATTAAACAATACTGTTATTCACTGTTATAGGAGGAAAATGGATAAGCATTAGAAAAATGACGTACCGAAAAGGGCTCGATCCAGTAAGTACAAGCCCTAAAGAGATTAATCTTGTAAATCTTTCTGACTAGGTGACTTCTTTACTAACATTAAGGTAAACACTCAATAATTTGAGTATAATTTTTTCGCAATCATCAACACAATTTAAATGTTAAACTAATATAAGTCTAAACGTTAAACTGTCATGAAGTCAAGAAAGTTCATGCAATAAGAGAACAGCTACCGTTTTGCAGGTGGAATCAAATTACGTAGCCCAGTTCACCCAGAAGATTAATGTTCATTTTAGCATTGGGCTCAACATGGTCAGGGCCATGTTATTGGACTCGAACTGTACCTGGGCGATGGAGAAGTGGAGCACTGTCTTCATGTACTTGGGCAGGTCGGTGATGATGGTGAAGAGGCCCCAGTCGTGGCCGATCTGCGCCACCACCAGCCCCCACAGCGGCACGGACCGCAGGATGTCCCGCCAGGGGGTCGGGGGTAGTTTCTGTCGAAAACGGACAGTAAATGTGGTGAATAATTTTTGGTTCCGTACTGTTTTATAAAAAATATAATTTATCATGGCTAAATAAATAATTTTCAAAATTTAACTTACAAAGATAACGTGCACTATTTAACACGAGGAAGATATCGGTTTCATAACAGGAAGTTATAGAGACAACCTCTAAAGAGAAACACGCTTTTTAGGCTAAAGAAATATGTCAAAAAATGCACATTAGGAGCCTCTTATGGTATCTCAGTACAATCAATGGTGTATCCCATTACCTAAGGTGCAGTCACTACAGGCCTCAGCCTTGTGTGACAGTCTAAAGACGGTGAGGTACAGTAGCGACACTATAGGCAAGCAAGAAGTTATAGATAGCTCTGTAGTGATCGAACACTCCGCTCCTTACCTCGAACAGGTATCGGTCATGGTTGGGATCAAATACCTTCCAGGTCCAATATCAAGACAAACTTGAGTCTAAAACGGTTTTCATATCTTCTTAAAGGTTTTTCTCTTTTCCAAAATCAAACTTTATCAAAACCCTTGTATTTGTTTGATCATCTTTTTACCTTTTGTAATAAACAGTCCCCCACCTGCTTCATGTTGACCTTGGCCCAGTACCGCTGTAGGTAGCGCTTCTCGTCGTCCGTCAGCCCGGGGTGGTCCTCGGGCCTGCTGTAGCCGCAGCGCAGCCACACCCACAGCCACACCAGCGCCACCGCTCCGTACACGTAGAACAACACCGTCCAGTCCGTCCAGCTCAGCAGCAGCCCGCTCACGCTCATGGACACCACGTTGCCGAAGTTGGCTCCTGGTGAAATAAAAGAAAGGATAAATGCAAGGACTATGGATTTTTTTGTAGGGGGGGATTGGTAGTCTGGGTTTCCCTATACCATAGCAAAATCCTGTGATGGAACTTTAGCCATTATTCTGTCTTTTTGTACGGCTACTGGAAAGGAAATAAAGCTTCCCTTTGTTTATGCCTTAGGCCCAGAGCATTTAGTAGACTATTATAAGGGAAGAAAAAGTAAAAATTAATAGGTAGGTGGAATAGGATGGGTTGAGACTAGTCTGGGTGGGCAATGGTATACCTTTATCCAATGGATGCTAGAACAGGGCCTCAAGAGATCAGGTGGCCCTCATATTGGCCATTATCTAGGTCGCCAGAACACCCCCGCCCACCCTGCCGTCAAGCCCAGCTTCCCCTGGTGGGTAACTGAAGTTTTTTACTGAAAGACAACTACAACACTGCCTCCAATCGTGACAACTTCCATTACTGTACCCGGCATTGGTACATATGACAAAAAAGACCCAAAAGCCAAAGCCAAAGGCAAAGGCCATTAGGATCCCAGTGGGGGGTCTATAGATTATAGGAGAAATATTATCATACTGTCAGTAGCCTGATTCTCTTAAGGCTGTGGAGCCAGGAGCTTGTGACGTCAATTATAGATACAATGCCCGGTTTCAAGCAAGCTCTGGTAGCTATTAGCTATTGGGTAAAAATATAGCCTCAAATGAGGTTTTAGTAATATGTTCCTCTGATTAGTCAAGTAATATGGTGGATGAAGACCTCTTAGAGTTAACTGATTCCACAAAGTTCCTCGGAATGATCCTCGATAGAGGTCTGACGTGGAGCGACCATGTTGACCATGTTTGTTCAAAGGTCACATCGGGTATTTTTGCTCTCCGCAATCTAGCCAAAGTATGTTCTAGAAATATACTTCTAATGGCCTCCTATGGCCTAATTTTCCCCTACCTGGCTTATGGTATCAGGCTATGGGGTGGTTGCGCTAAACACAGACTGGAAAGAGTGTTTAAATTGCAAAAAAGAGCAATCAGAATCATTTTGAATCTGCATCCAAGAGAGTCGTGCAGGGATGCCTTTAGGGAGCTTCATTTACTCACTCTGCCCTCACTTTACATCTTCGAGGTGGTACTTTACTGCCGCTCGAAATGTTCTCTTGTTCAGGGCAGTCAAATCCACAACCATGACACCAGAGGCAGGGACAGTTTCCGTGCGCAGCAGCATAGGACTGTGGCGTGCGGGCACTTACCCTCGCAGGCTGGTGTTAGGTTTATTAACACGCTCCCTAAAGAAATCAAGCAAATCCCAAATCAAAATCAATTTAAAACTCGACTTAAACGCTTTTTAGTGTCAAAGTCGCTTTACTCGATTGATGAGTTCATGCTAAGCCGCTGGGGAAATCAAAATTAGAGCAAATATTTTACGCGAATGAAATCTAGCATTGGCGTGTCACTTAAAACAAAAGTAGTATAAGTACAAAAAATTGTACTTATACTATTTGACGTTTGCAATGCAATGTACATTGTCTTTTTACTGCAATAAAAATATTTCAATTTGAATTTGAATTTGAATTATGTTTCTCCCAGCTAGAGGCTGACAAATTGTCAGCGGAGGTCATGGCCGCTATAGGTTTCCGGTTACGATTTGTTTATATTTTTGATTGAGATAACCTGAGTACTATTATTCTTCTCTTTTCCTCCTCCTTACAGACCTTAGGCAATGTATAGTAACCCTCTAAGTAGGGACATTCAATGTTATTTTTTTAATTCCACCGCAGAAAAGCGAAGGATAATTTAGTGCTGATGCATGGAATAGTTCAAGTGCGCACTCCGTCGTGCGCGCGTCTACACTTTATAAAAAAGTACCTGGTGGACCGAGCCTTGCTCGGTGTTATTTCATGTTTACCAGTTCATCCAGTTACTATAAATATTTCAATGTCATAACATTTATAAATAATATAAACCTTTTTTATTGCTTCATGGACTCTTCATCCCACTTGCTGTATTTTCCCTTGATGGCTGTAGATTCCAAACAGCTGTTATGATTACTTCATTTGTTTACACTTTCCTTGTTTATTCGTTGCTATCACGGCAACCCATAAGGCTAATGTTAAAATTTTACAACTTTAAAATTTGATTTATTACGTTATTAGATTTTCTCTGGCCAAGTAATCTGCATAAAAGACGTTTTTGAGTCATAAATTACTTATTTCTAAACTTTGAAGGAAATCCTCGGAGCCGTTTTTGAGATAAATGTGCAAGCAAGCCAGCATACATACAAGCATGCAAGATAACAATGCTCATATAAGAGTATAGGATGTCAAAATGAGAATATTTGTAAATAAAAACACAGTCAAAGATAAAACAATACAAAAAAATAACATACAACAGTCAAAATATTCTAACCAGCTGCTTGACTTGGGAAAGTCAGCTTAATCCGTAAGCTGCGGTGACAATTCCAATCGGACTGAAAAACTAAAGGTGCACCCAAGGCACCCAAGGCTCCTTTTTTTATATGGAGGAGACAATCGGTAAAGCGCTACTCCTTGTATGATTGAATCTTTGACGTTCCTTCAATGAACGTATGTCAGTGATGTAATGATCTTTCATTCCAAAGGAATATGTGTGTTTTTATGTGGAATCAAGTGAATAACAAATCTACTATATATTTGTCAAATACCACTGACCTATCATCGCACAGCCCAAACTACTTTACCTAAAACCTCTTAACTTTGTATGAACGTTCCTTTCAGGTCATAGGCACCCACTAAGAACGTATTTTTGAAAATTCCCTCAGGGCTACGCCCTATGATACATCAAAGTTTCAATGTTAAAGTATAGTGAAGCTCATGTAGTTGTCGTTGCAACCTTAACATTAAATCTGAAATTCAAGGAAGTTTTTTCTGTTTTCCCACGGGTAATACCGTGTTGATCAGCTAGCACTAGATAAAATCGCATTGCTTTTTTGGTGTATATATGATTTATTTATCACTTGACATGTTACTAAAATGAATTATTATACTTTAATTCACCAGCGAACACCAGGGCTCCGAGCCGGCCTCTCTCTTCAATTGCCACCCACTTGGCCAGCAGAGCGTTCAGTGAAGGGTAGACAAAGCCCTGCAAACAGAGGTCATTCACTCTGCATATGTTTCACTGATCTGTAGTAAAGTTATTAGAGGACAATTTTCGTCATAAAATTAATTGAAGAGCTCTACCTTAATAAAAAAATCAAGTCACGCCACCACTAACTTTCATTCATCCAAAGGTGTACACAGGTAAAATTTTATATTTTAACTATTACCAACTTTGCGTGGCTATTGTTTTTAATATGAGAAAGAGGAAACATGATCAGTCAACCCCAAGGCTGAAAAAAACATTTGCAGCCCATCGTCCTAGCTCTTCATGTCCCATAGATCAGAATCAATCTAAAGTTTCACCTCCAAAAATTTCATCCTCAAGCTAGATGACCTCATAGGGCCTTCGAGTAAAATTACTATCACCATGAAACCATTCTTGTTTTTGATTATTATCCAGGATCTATGAAAAAGGGGCAAGAGTACTGGGAGAGAAGGGGGCAGCCCCGCCATACGTAGAGCAAGCTAAATACCCCTACTCACCTGGCCGCACCCCATGACGATCCTGAGGACCACCAGCCCCCAGGCGTCACCCCAGCGCGCGGCTAGCGGCGTGGCCAGGGTACACAGGGCGGGCAACAGCACGGCGAAGAAGAGGGTGTACTTGCCGCCCACTCGCTCGGCCAGGACTCCTCCTGGCACCTGGGTCACCACGTAGCCCCAGAAGAAGGAGCTGAGCACCAGTCCCTGCGTGCGCTCGCTCCAGTCGAACTCGCCTTTCTCCTGTAAGATGGCAAAGAAGAATCGGTATATGCTGAAGAAATTGAAGACTGTGAAAAAATTATTGATTTAGTTGACGGGGCGATAGCTGGAACCTCGATAGCTTGAAATCTTCGATGACTCGAATTATTTTCGATCCTCTCGGAAAACTTGTCAAGTAAAGACAAAATAAAACCAAGCGTAATTGGAAGTAGTATTCCGATTAGATTTTACTTCTGTAAACCAAAGAAAATTAAAAATTACCTCTACAACTCGAAGATCAGTACCTACATTAATCATAATAAATTTTCGATTGATCCCTATTACCCGAGGTTTACCTCTTTATCTCAAAGTTTTTCTTGATGGACCTCTAGTTGAAACCCCGGGTTACAGGACGTATAGTGTAAATAAGTCATATCCTGCCCAGCGTCATGATTCTTTACCTTTATAACTCAAATTTTCATTGGGTTGACCTCTATATTACGAATTTAGAACAAATTACCACTGAAATTCTTTAATAATGAGGTTAACATTTGCTTTTTGTTAAGTCAATTATGTTTCACTATTTTTATGTCTTGTCATGTTCACAATTTCGAATGAAAGGTATTAAATCATGATTGCCAAATTTAGTTTTATTCTAACGTTTGTAATGCAATTTGTATTGTCTTACTACAACAGAAGATTTTGTTTTTGATTTTTACAGTGGCAACTAATCTCTGGTCTTGCCGAAGCTAGCACTGACCACTACACTCCACTAACCTTGTCAACCGCAGTGTGTCCACTGCTGTCGTCGTCGTAAGGACACGTGTCCAGGCGGCCTGCGACGGCTGATGTGGAGTTCCTGACATGAGGTCTGACCATCTCCGTGATGGCGATGCTGATGCAAAATCTCATGATGTAGGTGATCATCAGGCCAAAGAAGCAGAGCAGACAGATGATGTACCGCCTCGGCACCCATGACAGACAGAGCACTGTGGATCAAAGTTCAGAGCTCAGTGATTGCTGTGTCATGCACAACTACAAGGAGTATCATCATGCCATCTGATCATCAGGTTGAAGAAGCACAGAAGGCAGATGATGATCTGCCAGGCACGTATGACAAGCAGACGCACACTGTGTATTGGGGATCAAAGTTTAGAGCTCAGTGATGGCTGTATGATACATAACCTCATAGTTTCAACATGTCATCTGATCATCAGGCTGAAGAAGCAGAGAAGACGGGTGATGTTCTTCCGCGGCACTCATGACAGGCAGAGCACTTTGGTTCAAAGTTCAGGGCTCAGTGATGGCTGTGTCATCAAACACTTCATGGAGTATCATCATGCCATCTAATCATCAGGTTGAAGAGGCAGAGCAGGCAGATGGACTATCTGCGCAGCGCCCATGACAGGCAGACGCACACTGTGAATTAAAGTTGAGAGCTTAAAGCTTAATAGAAGAGCCTCCAAATATCTGTATATTACCAAAAAAGAATGAAATTACCTGGTAGGTGTACTGCCAAATGATTTTTGTATCGGTTGCAAAGTACACTGGTTTCAGACCTAGATTCTATTTTCAAGTTGTCATCAAGCAATAAAACACTAGGGGTCACTTTCTGATTTTTTATCAGTCCTTGTCTCTCGGCAATGTTCTTGCCGAAAAGTACTCATGTTTTCTCTAATCTCCTCGACTCATTTTCAAAATTTCATCAAGCTAATTATTAAAACATTCCTCTTCAATGTAGGTAGTGTTGAAGAGACACCATTGCACTTACACTTACGACTTGCAAAAATTGTATACAATCTGATAAGACAGAATAAACGTAAATTTAAAAAACTGGCCAGTATTTAATAAAACTGTACATGTGATGTTCACGGAAGGTGGTTGATCGTACATGTGCCTTATCAGTTCGTGTAGGCTAAATCGTGTGTGCAAATGTGATGATGTGTCTTTAACAACCCCTACCTTAAAGACAAAAGTTTTATTAATAATTTAAAAAATAATATATAAACATACATTAATTTTTGTAATGCAGCGATCGCTATTGTATTATAATTCGTCAACACAAATTAATTTTAAATAAAGTCTTCAACGCAGATGTGGTGATAAAAGGTCCAAGAAAATCATACGGTGCAACTAAAACATTTACGGTAAACCACAGTGATATTTTGATACTGTCAAACTTACTACTAATCAAACTTACTTATATTCTGGAGAAAGATGGATACTGATTAAAGAATGGTAAAATGCTGGAAAAATTTATGGTTTTCCACATGCGAAAGCGTACAATGAGCAACAAATGCAAACGATTCAATACACAGTAATTTATTGAAAAACAGCAATTCCAAACAGCACTTGTGTTTACCTTCGTAATTTGTGGGTTTGTCATAGACTCGTTCAATATCTGGGTCACGAAACTACGGCACAGAAACGTTACCATATCCAATCGATGGTTGGAGCATAGACCTTTTCCATTGTTTACTTGTATTTATAATGATTATTTGTAAAATAACCACAAATAATTTAACTATATTAAGCCTCAATATATAAATTATTTAGTTAAAATGTTATATATCCTATCCTGTACATTAATACGCAATCGAAAATCTGAGGTCGCATACCACTGAACAAATCTTTAAGATGTATGCCTCGAATTTAAAAATGACAAGGCCAATGTTTGCTGAATTTTCGCAGAATTTATGTTTAATCTTAGGACTACGCCCTATAGCCCTTAAAAGGTTGAGTCAATACGATTATTACTAAAAAATAAAATTCAGCTATAAATCAACTGTCCACCATGTGCAAGCTGTGTTTGTTATTGCTAGCAAAGCTGCAGTGTATTAAAGTTTTATAAAACACAAACTTAATAGTAATTCACTATTACTTGTATCAAAATACATTCGCAAATGAAAATTAATTCCAATGGATTGTATTTTAAAAAAATCCATCTTCTATATTTAATTACGTAAACGATTTTTTATGGCGTTTTGCACGTTGTAGGATGATGGGAGAGGGCTAAAAATGAAGATTTTGATGCCAGGGACTCAGGAAAAACACTGAAATTCCCTTAATCCTACAGTAAAATAAAAATTACGAAATATTGCTACCATTTACAAAGCATTGAAATCTAAAACCTCTACTTTATTCGTATTAAAAATGCAGTTCTGTTCCTTAATTGAAAATCGTGAGCTTCATATTAATATTAAAAAATGGTGGATCTTATCTAAAATCCAGTACGGAGGTATTTTGTCCTATAATAATGTAGGATTAAATGAGCCTACATATGCAATAGGGATCCAACCCACAAATATTAAAATGTTGTGTTTTGGTAACTTCCAAATAAAAGAAACATTGATTTATTTTATGCAAAAAAGATCTGACCAAAATTAGCTTATTTAAGCAGTAAAATCTTGCTTGGAACCAACCCACATATCTGTAAAGATACTTTCAGATTTAGCAATAAGGATCCAATGGCTTGTTCTATGAGAGATTACCTAGTTATTACTTACAATTACAAGGACAAGAGTAAATTACAAATAACTAGTGAATGACATAAGAAGATTATTGAGTTTGTTTGTAACTTTTTTTTTTGTATTTGTAGCTTGTTTCTTGTTTTTTGGTTTCAGTTGACTGGATCTTGTTTGCAAAATCACCTGAAAAATGACACAACACAACACCTGTGGCTTGGACCCTCTAAACAATATATACATTGCCCTAAACGTCTTTATTCAAAAAGGATCCAAGCCACAAAACAATTAATAACAAAGGGAATATATGGACTATGACATTAAACCTATCATTTATAAACAGAGGAGAGTCACTTTTATACATACAATGAAATTTATAACGTTAAAATTAGACAGGAATTAATAATGAAGTAGAAAATTTAACCTTGTTTTTCTCAGTTTGACTATGCAGTGGTTTGGATCCCTATTGCATATTTAGGCTCAAATTAACCCCTTCAAGCTACTAATACTTTATATTTATCTCGTTAGAACTTTATTACTGTATAAAAATGATTAAATCCAAAGTAAATTGTGTTTAATTAATTCAATCTGAAGCTCGGAATGAAAAACGGCCTACCTTTCATGACGCCCCCGCTCCTCACAACTCAGCATTATCTCTTTAGTTACCCACGTTATCTCCGTAGTTCTGCTCATCCCACACGGATCTCCTAATTGCCGAGATAACATTCATTTACTGCAGCTTCTTCTTTTCCTTTTGAAACGAAAGTATGTCATTGTTAAGCCTTTCCTAACAAAACATTGTGTTTGCAGCCAAACAGCTGCGCACAGGTTAGAGTCATTTGACAAAAATAATCAAGAGTATTCAACTAGAAAAATAAAAATTTTTAAGATAAACGTGATAAATTATGAAAATGATTTGAAATGAATTTTTAAAATACGAAAATATATTTGTCATTAGATTTTTATTATGAAAAGATAGTGCCGAGGAGTTTAAAATAAAAATGCACTGAGAAACAATTGAGAAAAATAAGTAAAAATAATCATGACAATGCTGTGACGAAGGGGCCCATACCCTTCGTCCAGCGGGATAAGCAGGGGCGCACGTGGTGGTGGGGAGTGACGCCTACGTCGGTAGCTGCGGAGAGTCAGTCGGTGAGTAGTCGTGGACCCCGGTAGTTGAGCGAGCGGAGGCGCGCGGTGGCGGACAAGAGAGCGAGGACCCAGGGGGATGCTGACCACCTCGACCAATCCAGGACCCCGTCAGCCCAGGAGGAAGCTGCGGAGATGCTAGGCTAGGAGTAGAGGTCCCGAGGTTTGTTTGCCGCAGGGATCTGACGTCTAATAAAGTATGAGGTAATAAATCGTCTTTTGGTCTTTCTGAGCCACCCCTACCCCCCCCCCCCCGGCCTGACCCTATGAGGGAGAAGGTGTGACAATGCCCTGTCATCTTTTTAAATAGTTTCTCAGCAAAGGCGATTGCACAACCCTAAAATGTTTTACTTTATTTGAAGGGGGTATTAGTTACAACCCCCCCCTCATAGAATCAAAACCCCCCCTTGTTCATAGAATCTTGCATTCTCATCTCCACTGAATGTATGTAACCTACTTTAAAATTCTGTGAGTTCTTGATATCTGCATCAGACAAGTCATTTACATCTTGCATGTTAATCGCTAGGTACTAATATTAAGTTCGTTATAAATAACAATTATTTTAGCAACAAATACTGTTATAATTACCTTTCTTACAGGTTATTTTGAAATGTCAAGGTTCAATGTGCAATTATTGAACAGGAGTTCATTAGTTAGAAGCCAACTAATAAATGTAGCTGAAGTTCATTATTTACACTGCTGTCTCCTGGCTGATTTCTAAACTAATGAGTCTGTAATGTAATGAATTGTACATATAAATGGAGGATATAAGAAAACAAGTATTAAAAAACATGGCATAATTAATTTTACCAATAGCTAAACTTTACATAATTAGACCCAATATTTTTCCTGCTTACTTACAATTACTGTACGTATGTTACCTACTTTAACAATTACATCATTGGTCAAGTAAATTATATAAATATAATTTATTTTACAAAATTACCTTTACAAAATTTTGATCTCCTGATTATTTTAATAGAGGTATTAAAAGCTCATTTATCTGTTGTTCATTATGATATTTATTTAAAAAGACCGTTTTCATGCACAAGTTAGTGTATTTCATCGCCTAAAAGATTCAATTTCACTCATTTCTTTTTACTAGGACTTAGTTAAAATATAAATAGAAATGTGAATTGATTTTATATATATCTAATTATAGTGCATACTTAATACGTTATGTTCAATCTTCAATATTGATTTGATTTTTTTTTTTTTTATTGACAATGTAGTCTGAAATGTTCTGGTCGGCCATTGGTCATTCACCAAAATAGTATAGAGTACGTTTGAAAGTCAATAAAGTCTGAACCCCATTAGTATTGAGACCTTTTCATTGCCTTCTTAAGCAATTTATTTTTATTTCCAATAGGCCCTATCACTTTAAAATAAATCTTGAAAACCACAAACGTAATTCAACGTAAACTCAATAGCGTTAGTAATTTATTCTGCCAAAATTTTGTGAAACCTTGACTGTAATATTGAAATTCAAAAGGTTAAATATACACATATTTTATTAAATTATTATCAAAGTAAACAGTAATTCCAAATACATCGGTTTATAGGAGCGTTTCTTTCAAGAAAATCACAGAATCAGTAGTGAATCAAATCGTTGTTGATAGTCAGTTGTTTTCCTGTATTGTTTTTGTCAATGAACCGGGAGGGAATTTTCGTGTTTTGGTGTCGTCCTGGGGAGGGCAACACTGGTAAACAAATCAATATCAAGCCCTCTCAATGAACTAGCGTCACACTGCCATGTCCGCTATCACGGCAATTTGCTCAATCGCTTTATGCGTGTTGACGATTTTTAAAGAACGAAATTTCCTTACAGCTAAGGCTTTAAAATAGGAAAAGTACTGTGGTTTTTAATTGTAATGAAATAAATAGACACTATATACATATAAATTTGGGCAGTTTAAATCAATAAGATAAGTAGGGTTGAATCATTTATCTTTTAAGAATTCAACTGAAGTTTTATGATTGTATAAAATGTAATCTGAAACATGGAGTACTTGGTAGGCTAGTAGGTGAAATGACTATGGAGGGGTATGGTAATTCCTTCTGCTCAAGGTGTACGAGTACAATATACATTTTACATAATTCATAAGACGGTTATTGGTAGGAACGATAAAGGAAGAGAAATACCTAGGTACTGTATAAATAATTGGGGAGAATTAATAAAAATTCTTCTTCCTAAAGTAATTATCTCCTATTAAACCGTTTATGTTTAGAAGGAAGTCAAATTATCATAATCTAACTTTGCCAAAAACATTTAATACTGTTAAGCATTTCACTTTGTTTATGCTGCAAATGTTAATTTAAATTAAATAGAAGAAATCATTTACCCAACTAAATCTAATATCACAGCTCGAAGAATGTTATGTTTTGATTTCAATAAAGAAAGTTTACCGGTAATTCTGGGCACTGGTCACGTGTTACATGAAAAGGCATCTTTTATAATATATCTCGTTGACTCGTCAAAAGATAGTGTGCACTAAACGGTGGTTTAGTGCTTCCTATGCTAAATTACCTTCATGTCTGGGATAAGCACGACAGAGACAATATGCTCGCAACTATTAAGCAGTCAATAGTCATTTCAACTTTACTGCTCTGGCTTGTAACTGCAAACATGAAGTTAATGACACGCTATACGCAAAGGTCAGATTCTTCTATTTAGCTCAGCAATACACCATTACAGTTAAAGAAGACCATTACACATGTTTGCCTTTTCCAATCAATTCCTTTTCGAAGTTTGTTGTTAAACAGCAATATAAACCGTTTATCTTCAGCGTGTCTCTTTTTGACGTACAGTATTTGTAAACAGTACCACAGAAGAGAAGTAATATAAATTGCCAATCTAATGCTATTACAGGTTGCCAGTTTTCTGATGGTTTTAAGTTTGTTGGGCTGTTTAGGCCGCCATATATTGCACTAGTATCGAAGTACCTAATATCGGTCAAGAGTTCTTTAGGACCTAAAGTTTTAATATATACTTCAATACCAGTGCAATGTGGGCTTCAAAACAACCCATAACAATCATGAAAGGCTGTTTGTTAGTTAAATACAAATCTACAAAACGATAATTTATCCTAAAATAAGTGATGGACCATGCATGGCAGAGCCTCATAAAATACAACATAAGGCCAATGTACAATAACATGTCTTGTACAATAATACAAGACTGAGCACTGAGCCCATGAAAAGTGTCATAAAGTAGGGACGATGATGGGGAATTGCTCTTATAGGAGGGTTCGTTAACTGTTTGCAGTTTTCCTTGTCGTCGGATTGTTTAAACAATTGCGTCTTCCTTAGAGGAAATCTTCCTTTGCCAAGTCAACTGAAGATTAACAACACGACCTCTCTTCTCTAGTTTTATCAGCTCGTTGTAGATTTTAAAAATGCAATGAAAACAGTTAATGTATAGACGTATTCAAGTTAGCGATATTTACATATTTGTATTTTTTATTAATATTATTGATTTGACAAGTATTGAGCTTGTCTCAGAATATGTAATACAACTTGTTAGGTGCATATAGACCATAATCTGGACATCGAAAAAGTTTCTAACCAGTGCCAAATTCTTTAATACACTTCCCTTTATATTTAAACAAAATTTACACTGATTTGAGCGTCGGGTTTGGTTGGGAGGGAGGATAGTAGGAGGAAAAATGTTAATATTTTGACTTTTTTGCATATATTTCGAAAACGGTGCATTTATGCTAAAATATTATTCTTTACATAAATAATCTACATTAAATTTCAAACAAAATGATACCATACATTACCTTTTTAATGTGGACAGTTCTTGAGAAAATGAGGAGCAAATGTAATTCTATTATTATTTTATACCCAGCAATGTCTAGGGAGATCACCTCGCTCCATTGTCACGTTTTAGGTTGACTTAAATCAAGTTTTACTGTAAAGAATCGTTATAAGACTAGGGAAAGAATATTTGGTCCTTCCGAATTTTTACTCCCTCCGTCAGGAAAGCGGAAGGTAAAACCTTTTGATCAGAAACCCTATCATGTAGTATATCATTTTAAATGGCACAATAAGAGAAGATGAATGTGAACTTGATGTCTACATTGATCCTAAAAACGTTACAGCAAACCAAACTTCTAAGTTTTACAATAACTGATGTAAGTTTTCGCAGGATCAATCTGAGACCTATAGTTTTCCCCATTCATCTTCTTTTATTACACCCTTTCAAACTATATGTATCATGATAGATTTCTGTTCAAAAGTTTTTGAAAAAGTTCCACGTTTTTGAGAGATAGCGTAAAATTAGGAAGGACCAAAAACGTCTTTCCCTTGACTTTCATGTAAAACAGTTTTTTTAGATCAATGAAAATTTTGAAAACGGGGGATCAGGAGGGGATATTTTGGGACATTTGGAGGTTAAAAATAAAAGCACATCAACATCCTTAGGATATCCTTAGGAACAATCCACAGGGATATTGGGATTATCCCTAGGATGTCCCACTATATCCTTGGGACCAGGAAAGGATCACGCAGGGATATCCGAATGTCCGGGTAAACCCAGCGTCTAGGGATATACCAACGGGATATCCTGGGGAACACCCACATTCTTATGAGAACTTCCTGGGAATATCCAAGGGAAGTCCTGAGGATAAGATATTCAAGCTGATGAGATGCTTAGAATGTGATTGGGAATACCACAAAAATCCCTTTGGGTATTTAAGCTAATTTCACTGTATTGTTTCCTTAACTAACTAATTAATAATCTCATAATTTTTAAATGTAAATATGTATCATGTTATGCATCGTGTTAAAGCTCTTAACAAGACGGACAATTTGGTGAAAACAGAATTCACCTACCTATCTTTATTCATTTCAAAATGGCAGCCATTTTGAATTCTGCCATTTTGAAATATAAGTGAATTCTGTTTTCACCAAATTGTTTGTTTTGCTTAGAGCTTTAAAACGATGCATAACATGACATATGTTTACTTTTAAAAATTATGAGATTTGAACCCATGACCCCCGGTTTTTGGAACACCCTGTGTTTTAAAAAGCTTAAAGATATTTTTATGTTGTTCCTTGCGGTCGATTTAGTGGGGTATGATTTTGTTTCATCTATGTAGGACTACTAGTTCGTCCACAATCCATTTGAGACACCTTAGGTGAGACACCCTGTATATCTAATATGCATAAAGGGGAAGGAGTTTACTAACGGACAGCAAATCTCCAAAACCATGACACCTAAAGAGTTGAAATTCGGCATATTTGCTCCCCTTAGGTCCTAGATGCGAACTAGAGGACTTTCAGCGTAGATGCTTCCCTACAGTTTCAATGTTAGACTGTAGGGAAGCTTATGAAGTTGTCATAGCAACCTGAAGAAGCGTGTAACATTAAATCCAAGGAAGTTTTTTTTCCGTTTTCCCAAACGGGTTTGATCAGCTAGTTAATAGTAAAATTAAAAAACTTGGAAAGTTTATCTTATTTTCTTCTTTTAAAAGATTCATCCTCTTTAATAATAATATCAGTAGTCGAGAAAATTCAATTTAAACATCCATCAGTCTTATTTGTCGAGTGGTTTACTTGAAAACGAGTGACGGTACTCTTTGTCGTCCTATACAAAGGGTATTCCCGTTGGAGGTATTGCCAATCAGTACTCCAACCAGTACTTGTTTAACGCCAAACAGTGACGAGAATAACAAGGAAGAAGAAGAAAAGGAGCTTAAACAAGAAGTTACAATCAAGACAAAAAGAGGCAGGATTGTCAAACTTCCTCCAAGATTTCTTTAAACAGAATTGAGAAGTAACATATTACTTCTCAAGGTGGGAGTATGTCTGGAAATATGTAAAATATGAACATCTGCTTATTTTAATTATTTAATATTGATTTATAATCAGTTGATTTTTGTTTACCTTTTGAATTTATCTTGTTTTCATGATCTAGGTAGAATTTGTATCAATAAAATGTCTTTTTATTTTGTCAAATTTTAACTTTATTTAATCTTAAGTTTAGCCAAAAAAACTTGTATTTAATCACAATCTCTTGACTTCGCAGTTTAACTTCAAGCAATAGTCGTTCTCATCTTCCATCTCTTGTTCTGATCTCTTCTTCACTTCTTTTTTCATAAACCCTGTAATATAAACCAGCTTTACGTACAAGCCTTGTAATGAAAATAAAAACGGCCAGTACACCACAAATAAATAATCTTCCTTTATTTAATAAACAATCTACTAATTTTACTATAAAAATCCTCGTATGTAATTTTAGCGAATTTCCCCTACGGGGAAGAAGCTGTTACCATGGCATAAGCCTGAGACTATGATAACGTTCGTTTAGGGGCCCCTAGAATCAAAAAACATCTTTTCGAATTTTTATATATTTATATGTCTGTTAACAAGATAGCGGTCAAAAAATGGTCCGATCTTAATGAAATTTAGTATAAACTTCTAAAGTGGTAATCACTCGGACAAATTCGTAAACCAGCCTGATTGGACAACCGGAAGGGGGGTAAAGGGGGATAAATCCCCCTGAAAATAGTTTTTTTTTAGTTTTTACATGGAAAAATCGAATTTTTATTACCACTATGGAATTAGGCTAAAAACAATAGTATCTTGAATCATTGCTCTACCGGATTGCAATTGGTAAACGCAGTACGTTTTCCCAATTTTTATCTTATGGGAAATAAGTAAAATGATATACAAGGTGTTGATAAAAACCCCTTCAGGACTTCGGGATATGGTTACTTACATCAGCACTAAGAAAAAAGTTCCTATAAATATGGGTCCTAAAACGCTCGGTTATCCATCTGTCGGTCTGTATGTGTTTTTAACATAATTTTTCATAATTTTGGAACTACTGAAGATATCATCTTCAAACTTGGTACGTATATGCTGACTAAAAGGATCTAATTTGGTGCGGATATTTTTCAATGTCTTTTGGAAATTAAGTCTAAGGAACACCTGATGTTAAGAAACCAGCATGTACACAGATATCAGACAAGAAATCAGACCAATATTGTTATTGAAAGACATAGGCTAAGCAAATCGCTCAACTGCTTTCCTGTTACAGGTATGAAATATTTCAACTGCCTACCAACATCAGTGAGGGCACCTCTACCTAAATTCAAAACAATCATAAAAAATTTGCTTTTAGAAAATCCATTCTATGAACTGTATGAATTCTTTGATGTGCAATCTGATGTGTAATGTAGGTAATTTATGCAGTTTAAGTGCATGGTGTGCTTTAATGTTTTTTTGCCTGGTTGTGTTTTTTAAACTTAAGTTTTTCATGCATGTGCATGGCTTCACTATTTATTTTGCTGCATGGTGTTTTAATGCAAGAAATGGACCTTTAGATTATGAAGAAACCTATAGTTGTAATCCTGACGTAGCCTATTACCTGTACAGTTGAATGGCCAAATAAATAAATGAAAATGAAATGAAATGAAATGAAAATGGAGTATCAAGTTTCTACTTTGTACCATTTCGAAATGGCAGCCATTTTTATATATTAAACCTTAGAATCTTAAAAACAGTAAATTCTACAAAATTGTACAACGGACAAAAAAGTTGTGCAATTTTGTTTCCTACAAAACCATATAAGATTATTCAGATCAAACTACAATTAACGGAGTTATTACAATTTTTCCAACAGAGTACATGCCGTTTTAAAGCAGTTATAGCAAATTTGCTTGAATTCTGTTAGCAAAATTGCAATAACTCCGTTAATCGTAGTTCGATCTTAAGGATCTTGTGATATATAAATTCAATTAATTGACTCAAAAGGATCTATTGATAGAGTGGGTTAATCACTCAGATATATTCCTTAGTTTGCCAGTCATAAAAATACTCTAAGGATAGAGTGAAGTAAGCACTGAGAGATATTTTCTAGCCATCAAATAACAAAAGGATTCTAAGAAGACAGTTAAGCAATCACTCAGAGATGCGTCTTAGCTATACTTAGGGATGATGGAAACTATACTTAGTGATGTTCTATAAGACGGTCACTAAAATCTACTCTAAACAACAGATTCCTACCAAAGTATCACAAGTTTAAAAATAACTCTAAAAGTTATATCACTCTCAAAACAAACCAGAGTTTGGTTACTATAAGGTTTCCAATCACTTCTACTGGAAAGTGCTTTGCTTGTGATCCAATAGGAAGCAGCAGAACTACCCCTACAGTAGCACTTGTTTTCTTATCCATAAGCTCTACAAGCTTGCAAGCCTTATATGCTAGCCTATAACTGGGGTGGAGTCTTGTCCTGTATGCCTAATCCAACTACTTGGAAGTCACGAATTGTGGATAGTTGTAAGCGATGGCTTGTGGGTGCGATATTCCCTTGTGGGGATTAACATCCACACCGGTGAATACTACGTCCTTCCATAAGACCGTCCTCATAATTAGACCAGTTCGTAAGTGAAGTTGATGACATTGTGGTCCAAAACCACTGTTAAAACGTATGTCCCATTTCCATTGGCTGTTGGGCTATTAATTAGCAGTCCTGTCCAACGAACATGTTAGCCTCAGTCAGTAATAAAACCACAATATTGCACCACTCATTTTTCATTCATACTTGTTTTAAAATACCTTTTAGGTAACCATTTCAATTGGAAAGTATTAAAAGAATAAAGTGCTACAGTAGCATACTTATTCTCTGGCAGCTTTGCTGGAGGGCTGTTCCAGTACTGCACTTCGCCGGATGCGGTGAAGATGTAGACGAGGTTCGTCGCAACCAGGACACATGCCACCACCAGGAACACGCGGCGCCACTGCCCCATCGTGTTCTGTTAAGCGAATATGATAGACACAATTGTAAGAAAAAAATTAAAATTTTTTTATCAGGTTTTATTACAAAATATATATACCACTGTAGTAAACTTAACTTGCTCGTTTTGTGGTACCTTGGTTTTGGTCCTAGT
This sequence comes from Flexamia atlantica, assembly GCA_035578135.1. Taxonomy (NCBI): domain Eukaryota; kingdom Metazoa; phylum Arthropoda; class Insecta; order Hemiptera; family Cicadellidae; genus Flexamia; species Flexamia atlantica. The sequence goes on along the minus strand of JAQJVK010000023.1, from coordinate 5,679,840 downwards.
CCTAGAGTCTAGTAAGTTGCCTGTGTCATTGCCTTGATTGGTGCCACAAGCACAGCGTTGACAACCAACACAGACAACCAGCAAGAGAGTACCACTCTACTCTCTGGGTTTGGAAGTTAAGGTCAACTTTACCTGAGGTTGACCTTAGAGTAAAATGTAATTTACTCTAATAGCGTTTTACTCTAAGTTTACCTTATAGTAAATAAAATTTACTGTTAATAAATTTACATATAATAACTTAATAACATTTACTAATAACATTTTACCTGATCGATGACCTTAGAGTAAAATGATATTTACTCTAACACTACTTTTAGAGTAAATAACATTTTGCTTGTATTTTCGTTTATGGGGTATGAAGAAAGCAAATGTTATTCTTTATATCTCCTTGATAAGTACTTTTTTCAAGCATGTTGATCTGAGGTAAAGTTGACCTTAACATCCACACCCATCCGGTTTTACTAGATATTTTGGCTCTGTGGTACACTAAAACCTAGTCATTCTGAGCTTTATGAGCTTTATACGTTGGCCTTGGTTAATGATTTCATTAAATACATTTATTAGGCCTATTATAAGATCATAATTAGCTAATTGAATAATGTATCATACTAGTTTCTTCCTTTCTTGATTCATACTCTGATCTTGCTAGGTATTAGCAAATATCCATCAAAGAGGAAACCATAAAAACGCTGTTTTAAATGTGCACTTTTTTAATGATTTTCTATAGTTTAATACGATACCTGTAATCAGAAGCAATAGTTATGTAGGGAACGCATGCAATCGGGACTACAGGCTTCGCGAACCCGCAGAACAGTCTAGCACTATTACTAATTGATAATACAGCTATAACAACATTCATCCTATTCTCTTGGCAAAAAGAAATTTATAACTAAGTTAATTAGAGCATTTAAACGTAACGTGTTAAAAAATAGACCGTGATTAGATGCTTTGTAACATTTGGCATTTTCAGGAGGTTGGAGGGTGGTGGGAGATTGGTAGTTTCTCCCAAACATATCAGTAGATTAGCTATTATTGCTGTTTTTGGGGGGAGAGATCTAGTGCCTGAAATTGTCAGTCATAAACTTGAGCTCATTATGAAAGCCAGCGAAACTTTAGAATCCGTTTCCATCGTTAAAGTCGAAGTTTTTCGATACTTAAAATCTCGATTATTTAATCAAGGTTACGTTTTGATATCGTAATCGAGACATCACTAATCAGTAGTTCATAACCTAACTACAATTTTAACTAACGTGATGAAACATAACCGACATACCATGTAAATAAATCCTACTAAGGGATAGTCTAAAGTCATCGAGGTATCATAGCCCAACTATGTTTCAACTAGCATGACGTCTAAGAAACTAATTTCACATCCTTCGCGATCTAGCATTTGAATCATTGCCAATCGTTGTCAGCGTCGTGCTTTACTAAAGGTATTCGTGCTACCTGCAATTGAGTATACTTAGGGCAGTATAGTTATGGACATAAGTTATAACTGACGCCAATTCTTGGGGCCCAGTGCGGCGGATGCGCGGTAGCAAAAACAGCTAGTGCGCATGCGCGACAACGCGTCGCTAGAGCACTGCCATTCTGCTCTCAGCCGTCAACAATAGCGTATCGCTACATGTCGTCCTAAAAACATTAACCGACGGAACATTGACTATTATTTGCGATTAAAGTAAAACACTGCATAAGAATTCAGGATAATGTTTCATCATTATTTATCAAAGCGTCTTGATACTCTGAACAACGATTGACAGAGAAGCAGCAACTATGTGCGAGCTGCCGAATGTACGCAGCCAGGCTAGTACACTGTCGGCCGCCGCTGCCACTACTACTCCCTTCTCCTCCCAGCCTACCCACTCCCCGCCCCATGCGCGGATTGGGCCCCAAGAATTGGCGCCAGCTATACCTTCCAATGGCATTTTGGAATGTTCGAACCACGTACCTTTTCTCAGTGATTTTGGAATTTTACTACTACTATCCATTTCTTCGGTCACTTTTTACTCCTAGATTCATCGCAATTTCTAATATGAAACCAAATCAGTTAGCAAACCAAATTTTTTACATTCCTTCAATATAATAGGGTTTCAGTTTTTCTAATTCTAATGGGATATTAACAATTACTGAAATCGACATTTTAAAAACTATAACATACATTGTTTATTTACAATAAGGTGTACTAAATAACAAGAATAAAACGTATGTTTATTAAAGACTTCAATCAATTATATTGAATCCGGAAACATCGACTTAAACATCGATTTTAAAGTGAGACAGTGAAGACGGATTTTGAAATTTAGCCTGAAGGCCACACTCACGTCTGGTATGAGCAGACCAGCCAGGTAGGGCGTGATGACCCCACTCAGAGACCCAATACCGTTAACCACAGCCATGACGGTCCCGGCGTAGTTAGGGGAGAGGTCCAGGCAGTTGACGTTCAGGCTGGGGGAGCAGAAACCCATCAGCCCCATGCCGACAATCAGGCACCACGTGACCACCTGCTTGTCGCACTCCGCCAGCGAGGCCGCCACTATACCGGCCGCGGGGCCGACGAACGCTGGAGATGAAAAACCGGCTGATTAACTACTTGCGGCCTTAATCAAAGCTTAAGATATCACAATAAGCTATTTTAACAGAAGTAAATATATTATATTTCTCCATGATGCCTTCCGGAATTGTTTGTCGATTATAAACAGGTTAACATACCTTGTGACGTCAGCGGATTATTTTTGACGTAACAAAGTTGTACTATTGGAATTTCTGACGTCACAAGGTATGTTAACCTGTTTATGATTAAATATATTCAGCTTAAGTATCCATGTTCCAACAGATTATGAGTAAATTATACTGTCTGTATCACAGTACACTTCTTAAAGGGAGGATACAGCGGTTTGAACAAGTTAAAGGGCTATTCCTTTTGGTATATTTGTAGGATTATCTTGTGTAGCCTATAGTACGAATTCTAGATCCTTCTGTGGTGTTTTGGAAATATAATCTCTGTATGTTTGAAGATATATGAATGACTGGTAAAATAAGTATAAGAGGTAGACACAGTGTAGTTATATAGATGGAGATTGTTGAATACCCAACTCCTTTATCGTACTAACCAGCCCATAACATTATATGTCAAATGAGAAAGTGATTCCTTAACATTATTAGCTTTCAGGATTTAGCAACAATACCTCACTAATGAATTCGAAATTTATTAGCTTACTCGTCAAACATACTAATTAGCTAATACGCCTTTCGTAAGATCTTATTTTCATTCTTAAATTTAAAATTATTATTTAATCATTAGAGTTAATAGGATTACAGTAACTATGATTGTCAACAATATTGTTACTCGATCACTACATACCAACTGTGGTGAAAATTTTCCGCGAATTTGTGACAGAGGTGATCCCCTTCAGTAGGAGGAAGTCCACGAGAGCTCCAGCCAAAACAGCCACCACCACCATCGCCACGTAGGGGGCTGCCGACCTGAAGCCTGTCTGCAGTGAAAACAACTTGTCAAGTGTTATAATTACAGAGTATTTGTATCAGTACAAGAGCGCAACAGTCTCATTTATTTCAAAGTTTTTCGTTTAGATTACGTTATTTTGGAGATTATTAAGAGTTCCTAACCATACTAAAAAATTACTCATATAAAAAAACTTTCCATTCCATACTCTAATACAAGCAATGTATGCTTGCTCGCCTGCTTTCGCAATTTTCTCAAAAACGGCTCCGAGGGATTCCTTCAAATTTTGGAAATTAGTTACTTTGAGCTCAAAGATGTGTGCCATGCAGAATGCTGAAACAGTAAAAGTATAGTTACCATAAACCGAACGCATAAAAATGCTAATTCAACAGTTTAAAGTTTTAAAATGGCATCATATGAGTTGCTGAATCGGTTGACAAATAAAAACTCTGACTTAGTTGCTTCTCCAACACCGTTAAACTTAACACTAAATTGAAATATTCCTTCACACCTAAATCAAAACTAAACAAAATCTTGAATTGGCAGTCCTAAACATTGCACCCTCATAAAATCAATAAAATCCAAACGATTAGAGGACTGCCACAAATTCATAGGTGGAATCAAATTTCTTGGTCAAGTTCACCAAAAGGACTAATGTTCATTTAGCACGGGGCTTATGGACGGTCAGGGTCATGTTATTGGACTCGAACTGTACCTGGGCGATGGAGAAGTGGAGCACGGTCTTCATGTACTTGGGCAGGTCGGTGATGATGGTGTAGAGGCCCCAGTCGTGGCCGATCTGCGCCACCACCAGCCCCCACAGCGGCAGGGACCGCAGGATGTCCCGCCAGGGGGTCGGGGGTAGTTTCTATCGAAAACGGACAATAAATATGGTAAAACATGTTTGGTTCCGTACTGTTTTATAAAAAGTATAACTTATCATGGCTAAACAAATATTTTTCAAAATATAACGTAAAAAGATAACGAGTATTATTTAACATGAGGAAGATTTCGGTTTTAGTACAGGAAGTTATAGAGGAATCAAAACCTCTTAAGAGAGCAACGCTCTTTAGACTAAAGAAATAGGTCCAAAAATGCACATTAGGGGCCTCTTATGGTATCTCAGTACAATGTTGTATCCCATTACCTAAGGTGCAGTCACTACAGGCCTCAGCCTTGTGTGACAATCTAAAGACGGTGAGGTACAGTAGCGACACTATAAGCAAGCCAGAAGTTATAGATAGCTCTGTAGCGATCGAACTCTCCGCTCCTTATCTCGAACAGGTATCATAAGTAGGCTGAAGTATCATATCATAGTATCATATCATAGGCTGAAGTCATGGTTGGGATCATATACCTTCCAGGTCAAATATCAAGACAAACTTGGGTCAAAAACGGTTTTCATATCTTCTTATAGGGTTTTCTCTTTTCCAAAATCACACTTAAACCAAAAAAATTGATGGTTATGTTTTTACTTTTTGTAACAAACAGTCCCCCACCTGCTTCATGTTGACCTTAGCCCAGTACCGCTCCAGGTAGCGCTTCTCGCCGTCCGTCAGCCCGGGATGGTCCTCGGGCCTGCTGTAGCCGCAGCGCAGCCACACCCACAGCCACACCAGCGCCACCGCTCCGTACACGTAGAACAACACCGTCCAGTCTGTCCAGCTCAGCAGCAGCCCGCTCAGGCTCATGGACACCACGTTGCCGAAGGTGGATCCTGGTCAAACAAAATAAAGGATAAACGCAAGGTCTGTGGGTTAGAAGAAGATAAATATATTATTATACTGTCAGGAAGCCTAATAACCTTAAGACCTGTGAAGCCAAAATCTTGTAACGTCAACTATGGACACAATACCCTGTTACAAGCAAGCTCTGGTAGCTATTGACTATTGGGTAACAAATAACCCCCAAAAAAGAAGTATCAGTAATATTCTTCCTCTGATTGGTCAAGATTATTTTTCTACCTTCTGGAGGCTGACAAATCGTGAAGTCTTTTATACTTTGTTGTCTTAATACTATTATTCTTTATTCTTCTCTTCTCTTCTTCTCTAGAAGACCTTATGACAAGTGACCCAAAGAATCCAAAGCTTTTATTTGTTTTTATTTATTTATTTATTTATTTATTTATTTAACAAAGAACTTTACAACATCTGGTCTTACTAAGCAATACAAAAAGCTTAACAGTAAGGTCCAATTAAAAATTCCAATAAAAGTTTTGAGGAGTCAATCGGATATGGGCCACTTCTTGAATCACTAGACCTTTGACGTTCCTTCAATGATGTAATTAATTGTTTTTTATGCCACGGGGATATCTCTGGAGTGGTCTGAGGAATCACATAAATTACAGGTACTAGTTAGATAAAATCGTATTATTTTTTTGGTGTGTATATGATTACAAGATCACACGAGAGGTTACTAAAATGAATTATTATACTTTAATTCACCAGCGAACACCAGGGATCCGAGCCGGCCTCTCTCTTCAATCGCCACCCACTTGGCCAGCAGAGCGTTCAATGAAGGGTAGACAAAGCCCTGCGAACACAAGACATTCTTGGATTGTTTGAAATAGAACTCAGAAACTTTAATTAAAACTCTGTATATGTTTCACTAATTTGTATTAAAGTTAGTAGAAGACATTTTTCGTCGTAAAAATAAATTAAAGAGCTCTACCTTAAAAAACTTCAAGTTACGCCACCTCTGACTTTAATCCAGGCAAAAGTATACATAAGTAACGTTTTTAATTTTAAGTAATGACAACTTTGCGTGGCTCTTGTTTTTTAAGATGGGAAATAGGAAACATGATCATTCAACCCCAAGGCTGAGAAAACAATTTGTAACCCATCTTCCTAGCTCTTCACCTCCCATAGATCAGAGTCAATCTAAAATTTGACCTCCCAAAATTTTCATCCTCAAGCTAGATGACCACATAGGGCCTTCTAGAAAAATTACCATCACCATGGAGCCATTCGTGTTTTTGAGTATTAGCCAGGATCTATGATAAAAGGGGCAAGAGTACTGGGAGAGAAGAGGCAGCCCCGCCATACGTAGAGCCAGCTAAATACCCCTACTCACCTGGCCGCACCCCATGACGATCCTGAGGACCACCAGCCCCCAGGCGTCTCCCCAGCGCGCGGCTAGCGGCGTGGCCAGGGTACACAGGGCTGGCAGCAGCACGGCGAAGAAGAGGGTGTACTTGCCGCCCACCCGCTCGGCCAGGACCACCCCTGGGGCGTGCGTCACCACGTAGCCCCAGAAGAACGAGCTGAGCACCAATCCCTGCGTGTGCTCGCTCCAGTCGAACTCGCCTTTCTCCTGCAAGAATGCGATCTTGAAGAAGAATCAGAATTTGCTGAAGAAATTGAAGATTGTGAAAAAAATATTGATTCAGTCGACGGGGCAATAACTGGAGCCTCGACCGCTCGAAATCTTCAATTCGACCCTCTTGGAAAACTTGTCAAATAAAGTCAAAATAAAACCATGCGGAATTGAAATTAATTTTCCGGAGTTTACTTCTGCAAACTAAACCAAATAAAAAATTACCTCTACAACTAAAAGATCAGTGGATTAAAAAAAGTTGGTAATGTACCCCTATTAATTTATTTATCTCAAAGTTTTTTCAACGGACCTCTAGTTGAAACCCCGGCGTAGAAGTCGTAACGTGTAAATAAGTCATATCCTGTCCACCGTCATGATTCTTTACCTTTATAACTCGAATTTTCATTAGGTTTACCTCTATATTACGAATTTAGCTCAAATTACCTCTGTATTTCTGTAATAATGAGGTTAACACATCCGTTTTGTTAAGTCAATTATGTTTCATTATTTTTATGTCTTGTTGTGTTCACAATTTTGAATGAAAGGCATTAAATCATGATTGCCAAATTTAGTTTCATTCTGACGTTTGTAATGCAATTTGTATTGTCTTACTACAATAGAATATTTTGGTTTTGATTTTGATAGTGGTAACTAGTCTCTGGTCTTGCCAAAGCTCGCACTGACCAATACACTCCACTAACCTTGTCAACCACTGTGTGTCCACTGGCGTCGTCGTCGTAAGGACACGTGTCCAGGCGGCCTGCAACGGCTGATGTGGAGTTCCTGACATGAGGTCTGACCATCTCCGTGATGGCGATGCTGATGCAAAATCTCATGATGTAGGTGATCATCAGGCCGAAGAAGCAGAGCAGACAGATGATGTACCGCCTCGGCACCCATGACAGGCAGAGCACTGTGGATCAAAGTTCAGAGCTCAGTGATGGCTGTGTCATGCACAACTACATAGAGTATCATCATGCAATCTGATCATCAGGCCGAAGAAGCAGAGCAGGCAGATGATGTATCTGCCAGGCACGTATGACAAGCAGCCGCACACTATATTGTGAATCAAGTTTGGAGCTCAGTGATGGCTGTGTGATACATAACCTCATAGTTTCAACATGTCATCTGATCATCAGGCTGAAGAAGCAGAGAAGACAGGTGATGTACCCATGGCACCCATGACTGGCAGAGCACTGTGGATCAAAGTTCAGAGCTCAGTGATGGCTGTGTCATGAAAAACTTCATGGAGTATCATCATGTCATCTGATTATAAGGCTGAAGAAGCAGAGCAGGCAGATGGAATATCTGCACCCATGACAGGCACTCTGTGAATAAAAGTTGAGAGCTTAAAGCATCTCTTGATAGAAGAGCCCCCGAATATATCTGTACTACCGAAAAAGAATGAAATTACCTGGTATACTGCCAAATGATTTTTATATCGGCTATAAATAACACTGGTTTCAGACCTAGAGTCTATTTTCAAGTTGTCATAGACATAGACATAGACATAGACATTTATTAGTCCTTCAACACATTAACAAAATGGCAATAGACTTCGTCAAGGTACATATAATGGTACACAAATAAAATCAACATCAATTAGACAATATAAAAAAATACGTAAGTCTAAATAAATCTACAAAGGCTAGGCCTATTAGTCTTCAATTTTACAATTTAAAAATTCTTCTAAGTTGTAAAACGGGTGTGCCTGAAGCGATGAGTACAATTTATTATGAAATCTATTTTTGGATAAAGAATGATATCTGACTGGCAATTTATTGTAAAATTTAACACCTAATGCTTCATGATAGTTCTTAGATTTAGTTAACTTAAACCTAGATTGCTCTAACTTATGATTAAACCTGGTTCTATGTTCATGAAATTGTTTCCTCAAGGGATAGGCAAAAATATTTGTCTTGACAAACATAATGACTACAAATTGATTACAGTCAAAATACCAGTTTCAATAAACAGTGGCCTACAATGAGCTAATTTTTCGGATCTGTTACAATTCTTATGGCCTTCTTTTGAATAATCAAGACTTTCTCCATGCCTACAAGTGACACAAGTGTACAAGTATTTACAAGTGACACATTATTTAAGGTTAACTAATAAATAAACAACTCTTGAAAGTTTTTTACACGTGAAATTTATCTGTTCAGACCAATTAAGCCTACTATCTAATTTTAATCCAAGTAAGGTGACAACATTTTCATAATTATACTTAAAACTATAGTTACTTTTAACTTTTTTTAAGGTTACAAGAAGTCGCTGTGTTTTGTTCTCATTCAAAAATAACCCGTTAACTTTGAACCAATCATTGGCTTCTCTAAAAACTGACAAAGACTTGTTTTCTAACTCATTAATATCTTTATGACTGACCAAGAGTGATGTGTCGTCAGCATAAATTGTTGAAATACAAGAAACATTAGAACTAACATCGTTTATTAAAATTAAGAATAATATCGGGCTCATTACGGAACCCTGCAGCACTCCTACAGTTAATTTCACAGTTTCAGACCATTTACCATTTATTTATACTTTCTGCTGACGGTCCTTTAGGTAAGAGTCAAACATTGCCAAAGCATTATCCTTAAATCCATAAAAATTCAACTTTTTCAAAATAATGTCATGCCTTACACAATCAAATGCCTTGCTCAGATCACAAAGCCCATTAATAAAACACCATGTCATCAAGCCTATTAATAAAACACTAGGGGTCTCACTCTGATTTCCTATCAGTCCTTGTCTCTCGGCAGTTATCTTTTCTTGTCGAAGGTTTCTCATGTTTTCTCTAATCTTCTCGAATCATTTTCAAGAGTTCATCAAGCTAAATAATAAAACTTTCCTCTCCACGGTAGGTGGTGTTGAAGAGACATATTTGCACTTACACGTGCGACTTGCAAAACTTGTATACGATCTGATAAGACAGTAAAAACGTAAATGAAAAACTGGCCAGTATTTATTAAAACTGCACATGTGTCGTTGACGAATTGTCTTTGATTAAACATATGCCTTTTCAGTTCATACAGGCTAAAAGGTTTGTGTTTTCGTGTGCGCAAGTGTGACGATGTGTCTTCAACATCCCCTGCCTTAAAGAGAAAAGTTTCATTAATAATTTAAAAAATGATATATAAGCATTTTTAAATTTTGTAATGTAGCGATCTTAATTGTATTATAATTTGTGAACAGAAATTAATTTTAAATAAAGTCTTCAAGGGAGGTGTAGTAATAAGAGTTCCAAGAAAATTATATGGTGCATTTACGGTAAACCACAGCAATATTTTGATACTGTCAAACTTACTACTAATCAAACTTACTTATATTCTGGAGAAAGATGGGTACCGATTAAAGAAAGATAAAATGCTTGAAAACTTAAAGTTTTCTCACATGCGAAAGCATACCATGAGCAACAAATGCGAACTAATTATGCAACATATGCACAGTAATTTATTGAAAAACAGCAATTCCAAACAGCACTTGTGTTTACCTTCGTATTTTGTGGGTTAGTCATAGACTGGTTCAATATCTGGGTCACAGAAACTACGGCACAGAAACGTTACCATATCCAATCGATGGTTGGAGCACAGACTTTTTCCATTGTTTACTTGTATTTATAATGATTAATTGCAAATAACCACAAATAATTAAACTATATTAAGCCTCAATACGTAAATTATTCATTTAAAATTTTATATATCCTATCCTGTACATTAATACGCAATCGAAAATCTGAGGTTTCATACCACTGAACAAATCTTTAAGATGTATGCCTCGAATTTAAAAATGACAATGCGTAGGTTTGCTGAATTTTCGCAGATTTTATGTTTAATCTGAGGACTACGCTCTATAGCCCTTAAAAGGTTGAGTCGATACGATTATTACTAAAAAATAAAATTCAGCTATAATCAACTGTCCACCATGTGCAAGCTGTGATTGTTATTGCTAGCAAAGCTGCAGTGTATTAAAGTTTTATAAAACACAAACTTAATAGTAATTCACTATTACTTGTATCAAAATACATTCTCAAATGAAAATTAATTCCAATGGATTGTATTTAAAAATCCATCTTCTATATTTAATTACGTAAACGATTTTTTATGGCGTTTTGCACGTTGTAGGATGATGGGAGAGGGCTAAAAATGAAGATTTTGATGCCAGGGACTCAGGAAAAACACTGAAATTCCCTTAATCCTACAGTAAAATAAAAATTACGAAGTACTGCTACCATTTAAAAAGCATTGGAATCTAAAGCCTGTGCTTTGTTTACATTAAAACATGCAATTCTGTTGCTTAATTCAAAATCGTAAGCTACATATTAAAATTATGGATGGTGGATCATATCTAAAAGCTTATGGAGGTATTCTGTCCTATAATAATGAAGGATTACATTAGCCCCTTCAAGCTACTATTTTATATCTAGCTCATTAGAGCTTAATTGCTGTAGGAAAATAATCAAATCCAAAGTAAATTGTATTTAATTAAATCTGAAGCTTGGAAAGAACAATGATCAAACCATGGTTTCATGACGCCCCCGCTCCTACCAACTCAGTATTATCTCTTTAGTTACCTAAGTTATCTCCGTAGTTCTGCTCATCCCGCACGGATATCCTAATTGCCGTTTGACATTAGATTTTTATTATGATAAGATAGTGCCGAGGAGTTTCAAATCAAAATTTGAAAAATAAACTTTGTGAGCTGTAGACGTAAAAATTTTCAAAATAGGCAAACATTCTATTTTTTGGTGCTTTATTTACAGAGAAACATTTTAACCGGCAGAGCCTATGTTTGGAAATCATTTACAATTAATTAATGTCATAAATCTAGCCTGAGTTAAGGTAATTTAAAAATAATTGCAACAAACTTGTGGCCGGAAACAATTGTTTCTGCCTGATTTCAATGGTTTTTCAAAAATATTGAATTTTAATCTTTACAACTTTTTTTATAAAGAGGCACAAACACATAGACCTTTGCACCTAAGTAGGTCATGTTCAATATAAAAGAATACTGCCGGAAAGTTTATGTGACACTTCTGTCATATGCACTGAGAAAAAATTGAGAAAAATAAGTAAAAATAATCATGACAATGCCCTGTCATCTTTTAAAATAGTTTCTCTCCAAAGGCGATTGCACAACCCTAAAATGTTTTACTTTATTTGAAGGGGGGTATTAGTTACAAACCTCCTGCCTCATAGAATCTTGCATTATCAACTCCACTGAATGTATGTAACCTACTTTAAAGTTCTGTGAGTTCTTGATAACTGCATCAGACAAGTCATTTACATCTTGCCTGTTAATCTCTGGATACTAATATTAAGTTCGTTAGAAATTACAATTATTTTAGCAACAAAACTGTTGTAATGTACCTTTGTTACAGGCTATTATGAAATGTCAAGGTTCAATGTGCAATTATTTAACAGGAGTTCATTAGTTAGGAGCTAACTAATGTAGCTGAAGTTCATTATTGAAACTGCTGACTCCTGGTTGATTTCTAAACTAAGCAGTCTGTAATGTAATGAATTGTACATATAAAAGGAGGATATAAGAAAACAAGTACAGTATTAAAAAACATGGTATAATTAATTTTACCAGTAGCTAAACTTTACATAATCAGACTCAATATTTTTCCTGCTTATTTACAATTATTGTACTGTACGTATGTTACCTACTTTAACAATTACTTCATTGGTCAAGTAAATTATATAAATAAAATTTATTTAAAAAAATAACTTTTTCAAAATTTTGATCTCCTGATTATTTTAATAGAGGTATTAAAAGCTCATTCATCTGTTGTTCATTAATGATATTTATTTAATAAGACAGTTTGGTTTCATGCCCAAGTTAGTGTATTTCATCGCCTAAAGGATTTAATTTCACACATTTCTTTTTACTAGGACTTAATTGAAATATAAAAAGAAATGTGGCTTGATTTTATCTATATCTAATTATGGTGAATACTTAATACTAAATGTTCAATCTTCAATATTGATTTGATTTTGTTCTTTTGTTATGGACAATGTAGTCTGAAATGTTCCGGTTGACCATTGGTCACTCACCAAAATAGTATAGAGTACGTTTGAAAGTCAGTAAAGTCTGAACCCCATTAGCATTGAGACCTTTTCATTGTCTTCTTAAGCAATTTATTTTTATTTCCAATAGGCCCTATCACTTTAAAATAAATCTTGAAAACCACAAACGTAAATCAACGTAAACTCAATAGCGTTAGTAATTTATTCTGCCAAAATTTTGTGAAACCTTGACTGTAATATTGAAATTCAAAAGGTTAAATATACACATATTTTATTAAATTATTATCAAAGTAAACAGTAATTCCAAATACATCGGTTTATAGGAGCGTTTCTTTCAAGAAAATCACAGAATCAGTAGTGAATCAAATCGTTGTTGATAGTCAGTTGTTTTCCTGTATTGTTTTTGTCAATGAACCGGGAGGGAATTTTCGTGTTTTGGTGTCGTCCTGGGGAGGGCAACACTGGTAAACAAATCAATATCAAGCCCTCTCAATGAACTAGCGTCACACTGCCATGTCCGCTGTCACGGCAATTTGCTCAATCGCTTTATGCGTGTTGACGATTTTTAAAGAACGAAATTTCCTTACAGCTAAGGCTTTAAAATAGGAAAAGTACTGTGGTTTTTAATTATAATGAAATAAATAGACACTATATCCATATAAATTTGGGCAGTTCAAATCAATAAGATAAGTAGGGTTGAATCATTTATCTTTTAAGAATTCAACTGAAGTTCTATGATGGTATAAATTTAATCTGCAACATGGAGCACTTGCTAGGCTAGTAGGTGAAATGACTATGGAGGGGTATGGTAACTCCTTCTGCTTAAGGTGTACGAGTACAATATGCATTTTACGTAATTCATGAGACGGTTATTGGTAGGAACGATAAAGGAAGAGAAATACCTAGGTACTGTATAAATAATTGGGGAGAATTAATAAAAATTCTTCTTCCTAAAGTAATAATCTCCTATTAAACTGTTCTTGTTTAGAAGGAAGTCAAATTATCACAATCTAACTTTGCCAAAAACCTTTAATACTGTTAAGCATTTCACTTTGTTTATGCTACAAATGTTCATTTAAATTAAATAGAAGAAATCATTTGCCCAACTAAACCTAATATCACAGGTCGAGGAATGTTATGTTTTTATTTCAATAAAGAAAGTTTACTGGTCATTCTGGGCACTGGTCACGTGTTACATGAAAAGGCATCTTTTAAAAAATATCTCGTTAACTCTTCAAAAGATAGTGTGTACTAAACGGTGGTTTAGTGTTTCCTTTGCTAAATTACCTTCATGTCTTGGCTAAGCACGACACAGACAATATGCTCGCTGCTATTAAGCAGTCAATAGTCATTTCAACTTTACTACTCTGGCTTGTAACTGCAAACATGCAGTTAATGGCACGCTATACGCAAAGGTCAGATTCTTCTATTTAGCTCAGCGATACACCATTACAGTTAAAGAAGACCATTACACATGTTTGCCTTTTCCAATCAATTCCTTGTTAAATCTTCGAATTTTGTTGCTAAACAGCAATCTAAACCGTTTATCTTCAGCGTGTCTCTCTTTGACGTACAGTATTTGTAAACAGTACCACAGAAGAGAAGTAATATAGATTGCCAATCCAATGCTATTACAGGTTGCAAGTTTTTTATGGTGGTTTTAAGTTTGTTGGGCTGTTTAGCCGCCCATATAGCACTAGTATCAAAGTACTAATTATCGGCAATATGAGTTCTAAAGTCTTCTAAGTTCTAATTTTGGCTGCCATTTTGAAATGAATAAATATAAGTGAATTCTGTTTTCACCAAATTGTTGGTCTTGTTTAGAGCTTTAAAGCGATGCATACCATGACATATGTTTACTTTTAAAAATTATGAGATTTGAACCCATGACCCCCGGTTTTTGGAACACCCTGTATTTTAAAAAGCTTAAAAATATTTTTATGTTGTTCCTTGTGGTCGATTTAGTCCGGTATGATTTTATTTCATCTATTTAAGACTACTAGTTCGTCCGCAATCCATTCAGACACCTTAGGTGAGACACCATGTATATCTAATGTGTATAAAGGGGAAGGAGTTTACTAATGGACAGGAAATCTCCAAAACCATATTCGGCATATTTGCTCCCCTTAGGTCCTAGATGCGAACTAGAGGACTTTCAGCGTAGATGCTTCCCTACAGTTTCAATGTTAGACTGTAGGGAAGCTTATGAAGTTGTCATAGCAACCTGAAGAAGCGTGTAACATTAAATCCAAGGAAGTTTTTTTCCGTTTTCCCAAACGGGTTTGATCAGCTAGTTAATAGTAAAATTAAAAAACTTGGAAAGTTTATCTTATTTTCTTCTTTTAAAAGATTCATCCTCTTTAATAATAATATCAGTAGTCGAGAAAATTCAATTTAAACATCCATCAGTCTTATTTGTCGAGTGGTTTACTTGAAAACGAGTGACGGTACTCTTTGTCGTCCTATACAAAGGGTATTCCCGTTGGAGGTATTGCCAATCAGTACTCCAACCAGTACTTGTTTAACGCCAAACAGTGACGAGAATAACAAGGAAGAAGAAGAAAAGGAGCTTAAACAAGAAGTTACAATCAAGACAAAAAGAGGCAGGATTGTCAAACTTCCTCCAAGATTTCTTTAAACAGAATTGAGAAGTAACATATTACTTCTCAAGGTGGGAGTATGTCTGGAAATATGTAAAATATGAACATCTGCTTATTTTAATTATTTAATATTGATTTATAATCAGTTGATTTTTGTTTACCTTTTGAATTTATCTTGTTTTCATGATCTAGGTAGAATTTGTATCAATAAAATGTCTTTTTATTTTGTCAAATTTTAACTTTATTTAATCTTAGGTTTAGCCAAAAAAAACTTGTATTTAATCACAATCTCTTGACTTCGCAGTTTAACTTCAAGCAACGATCGTTCTCATCTTCCTTCTCTTGTTCTGATCTCTTCTTCGCTTCTTTTTCCATAAACCCTGTAATATAAACCAGCTTTAACTACAAACCTTGTAATGAAAATAAAAACGGCCAGTACACCACAAATAAATAATCTTCCTTTATTTAATAAACAATCTACTAATTTTACTATAAAAATCCTCGTATGTAATTTTAGCGAATTTCCCCTACAGGGAAGAAGCTGTTACCATGGCATAAGCCTGAGACTATGATAACGTTCGTTTAGGGGCCCCTAGAATCAAAAAACATCTTTTCGAATTTTTATATATTTATATGTCTGTTATCAAGATAGCGGTCACAAAAATGGTCCGATCTGAATGAAATTTAGTATAAACTTCTAAGGTGGTAATCACTTGGACAAATTCGTAAACCAGCCTGATTGGACAACCGGAAGGGGGGTAAAGGGGGATAAATCCCCCTGAAAATAGTTTTTCTTAGTTTTTACATGGAAAAATCGAATTTTTATTAGTACTATGGAATTAAACTAAAAATAATAGTATCTTGATATGGATCATTGCTCCATATCCATTGGTTACCGAGATATTGCAATTGGTAAGCGCAGTACGTTTTCCCAATTTTTATCATGGGAAATAAGTAAAATGATATACAAGGTGTTGATAAAAACGCCTTCAGGACTTCGGGATATGGTTACTTACATCAACACTAAGAAAAGTTTCCTGTAAACATGGGTCCTAAAACGCTCGGTTATCCGTCTGTCGGTCTGTATCTGTTTTTAACATAATTTTTCATAATTTTGGAACTACTGAAGATATCATCTTCAAACTTGGTACGTATATGCTGACTAAGAGGATCTAATTTCGTGCGGATATTTTTCAATGTCTTTTGGAAATTAAGTCTTAGGAACACCTGATGTTAAGAAACCAGCATGTACACAGATATCAGACAAGAAATCAGACCAATATTGTTATTGAAAGACATAGGCTAAGCAAATCGCTCAACTGCTTTCCTGTTACAGGTATGAAATATTTCAACTGCCTACCAACATCAGTGAGGGCACCTCTACCTAAATTCAAAACAATCATAAAAAATTTGCTTTTAGAAAATCCATTCTATGAACTGTATGAATTCTTTGATGTGCAATTTGATGTGTAATGTAGGTAATTCATGCAGTTTGAAGTGCATGGTGTGCTTTAATATTTTTGCCTGGTTGTGTTTTTTTAAACTTAAGTTTTTTTCATGCATGTGCATGGCTTGACTATTTATTTTGCTGCATGGTGTTTTTTATGCAAGAAATGGACCTTTTCATTTATGAAGAAACCTCTAGTTGTAATCCTGACGTAGCCTATTACTTGTACAGTTGAATGGCCAAATAAAAAAATGAAAATGAAATGAAATGAAAATGGAGTATCAAGTTTCTACTTTGTACCATTTCAAAATGGCAGCCATTTCATATTTTAAACCTTAGAATCTTAAAAACCGTAAATTCTACAAAATTTTACAAGAGACAAAAAAGCTGTGCAATTTTGTTTCCTACAAATCCACATAAAGATTATTCAGATCATACTACAATTAACGGAGTTATTACAATTTTTCCAACAGAGTACATGCTTGTTTTAAGGCAGTTATAGCAAATTTGCTTGAATTCTGTTAGCAAAATTGCAACAACTCCGTTAATTGTAGTTCGATCTTAAGGATCTTGTGATATATAAATTCAATTGACTCAAAAGGATCTATTGATAGAGTGGGTTAATCACTCAGATATATTTCTTAGTTTGCCAGTCATAAAAATACTCTAAGGATAGAGTGAAGTAATCACTTAGAGATATTTTCTAGCCATCAAATAACAAAAGGATTCTAAGAAGAGAGTTAAGCAATCACTCAGAGATGCGTCTTAGCTATACTTAGGGATGATGGAAACTATACTTAGTGATGTTCTATAAAACGGTCACTAAAATCTACTCTAAACAACAGATTCCTACCAAAGTATCACAAGTTTAAAAATAACTCTAAAAGTTACATCACTCTCAAAACAAACCAGAGTTTAGTTACTATAAGGTTTGCAATCACTTCTACTGGAAAGTGCTTTGCTTGTGATCCAATAGGAAGCAGCAGAACTACCCCTACAGTAGCACTTTTTTTCTTATCCATAAGTTCTAGAAGCTTGCAAGCCTTATATGCTAGCCTATAACTGGTATGGAGGCTTGTCGTGTAGGCCTAATCCAACTAATTGGAAGTCACGGATTGTGGATAGTTGTAAGCGATGGCTTGTGGGTGCGATATTCCCTTGTGGGGATTAACATCCACACCGGTGAATACTACGTCCTTCCATAAGACCGTCCTCATAATTAGACCAGTTCGTAAGTGAAGTTGATGACATTGTGGTCCGAAACCACTGTTAAAACGTATGTCACATTTCCATTGGCTGTTGGGCTATTAAATTAGCAGTCCTGTCCAACGAACATGTTAGCCTCAGTCAGTAACAAAACTACAATATTGCACCACTCATTTTTCATTCATAATTGTTTTGAAATACCTTTTAGGTAACCATTTCAATTGGAAAGTATTAAAAGATAAAGTGTTACAGTAGCATACTTGTTCTCCGGCAGCTTTGCTGGAGGGCTGTTCCAGTACTGCACTTCGCCGGAGGCGGTGAAGATGTAGACGAGGTTCGTTACAACCAGGACACATGCCACCACCAGGAACACGCGGCGCCACTGCTCCATCGTGTTCTGTTAAGCGAATATGGTAGACACAATTGTAAGAAAATTAAACAAAATAAAAGTTAAAAAATTTGTATCATGTTTTATTACAAAATATATAAACCACTGTAGTAAACTTAACTTGCTCGCTTTGTGGTACCTTGGTTTTGGTCCTAGTCCTAGAGTCTAGTAAGTTGCCTGTGTCATTGCCTTGATGGGTGCCACAAGCACAGCGTTGACGACCAACACAGACAACCACCAAGAGAGTACCACTCTACTCTCTGGGTTTGGAGGTTAAGGTCAACGTTACCTGAGAGTTGACCTTAGAGTAAAATGTAATTTACTCTAAAAGCATTTTACTCTAAGTTTACCTTATAGTAAATAAAATTTACTATTAATAAATTTACATATAATAACTTAATAACATTTACTAATAACATTTTACCTGATCGATGACCTTAGAGTAAAATGTTATTTACTCTAACACTACTTTTAGAGTAAATAACATTTTGCTTGTATTTTCGTTTATGGGGTATGAAGAAAGCAAATGTTATTCTTTATATCTCCTTGATAAGTACTTTTTTCAAGCATGTTGATCTCAGGTAAAGTTGACCTTAACTTCCACACCCATCAGGTTTTACTAGATATTTTGGCCTTGTGGTACACTAAAACCTATTCATTCTGAGCTTTCTGAGCGTTATTAATGATTTCATTAAATACATTTATTAGGCCTATTATTAGATCATAAACAGCTAATTAAATAATGTATCATACTAGTTTCTTCCTTTCTTGAATCATATTCTGATCTTGCTAGGTATTAGCAAATATTGATCAAGGAGGAAACCATAAAAACTATGTTTTAAATGTGCACTTTTTAATGATATTCTATAGTTAAATACGATACCTGTAATCAGAAGCAATAGTTTATGTAGGGAACGCATGAAATTGGGACTACAGGCGACGTGAACCCACATATCGTAATCGAGACATCACTAATCAGTAGTTCATAACCTAACTACAATTTTAACTAACGTGATGAAACATAACAGACACACCATGTGAATGAATCCTACTAAGGGGTAGTCTAAAGTCATCGAGATATCATAGCCCAACTATGTTTTTAACTAACATGACGTCTAAGAAACTAATTTCACATCCTTCGCGACCTAGCATTTGAATCATTGCCAATCGCTGTCAGCGTCGTGCTTTACTAAAGGTATTTGTGCTACCTGCAATTGAGTATACTTAGGGCTCCATGCACGTATAAGTTATAACTGACGCCATTTCTTGGGGCTCAGTGCGGCGGATGCGCGGTAGCAAAAACGGCTAGTGCGCATGCGCGACAACGCGTCGCTAGAGTGCAGCACTGCCATTCTGCGCTCAGCCGTCAACAATAGCGTATCGCTACATGTCGTCCTAAAAACATTAACCGACGGAACATTGACTATTATTTACGATTAAAGTAAAACACTGCATAAGATTTCAGGTTAATGTTTCATCAGTATTTATTAAAGCGTCTTGATACTCTGAACAACGATTGACAGAGAAACATCAACTATGTGCGAGCTGCCGAATGTACACAGCCAGGATAGTACACTGTCGGCCACCGCTGCCGCTACTACTCCCTTCTCCTCCCAGCCTATCCACTCCCCGCCCCATGCGCGGACTGGGCCCCAAGAATTGGCGCCAGCTATACCTTCCAATGGCATTTTGGAATGTTCGAACCACGTACCTTTTCTCAGTGATTTTGGCATTTTACTACTACTATCCATTTCTTCGATCACTTTTTACTCCTAGATTCATCGCAATTTCTAATATGAAACCAAATCAGTTAGCAAACCAACTTTTTACATTCCTTCAATATACCATAGGGTTTCAGTTTTTCTGATTCTAATGGGATATTAACAATTACTGATATCGATATTTTAAAAACTATTGCATACATTGTTTATTTACAATAAGGTGTACTAAATAACAAGAATAAAACGTATGTTTATTAAAGAATTCAATCAATTATATCGAATTCGGAAACATCGTCTTAAACATCGATTTTAAAGTGAGACAGTGGAGACGGATTTTGAAATTTAGCCTGAAGGCCACACTTACGTCAGGTATGAGTAGACCAGCCAGGTAGGGCGTGATGACCCCACTCAGAGACCCAATACCGTTAACCACAGCCATGACGGTCCCGGCGTAGTTGGGGGAGAGGTCCAGGCAGTTGACGTTCAGGCTGGGGGAGCAGAAACCCATCAGCCCCATGCCGACAATCAGGCACCACGTGACCACCTGCTTGTCGCACTCCGCCAGCGAGGCCGCTACTATACCGGCCGCTGGGCCGACTGACGCTGCAGATGAAAAACCAGCTGATAAACTAATTGCGGCCTTAATCAAAGCTTAAGATATCACAATAAGCTATTTTAACAGAAGTAAATATATCCTATTTCTCCACGTTGCCTTCCGGAATTGTTTGTCGATTATAAACAGGTTAACATACATTGTGACGTCAGCGGATTATTTGTGACGTAACAAAGTTGTACTATTGGAATTTCTGACGTCACAAGGTATGTTAACCTGTTTATGATTAAATATATTCAGCTTAAGTATCCATATTCCAACAGATAATGAGTA
The DNA here is from genome assembly GCA_035578135.1 of Flexamia atlantica. NCBI lineage: Eukaryota > Metazoa > Arthropoda > Insecta > Hemiptera > Cicadellidae > Flexamia > Flexamia atlantica. The sequence continues at coordinate 5,658,782 of JAQJVK010000023.1, read as the reverse complement.
AATTATACTGTCTGTATCACAGTACACTACTTAAAGGGAGGATACAGCGGTTTGAACAAGTTAAAGGGCTATTCCTTTTCATATATTTGTAGGATTACCTTGTGTAGCCTCTAGTACAAATTCTAGATTCTTCTGTGGTGTTTTGGAAATATAATCTCTGTATGTTTGAATATATATGAATTAATGATAAAATAAGTATAAGAGGTAGACATAGTGTAATTATAAAGATTGAGATTGTGGAATACCCAATTCCCTTATCGTAGTAACCAGCCCATAACATTATATGTCAAATGAGAAAGTGATTCCTTAACATTATTAGCTTTTAGGGTTTAGCAACAATACCTTACTAATGAATTCGAAATTTATTAGCTTACTCGTCAAACATACTAATTAGCTAATACGCCTTTCGTAAGATCTTATTTTCATTCTTATATTTAAAATTATTATTTAATCATTAGAGTTAATAGGATTACAGTAACTATGATTGTCAACAATATTGTTACTCGATCTCTACGTACCAACTGTGGTGAAAATTTTCCGCAAATTTGTGACAGAGGTGATCCCCTTCAGTAGGAGGAAGTCCACGAGAGCTCCGGCCAAAACCGCCACCACCACCATCGCCACGTAGGGGGCTGCCGACCTGAAGCCTGTCTGCAGTGAAAACAACTTGTCAAGAGCTAGAATTTCAGAGTATTTGTATCAGTACAAGAGCGCAACAGTCTCATGTATTTCAAAGTTTTTCGTTTGGATCACCAGTTATTTTGGAGATAATTAAGAGTTCCTAACCATACTAAAAAATTACTCATATAAAAAAGCTTCCATTCCATACTCTTATACGAGCAATGTATGCTTGCTCGCCTGCTATCACAATTTTCTCAAAAACGGCTCCGAGGGATTCCTTCAAATTTTGGAAATTAGTTACTTTGGGCTCAAAGATGTGTGCCGTGCAGAATGCTGAAACAGTAAATGTATAGTTACCGAACGCATAAAAATGCTAATTCAACAGTTTAAAGTTTTAAAGTGGCATCATATGAGTTGCTGAATCGGTTGACAAATAAACACTCAGACTTAGTTGCTTCCAACACCGTTAAGCTTAACACTAAATTAAAATATTCCCTCACACCTAAATCAAAACTAAACAAAATCTTGAATTGATAGTCTAAACATTACACCCTCATAAAGTCAATAAAATCCAAACGATAAGAGGACAGCCAGAAATTCATAGGTTGAATCAAATTACGTGGTCAAGTTTACCCAAAGGACTAATGTTCAAAGGACTGGGCTTATGAACGGTCAGGGCCACGTTATTGGACTCTGACTGTACCTGGGCGATGGAGAAATGGAGCACGGTCTTCATGTACTTGGGCAGGTCGGTGATGATGGTGTAGAGGCCCCAGTCGTGGCCGATCTGCGCCACCACCAGCCCCCACAGCGGTACGGACCGCAGTATGTCCCTCCAGGGGGTAGGGGGTAGTTCCTATCGAAAACGGACAATAAATATGGTAAAAAATGTTTGGTTCCGTACTGTTTTATTAAAAGTATAATTTATCATGGCTAAATAAATATTTTTCAAAATATAACGTACAAAGATAACGAGTATTATTTAACATGAGGAAGATTTCGGTTTTATTACAGGAAGTTATAGAGGAATCAAAACCTCTTAAGAGAACAACGCTCTTTAGACTAAAGACATAGGTCCAAAAAATGCACATTAGGGGCCTCTTATGGTATTTCAATACAATGTTGTATCCCATTACCTAAGGTGCAGTCACTACAGGCCTCAGCCTTGTGTGACAATCTAAAGACGGTGAGGTACAGTAGCGACACTATAAGAAAGCCAAAAGTTATAGATAGCTCTGTAGCGATCGAACACTCCGCTCCTTATCTCGAACAGGTATCGGTCATGGTTGGGATCAAATACCTTCCAGGTCCAATATCAAGACAAACTTGAGTCAAAAACGGTTTTCATATCTTCTTATAGGTTTTTCTCTTTTCCAAAATCAAACTTTATAAAAACCCTTGTATTTGTTTGATCATCTTTTTACCTTTTGTAATAAACAGACTCCCACCTGCTTCATGTTGACCTTGGCCCAGTACCGCTCCAGGTAGCGCTTCTCGCCTTCCGTCAGCCCGGGGTTGTCCTCGGGCCTGCTGTAGCCGCAGCGCAGCCACACCCACAGCCACACCAGCGCCACTGCGCCGTACACGTAGAACAACACCGTCCAGTCTGTCCAGCTCAGCAGCAGCCCGCTCACACTCATGGACACCACGTTGCCGAAGGTGGATCCTGGTCAAACAAAAGAAAGGATAAATGCAAGGTCTGTGGGTTAGAAGAAGATAAATATATTATTATACTGTCAGGTAGCCTAATAACCTTAAGACCTGTGAAGCCAAAATCTTGTAACGTCAACTATGGACACAATACCCTGTTACAAGCAAGCTCTGGTAGCTATTGACTATTGGGTAATAATAACCCCCAAAAAAGAAGTGTCCGTAATATTCTTCCTCTGATTGGTCAAGATTATTTTTCTACCTTCTGGAGGCTGACAAATCGTGAAGTCTTTTATACTTTTTTGTCTTAATACTATTATTCTTTATTCTTCTCTTCTCTTCTTCTCTAGAAGACCTTATGACAAGTGACCCAAAGAATCCAAAGCTTTTATTTGTTTTAATTTTTATTTATTTATTTAACAAAGAACTTTACAACATCTGGTCTTACTAAGCAATACAAAAAGCTTAACAGTAAGGTCCAATTAAAAATTCCAATTAAAGCTTTGAGGAGTCAATCGGATATGGGCAACTTCTTGAATCACTAGACCTTTGACGTTCCTTCAATGATGTAATTAATTGTGTTTTATGCCACTGGGATATCTCTGGAGTGGTCTGAGGAATCACATAAACTACAGATACTAGTTAGATAAAATCGTATTATTTTTTGGTGTGTATATGAATACAAGATCACTCGAGAGGTTACTAAAATGAAATATTATACTTTTATTCACCAGCGAACACCAGGGCTCCGAGCCGGCCTCTCTCTTCAATCGCCACCCACTTGGCCAGCAGAGCGTTCAATGAAGGGTAGACAAAGCCCTGCAAACAGAACACATTCTTGGATGGTTTGAAATAGAACTCAGGAACTTTAATTAAAACTTTGATAAGTTTCACTAATTTGTAGTAAAGGTAGTAGAAAACATTTTTCGTCATAAAATTAATTGAAGAGCTCTACCTTAATAAGAAAATCAAGTCACGCCACCACTAACTTTCATTCATCCAAAGATGTACACAAGTAAAATTTTACATTTTAAGTAATGACAACTTTGGCTCTTGTTTTTTAAGATGTGAAATAGGAAACATGATTATTCAACCCCAAGGCTGAGAAAATAATTTGTAACCCATCTTCCTAACTCTTCACCTCCCATAGATCAGAGGCAATCTAAAATTTGACCTCCCAAAATTTTCATCCTTAAGCTAGATGACCACATAGGGCCTTCAAGAAAAATTACCATCACCATAGAGTCATTCGTGTTTTTGAGTATTAGCCAGGATCTAAGATAAAAGGGGCAAGAGTACTGGGAGAGAAGGGGCAGCCCCGCCATACGTAGAGCCAGCTAAATACCCCTACTCACCTGGCCGCACCCCATGACGATCCTGAGGACCACCAGCCCCCACGCGTCTCCCCAGCGCGCGGCTAGCGGCGTGGCCAGGGTACACAGGGCTGGCAGCAGTACGGCGAAGAAGAGGGTGTACTTGCCACCCACCCGCTCGGCCAGGACCCCCCCTAGGGCGTGCGTCACTACGTAGCCCCAGAAGAACGAGCTGAGCACCAATCCCTGCGTGCGCTCACTCCAGTCGAACTCGCCTTTCTCCTGCAAGATTGCGATCTTGAAGAAGAATCAGAATTTGCTGAAGAAATTGAAGATTGTGAAAAAATATTGATTCAGTCGACGGGGCAATAACTGGAGCCTGACCGCTCGAAATCTTCAATTCGACCCTCTTGGAAAACTTGTCAAATAAAGTCAAAATAAAACCATGCGGAATTGGAATTAATTTTCCGGAGTTTACTTCTGCAAACTAAACCAACTCAAAAATTACCTCTACAACTAAAAGATCAGTGGATTAAAAAAAGTTGGTAATTCACCCCTATTACCCTATTTATCTCAAAGTTTTTTTTTCAACGGACCTCTAGTTGAAACCCCGGCGTACAAGACTTAACGTGTAAATAAGTCATATCCTGTCCAGCGTCATGATTCTTTACCTTTATAACTCGAATTTTCATGAGGTTGACCTCTATATTACGAATTTAGCTCAAATTACCTCTGAAAGGATGTAATAATGAGGTTAACAGATCCGTTTTGTTAAGTCAGTTATGTTTCATTGTTTTTATGTCTTGTCGTGTTCACAATTACGAATGAAAGGCATTAAATCATGACTGCCAAATTTAGTTTTATTCTGACGTTTGTAATGCAATTTGTATTGTCTTACTACAATAGAATATTTTGGTTTTGATTTTGATTGTGGTACTAATTTCTGGTCTTGCCAAAGCTAAGAGTGACCACAACATTTCACTAACCTTGTCAACCTCTGTGTGTCCACTCCCGTCGTCGTCGTAAGGACACGTGTCCATGCGTCCTGCAACGGCTGATGTGGAGTTCCTGACATGAGGTCTGACCATCTCCGTGATGGCGATGCTGATGCAAAATCTCATGATGTAGGTGATCATCAGGCCGAAGAAGCAGAGCAGACAGATGATGTATCGCCTCGGCACCCATGTCAGGCAGAGCACTGTGGATCAAAGTTCAGAGCTCAGTGATGGCTGTGTCATGCACAACTACATAGAGTATCATCATGCAATCTGATCATCAGGACGAAGAAGCAGAGCAGGCAGATGATGTATCTGCCAGGCACGTATGACAAGCAGACGCACACTGTGTATTATGAATCAAAGCTTAGAGCTCAGTGGCTTTGTGATACATAACCTCATGGTATCATCATACCATCTGATCATCAGGCTGAAGCAGGGCAGGCAGACGATGTACCTCCCAGGCACGTATGACAAGCAGCCGCACACTACATTTTGAATCAACTTTAGAGCTCAGTGATGGCTGTGAGATACTTATGTATCTCACACACACACACACACACACACACACACATGTCGAAAAAAAACAAAAATGTGTGTGTGTTCGTTTGCACATGTTGAAAATATGAGGTTATCCTCATATTTTCAACATGTCATCTGATCATCAGGCTGAAGAAGCAGAGAAGACAGGTGATGTACCCATGGCACCCATGACTGGCAGAGCACTTTGGATCAAAGTTTAGAGCTCAGTGATGGCTGTGTCATGAAAAACTTCATGGAGTATCATCATGTCATCTGATTATAAGGCTGAAGAAGCAGAGCAGGCAGATGGAATATCTGCACCCATGACATGCACTCTGTGAATAAAAGTTGAGAGCTTAAAGCATCTCTTGATAGAAGAGCCCCCGAATATATCTGTACTACCGAAAAAGAATGAAATTACCTGGTATACTGCCAAATGATTTTTATATCGGCTACAAAAAACACTGGTTTCAGACCTAGAGTCTATTTTCAAGTTGTCATAGACATAGACATAGACATAGACATTTATTAGTCCTTCAACATATTAATTAAATGGCAATAGACTTCGTCAAGGTACATATAATGGTACACAAATAAAATCAACATCAATTAGACAATATAATAAAATATGTAGGTCTAAATAAATCTAAAAAGGCTAGGCCTATTAGTCTTCAATTTTGCAGTTTAAAAATTCTTCTAAGTTGTAAAACGGGTGTGCCTGAAGCCATGAGTACAATTTATTATGAAATCTATTTTTGGATAAAGAATGATATCTGGCTGGCAATTTATTGTAAAATTTAACACCCAATGCTTCATGATAGTTCGTAGATTTAGTTAACCTAAACCTAGATTGCTCTAACTTATGATTAAACCTGGTTCCATGTTCATGAAATTGTTTCCTTAAGAGAAGGGCAAAAATATTTGTCTTGACAAACATAATGACTTCTAAAATATATATAAAATATACTATCTAATTTTAATCCAAGTAAGGTGACAACATTTTCATAATTATACTTAAAACTATAGTTAATTTCAACTTTTTTCAAGGTTACAAGAAGTCGCTGTGTTTTGTTCTCATTCAAAAACAACCCGTTAACTTTAAACCAATCATTGGCTTCTCTAAAAACTGACAAAGACTTGTTTTCTAACTCATTAATATCTTTATGACTGACCAAGAGTGATGTGTCGTCAGCAAAAATTCTTGACATACAAGAAACATTAGAACTAACATCGTTTATTAAAATTAAGAATAATATCGGGCCCATTATGGAACCCTGCGGCACTCCTACAGTTAATTTCACAGTTTCAGACCATTTACCATTTATTTCTACTTCCTGCTGACGGTCCTTTAGGTAATAGTCAAACATTGCCAAAGCATTATCCTTAAATCCATAAAAATTCAACTTTTTCAAAATAATTTCATGCCTTACACAATCAAATGCCTTGCTCAGATCACAAAGCCCATTAATAAAACACCTTGTCATCAAGCCCATTAATAAAACACTAGGGGTCTCACTCTGATTTTCTATCAGTCCTTGTCTCTCGGCAGTTATCTTTTCTTGTCGAAGGTTACTCATATTTTCTCTAATCTCGAATCATTTTCAAGAGTTCATCAAGCTAAATAATAAAACTTTCCTCTCCACGGTAGGTGGTGTTGAAGAGACATAATTGCACTTACACGTGCGACTTGCAAAACTTGTATACGATCTGATAAGACAGTAAAAACGTAAATAAAAAAACTGGCCATTATTTAATAATACCCCCGTTGCAGCAGACCTGCATACTCAGCGAATTTCAAGTGCAAAACAACATATTGCGATCCAACATATCGAGATTTGACATATTTTTGTAAGCTCCATAAGAATAACATGGGGAATGAGTATGGAGGTTTGCTGCTACAGGTATATTAAAACTGGGTGGTTTTAATTCAATATTTAGTAGATCTGAACTAGAAGAAGCCATTTACCAAGTTTTATCAAGATATGTCGAGAAATAAGCGAGATATAGAATTTTACTTATTTCCCATAAGGTTAACATTGGGACAACGTACTGCGTTTACCACTTTCAATATCTCGGCAACCAATGGACATAGAGCCATGATTCAAAATACTACATTGTTTGTTTTTTTGGGCTGAATTCAATGGTGCCCAAAAATTGAAAAATTCAATTTTTCTATGTAAAAATCTAAAAAAACCCATTTTTGGGGGATTTACCCCCCTTTACCCCCCCTTCCGGTGGTCCGATCGGGCTGGTTTACGAACTCGTCCGAATAATTACTACTTTACACGTCTATGCCAAATTTCATTCCGATTGGACCATTTTTGCGCAAGTTATCGTGCTTAAAGACACATATATATATATATAGATATATATATAGATATATAGATATATATATATATTTATGAAAGTGAACGAATGGTGTTTTTGGCATCTGAGGACCTCAAAAAGAAAAATTATGATGGTCTTGGGCTTAGGTCTTACCATGAGACCTACGGTAACAGCTTCTTCCCTATAGGGGAAATTCGCTAAAACTGCACTTGTGTCGTTGACGAATTGTCTTTGATTAAACATATGCCTTATCAGTTCATACAGGCTAAAAGGTTTGTGTTTTCGTATGCGCAAGTGTGACGATGTGTCCTCAACATCCCCTACCTTAAAGAGAAAAGTTTTATTAATAATATAAAAATTATATATAAACATTTTTAATTTTTGTTAATGTAGCGATCTTGATTGTATTATAATTTGTGAACAGAAATTAATTTTAAATAAAGTCTTCAAGGCAGGTGTAGTAATAAGAGTTCCAAGAAAATTATATGGTGCATTTACGGTAAACCACAGCAATATTTTGATACTGTCAAACTTACTACTAATCAAACTTACTTATATTCTGGAGAAAGATGGATACTGATTAAAGAAAGGTAAAATGCTTGAAAACTTAAAGTTTTCTCACATGCGAAAGCATACCATGAGCAACAAATGCGAAATAATTATGCAACATATGCACAGTAATTTATTGAAAAACAGCAATTCCAAACAGCACTTGTGTTTACCTTCGTATTTTGTGGGTTAGTCATAGACTGCTTCAATATCTGGGTCACAGAAACTACGGCACAGAATCGTTACCATATCCAATCGATGGTTGGAGCACAGACCTTTTCCATGGTTTACTTGTATGTATATTGATTATTTGTAAATTAACCACAAATAATTAAACTATATTAAGCCTCAATACGTAATTATTTATTTAAAATTTTATATATCCTATCCTGTACATTAATACGAAATCAAAAATCTGAGGTTTCATACCACTGAACAAATCTTTAAGATGTATGCCTCGAATTTAAAAATTACAATGCGTAGGTTTGCTGAATTTTCGCAAGTTTTATGTTTAATCTGAGGACTACGCTCTATAGCCCTTTAAAGGTTGAGTCGATATGATTATTACTAAAAAATAAAATTCAGCTATATCAACTGTCCATGATATGCAATCTTTGATTGTTATTGCTAGCAAACCTGCAGTGTATTTTAGTTCTATAAAACACAAATTTAATAGTAATTCACTATTACTTGTATCAAAATATATTCGCAATTGAAAATTAATTCCAATGGATTGTATTTAAAAATCCATCTTCTATATTTAATTACGTAAACGATTTTTTATGGCGTTTTGCACGTTGTAGGATGATGGGAGAGGGCTAAAAATGAAGATCTTGATGCCAGGGACTCAGGAAAAACACTGAAATTCCCTTAATTCTACAGTAAAATAAAAAATTACGAAATACTGCTACCATTTAATACCCCCGTTGCAGCAGACCTGCATACTCAGCGAATTTCAAATGCAAAACAACGTATTTCAAGCAAACATAGCAAGATTTGACATGTTTTGTTAAGCTCCATAAGAATAACATGGGAAATGAGTATGCAGGTTTGCTGCTACAGGTATATTGAAACTGGATGGTTTTAATTCAATATTTAGTAGATCTGAACTAGAAGAAGCAGCCATTTACCAAGTTTTATCAAGATATGTTGAGAAATAAGCGAGATATAGAATTTTACTTATTTCCCATAAGGTTAACATTGGGACAACGTACTATGTTTACCACTTTCAATATCTCGGTAACCAATGGGCATAGAGCAGTGATTCAAGATACTAAATTATTTGCTTTTTTGAGCTGAATTCAATGGTGCCCACAAAAATTTGATAAATTATATTTTTCTATGTAAAAAACTCAAAAAACCCATTTTTGTGGGGGTTTATCCCCCTTTACCCCCCCTTCTGGTGGTCCGATCGGGCTGGTTCACGAACTCGTCCAATTGATTACCACTTTACATGTCCGTACCAAATTTCATAAAGATCGGACCATTTTTGCGGCCGCTATCGTGCTAACAGACACATATATATATATATATATATATATATATATATATATATAAAAATTCGAACGAATAGTGTTTTTTGCTTCTGGGGGCCCCAAAACGAAAAGTTATAGTGGTCCCCAGCTCAGGTCTTACCATGAGACCTACGGTAATAGCTTCTTCCCTATAGGGGAAATTCGCTAAAAAGCATTGGAATCTAAAGCCTCTGCTTTGTTTACATTAAAACATGCAATTCTGTTGCTTGCTTAAAAGTCGTAAGCTACATATTAAAATTATGGATGGCGGATCTTATCTAAAATCTTATGGAGGTATTCTGTCCTATAATAATGAAGGATTACATTAGCCCCTTCAAGCTACTAGTATTTTATATCTAGCTCATTAGAGCTTAATTGCTGTAGAAAAATAATCAAATCCAAACAAATTGAATTTAATTAAATCTGACGCTTAGAAAGAACAATGATCAACCTTTCAAGACGCCCCCGCTCCTACCAATTCAGCATCATCTCTTTAGTTACCTAAGTTATCTCCGTAGTTCTGCTCATCCTGCACGGATTTCCTAATTGCCGTTTGACATTAGATTTTTATTATGATAAGAGAGTGCCGAGGAATTTAAAATAAAAATTTGAAAAATAAACCTTTTGAGCTATACACGTCAAAAGTTTCAAAATAGGCAAACAGTCTTTTTTTTGGTGCTTTGTTTACAGAGAAACATTTTAACCGGCAGAGTCTATGTTTGGAAATCGTTTACAATTAAGCTATATATATATAAGCAAAAACAGTTGACTGACTGCCTGACTGACTGACTGACTCACTGATCACAGTTTCTCAAAAACTATAAGGCTTTGGGCGATGAAACTTGACACAATGAATCATTATAGGCTCTAGATGCGTACTAAGAACGGATTTTAAAATATATTCTCTCAAAAGGCTAAAATAGGGTATATTATAAAATTCAAAATGGCGGCCATTTTTAGTTTTCAAAGCTTATTTTCCAAAACAATGTAGCGCTTTGTGCGGTGAATCTTGGCTCAAATATTCTTTATAGGCTCCAGATGCATACTAATGACGGATTTTAAAATGTTTTCCCTGGAAAGGCTAAAATAAGGTAAATTCAAAAATTCGAAATGGCGGCCTTTTCAGTTTTTAAGATCTATGAATTCAAAATATCAATAGAAGGTCTCCAGAATATTTTAAAGAGGCAAAATATATAAATTCCATTTACTAAAAGAATAAACTGTCCAAAATTATTAAGGTTTTCTTATATTATGTATTTATCACTTTCCACATACTCGCGATTGAGATCACCCGAAGTAATTTAACTAGAATCTTAAAAACTCTGCTGGGACATATCATACAGTTATTTTTGTAGAATCGGGGATTTTCTGAATTTCAATTTTTAGAAGGATTTGCATGCTGGTCGAGAGCGATTTATAGGCAAAGTTCAAACAAATATACTATTTCTACCTAATGAAGCGCTTAAAAACGTATAGTTAGGATAAATCATTGAAATCATTAGTCTATTAGAAAATTTGTAAAAAATGCAAGTTACAAAAAACGGATAATTAAACCATTTATTTATTTTCCTTTCAGCGAGCGAAGGATATATCTACTAGTGAATGTCATAAACCTAGCCTGAATTTAATTTAAAAATAATTGCCACAAACTTGTGGCCGGAAACAATTGTTTCTGCCTGATTTGAAGTGGTTTTTCAAAAATATAGAATTTTAATCTTTAAAACCTTTTCTATAAAGAGGCACGAACACATAGAACTTTGCATCTAAGTAAGTCGTTTTCAATATAAAAGAAAACTACCAGAAAGTTTATATGACACTTCTGTTATATGCACTGAGAAAAAGTTGAGAAAAATAAGTAAAAATAATCATGACAATGCCCTGTCATCTTTTAAAATAGTTTCTCCCCAAAGGCGATTGCACAACCCTAAAATGTTTTACTTTATTTGAAGGGGGTATTAGTTACAAACCCCCCCCCCCATAGAATCAAAACCCCTCCTTGTTCATAGAATCTTGCATTATCAACTCCACTGAATGTATGTAACCTACTTTAAAGTTCTGTGAGTTCTTGATAACTGCATCAGACAAGTCATTTACATCTTGCCTGTTAATCGCTAGGTACTAATCTTAAGTTCGTTAGAAATAACAATTATTTTAGCAACAAAACTGTTGTAATGTACCTTTGTTACAGGCTATTTTGAAATGTCAAGGTTCAATGTGCAATTATTGAACAGGAAGTTCATTAGTTAGAAGTCATCAAATGTAGCTGAAGTTCATTATTTACACTGCTGTCTCCTGGCTGATTTCTAAACTAATGAGTCTATAATGTAATGAATTGTACATATAAATGGAGGATATAAGAAAACAAGTATTAAAAAACATGGCATAATTAATTTTACCAATAGCTAAACTTTACATAATTAGACTCAATATTTTACCTACTTTAACAATTACATCATTGTTCAAGTAAATTATATAAATATAATTTAATTAAAAAAATTACCTTTTCAAAATTTTGATCTCCTGATCATCTTAATAGAGGTATTAAAAGCTCCTTCATCTGTTGTTCATTAATGATATTTATTTAATAAGGCAGTTTTCGTGCTAGTGTATTTCATCGCCTAAAAGATTTAATTTCACACATTTCTTTTTACTAGGACTTAGTTAAAATATAAATAGAAATTTGGCTTGATTTTATCTATATCTAATTATAGTGCATACTTAATACGTTATGTTCAATCTTCAATATTGATTTGATTTTGTTCTTTTTTTTGGACATTGTAGTCTGAAATGTTCTGGTTGACCATTGGTCATTCACCAAAATAGAATAGAAAACGTTTGAAAGTCAATAAAGTTTGAACCCCATTAGTATTGAGACCTTTTCATTGTCTTCTTAAGCAATTTATTTTTATTACCAATAGGCCCTACCACTTTAAAATAAATCTTGAAAACCACAAACGTAAATCATTTACTCAATAGCGTTAGTAATTTATTCTGCCAAACTTTTGTGAAACCTTGAGTGTAATATTGAAATTCAATAGGTTAAATATACACATATGTAATTAAATTATTATCAAAGTAAACAGTAATTCCAAATACATCGGTGTATAGGAGCGTTTCTTTCAAGAAAATCACAGAATCAGTAGTGAATCAAATCGTTGTTGATGGTCAGTTGTTTTCCTGTATTGTTTTTGTCAATGAACCGGGAGGGAATTTTCGTGTTTTGGTGTCGTCCCGGGGAGGGCAACACTGGTAAACAAATCAATATCAAGCCCTCTCAATGAACTAGCGTTACAGCGTCACACTGCCATGTCCGCTATCACGGCAATTTGCTCAATCGCTTTATGTCTGCTGACGATTTTTAAAGAACGAAACTTCCTTTTAGCGAAGGCTTTAAGATCGGAAAATTACTGTTTTTAATTGTAATGAAATAAATAGAAACACTATATCCATATACATTTGGGCAGTTTAAATCAATAAGATAAGTCGGGTTGAGTAATTTATCTTTTAAGAATTCAATTGAAGTTCTATGATGGTATAAATTTAATCTGAAACATGGAGCACTTGGTAGGCTAGTAGGTGAAATGACTATGGAGGGGTATGGTAATTCCTTCTGCTCAAGGTGTACGAGTACAATATGCATTTTACGTAATTCATGAGACGGTTATTGGTAGGAACGATAAAGGAAGAGAAATACCTAGGTACTGTATAAATAATTGGGGAAAATTAATAAAAATTCTTCTTCCTAAAGTAATTATCTCCTTTTAAACTGTTTTTGTTTAGAAGGAAGTCAAATTATCATAGTCTAACTTTGCCAAAAACTTGTTATAGTGTTAAGCATTTCACTTAGTTTATGCTGCAAATGTTAATTTAAATTAAATAGAAGAAATCATTTACCCAACTAAACCTAATATCACAGCTCGAGGAATGTTATGTTTTGATTTCAATAAAGAAAATTACCGGTCATTCTGGGCACTGGTCACGAGTTACATGAAATGGCATCTTTTATAAAATATCTCGTTAACTCTTCAAAAGATAGTGTGTACTAAACGGTGGTTTAGTGTTTCCTTTGCTAAATTACCTTCATATCTGGGCTAAGCACGACACAGACAATATGCTCGCTGCTATTAAGCAGTCAATAGTAGTTTCAACTTCACTGCTCTGGCTTGTAACTGCAAACATGCAGTTAGTGGCACGCTATACGCAAAGGTCAGATTCTTCTATTTAGCTCAGCAATACACCATTACAGTTAAGGAAGACCATTACACATGTTTGCCTTTTCCAATCAATTCCTTTTCGAAGTTTGTTGTTAAACAGCAATATAAACCTTTTATCTTCAGCGTGTCTCTCTTTGACATACAGTATTTGTAAACAGTACCACAGAAGAGAAGTAATATAGATTGCCAATCTAATGCTATTACAGGTTGCCAGTTTTCTGATGGTTTTAAGTTTGTTGGGCTGTTTAGGCCGCTATATATTGCACTAGTATCGAAGTACCTAATATCAGTCATGAGTTCTTTAGGACCTAAATTGTTAATATTTACTTGGATAACAGTGCAATGGGGGCTTCAAAACAACACATAACAATCAAGAAAGACTGTTTGTTAGTTAAATACAAATCTATAAAAAGATAATTGATCCTAATAATTGATGGACCAATTATCATATATAATAGAGATGGCAGAGCCTCATAAAATACAACATAACGCAATAATACAAGACTGAGCACTGAGCCTATGAAAAAGTGTCCTAAAGTAGGGACGATGATGGGGAATTTCTCTTATAGGAGGGTTCGTTAACTGTTCCCAGTTTTCCTTGTCGTCGGATTACTTAAAATAATTGCGTCTTCCGTAGAGGATATCTTCCTTTGCCAAGTCAACCGAAGATTAACAACCCGACCTCTCTTCTCTAGTTTTAACAGCTCGTTGTAAACGTTGCTCGTTGCTAAACGTATTCAGGTTAGCGATATTTAAATATTTGTATTTTTTATTAATATTATTGGTTTGACAAGTCTTGAGCTTGTCTCAGAATATGTAATACAACTTTTAAGGTGCAATTAGATAATAACCTGGACATCAAAAAAGTTTCTAACCAGTGCCAAATTCTTTAATACACTTCCCTCTATATTTAAACAAAATTTACACTGATTTGAGCGGGTTTGATTGGGAGCGGGGTTAATAGGAGGGAACACGGTAATATTTTTACTTTTTTGCAAATATTTCGAAAACGGTGCATTTATGCTAAACTATTATAATTTTCAGAAATAATCTACATTAAATTTCAACCAAAACGATAACGATACTATACATTACCCTTATAATAAGGACGGTTCTTAAGAAAATGAGGAGCAAATGTAATTTTATTATTATTTTATAGCCAGCAAATGTCTAGAAAGGTCACTTTGCTCAGTTGCCACGTTTTTGGTTGAATTAAATAAAATTTTACTCTAGAGAGTCATTATGAGACTAGAGAAAGAATATGAGGTAGAGAAAGCTACCCCATCCTGTAATACATCATTTTCAAGATCATAAGATAATTTTCATCAAGGGCACAATAAGAGAAGATGAATGGTGAACTAGATGTCTCTACATTGATCCTAAAAATAGTTACAAGAAACCAAACTCTTAACTTTTACAAGTGAAGTAAGTTTTTGCAGGCTCAACTTCAAGATCTAAAGTTTTCTCTTATCCATTTATCTTATTTTATTTTACCCTTTCAAACGATATGTATCATGTAGGGTTTCTGTTCAAAAGATTTAACCTTCCTCTTTTTGACGGATGATGTAAAAATTAGGAAGGGCCAAAAAGTTCTTTTCCTAGACTCTCAAGTAAAACGTTTACAAATCAATGAAAAATTTGAAAACGGAGGATTAGGAGTGAATATTTTGGGACATTTGGAGGTTAAAAATAATCAAATTACATTTTACACCTCATCATCTCAAGAACCCTAAGTGTTAGATAGGTAATGTATGGTATAATTTTGTTAGAAATCTAATTTAGATTATTTTTGCAAGGTATAATATATTTGTATAAATGCACCGTTTTCAAATTATTTGCAAAAAATAAAATATTTTCTCCTCTATTAATCCCTCTTCCACCCAAATCCGACGCTCAAATCAGAGTAACTTTTGTTTACACTTTGGGGGTAGAGTGTCGAACAATTTGGTGCTGGATAGAAACTTTTTCTTGGATGTCCAAGAATTCCTATTTCCTTTATTAAAAAGTATACCTCTTAAACTTCTATTTTTTTGTATCATTCTTCAGGACCACTCTACACTGGACTATGTATGAAAAATTAACTATGTCAATTAATAGATATATTGCATACCCTACCAGCTGTTAGTGGAGCGGATGCACTTGAGCTGAAATTGACAAGGGATGTAATACCCACTATAACCGGGATCATGAAATTAGGTGGGCGGCAAAAATGGTAAACCGCTCTAAAAATCGTCTGCTAAACCTCAGCTGATATAATTTAATAGAATCTTGTTAGTGAACTGCCAAAAGTATGTTAGTGTTTCAGGACATTCTGAGTATAAATGTGTGTATATCATATGATCATAGTCGATTAACTACCCAATTAATAAACGCAAATTTCGCCAACAACACCGCCTTATTTGCCGCCTCCGATTGCATAGGCATATCGCTGCAATCGTTGCTTTTTACTTAATCATACCCAAAAATTAGAACACGTAGCTAAAAAACAAAACAAAAACAAATAAAGCTGTATAGATTATTGTATAGCTAAAATGGATTAATTAATAAATAAATGCAATATTGTATTTAGGTTTGCACTGAATAAGTCTTAAAATGTTTTATTTTCGAACAAATGTATATCTAAATTGCTAAATGATGCACTGCTGAGAAAAATGTTATGCTTATACAATGTATAATAATTCTTTTCGTCCCTCGGCTCGGTAAAAATATGAGACATTAAAATTTTCCAGTCGATATAATTTAATTTTGCGATTCGACCAGAATATATAATATAGTCAAAAATAAATTCAAGTTTAAAACATCCTTCCATTGTGATTCTTTCCTTAAACAAACTAAAGCAAAACTTGGTTGTTTTACACTTAACAAACTGTAAACCTCGGAATTCTTCCAGGAAACGATTTAATTTCCCTCTACAACGCGGGAAGGGTAGCGGTGTGCGGGGAGGTTGGCAGCGCCGCGGGCGGGCGGCCCGGGACAGTTGGCACCAGTGGCGGCGCGCAGTCAGTGTCGGGCGCGGAGATGAGCTAGTGCGATGTCGGCCCAGGGCGTCGTGGAGCGAGCCAGCGCCGAGCTCAGCAAGCGCATCAACGGGCTGGGCCTCCGGGGGAAGCACCACGGCCGCAATGGTCTGCAGGCGGCAGGGAAGGCCTCCGTCATGGAGCGGGTCACCAACGTCTTCTGCGGGGGCAACCAGAACCCCCCGGTGCCTCCCGACAAGCCCTCCAGGTTCCGGAAGATGAACGCGACTCCCCAACCGCTCCGGAAGATCAACCTCCCGGAGCCCCAGACCTTCCAGGACCTCCTGATGGACGACCGGTTCCTCCAGAAGTTCTTCGGCTACTTCACCCCCCTGGAGAGACGGACGCTGGCCCGAGTGTGCGCGAAGTGGCGGGACGTGTTGTACCGGAGCCCGCGGTGGTGGGCCGGGCTGGTGCCTGTGGTCAGGTGCCGCGAGATGCGGGGGACTCCGCCCCAGGACCGCGCCCGGGTCTACGCCTCGCTGCTGAGGCGCGGGTTCACCTCGCTGACTCTCCTGGGCGCCACGGACGAGGACGCGCTTGACGTGGTACATAACTTCCCGCTGGCCACCAAGCACGTCCACTCGCTCAGCCTGCGCTGCTCCAGTGTCAGCGACCGCGGGCTGGAGGCTATGCTGGACCATCTCCAGGTAATACGGTACTTACATTCTTTAAATCTATACTATAGTGCCTTGCTGGCGGGTGAGTGAGTGCGCTGTTGTCGTGATTAGTGTTTAATATCCGCAATGTCTAGTTAAAAAATCACATGGTCATTTGTTTATGTAAAGGTACTTTACACAAGACAATATTTTGCTGCAACCACACGTGGAATTAATGTTAAATGCTTGAAAGGTCAACACAATTCATGAAATACAACACAAAAGATTCTATAGAGGATTTCAGTATACCGCCAGTCTAGAGCAAGGAGATCATAATGGTATTGCCAAATCAAAACAAAAAGCCCAGCTGATGCTTTGCACAAATATGTTGCAGACATTTTTATTTCGTAAGAAAACTCTCGGTGAAATATTGTAGCACATGCTTTTGTATTGTAAATGAAACCAAATTTAAGTAAAGGTTTGACAGTTCGACCTAAGCATGTGTTTTTAGCGGACATTTTGGGAGATTACAATTTTTCTACCCGCCAGTAAGGCTGTCAAGAACTATAGGCCTATCCTTATTTATAAAGGAGAAGGGGGTTTCTGTCGGAGAGCAAATCTAAAGAGCTATAAGACTTAAGGGCCACGACACATTGGTAAAGTAAGTCAGCTGAGTGTCTATAAGATCAGCTGATTCCTACAGTTTAGAATTGTCAATTCCTTCACCCATTTGAAAAAGGTCGGTTTGGGCCACGTCACACTGGTCGAGTAGGAGGGCGAGTTACACGGGTGAGTTAAACTCGACCGTCATCTCGACCAGTTTAAACCGAACTTTTTCAAATGGGCTAGTCGAGTTAACAATTCTAAACAATAGGAATCAGCTGATCCTATAGCAACTCGGCCGAGTTGCTAGAATCAGCTGATTCCTATTGTTAATAATTCACATCACTCGATTCGCTTATTTATCAAAGCCGCGTTACATTGGTCGAGTTGACGTTCGAATCTAAAAATCGCCCGTCTAGCTCGCCTATTTAAATCGCCCGTCTCACTCGCCCGTCTAACTCGCCTATTTAAATCGCCCGTCTCACTCGCCCGTCTAACTCGCCCTCCTACTTGACCAATGTGACGTGGTACTTTACATTGGTTGGGTTGATAGTCGAGTCTAACTCGCCCTCCTACTCGACCAGTGTGACGTGGCCCTAAGAGCTGAAATTTGGTAATTATACTCCCCTTGGGCTATAGATGCGTACTAAGAACCGGATTTACAAAATTCTCATGGGGTTATGTCCTGCGGTACTCCAATGTTTCAATGTTAAACTATAGGTAAACATATTTGCTTTTCATGGTAACTTTACTATCAAAATCAATTGAATAAAGTCCCAAGAACGTTTTTCTAGGGGCAAAACCTAGATGAGCAGCTAGTATCATGTAAAGGTGAAGAAATTTTTTATCGGACAGAAAATCTCCAAAGCTTTAAGACTTAAAGAGCTGAATTTTGATCAGCTAGTATTATATAAAGGTGAAGGGATGTTTATCCCTTTGGACAGCAAGTCTCCAAAGCTACAAGATTTAATTTGGTATTTAGGGCCATAGATGAGTACTAAGAAAGGGTTTTACAAATTCCTTTAGTGCGACTTTGTTAAATACTTTAAAGCTTCAATAGCAAACTATAGGGGAGCTAAGTGGGTTGTCGTGGTAGAATCAATTGAATGAAAAATTGAATGGTGTGAAACCCAGTTGTTGAGCTAATTGTTTATCATACATTATAGGGAACATTCATTTCCTGTGCTTTTTTGGCTTAGTGCCTCTACATCTGAGCTTGTAATCCGACAGCTTAAAGCTCAGCTTGAACCACAAGTGGAAAATTTAACTCATCAAGTGGAAAATTTGACCAAACTTACAGTCACTTTAATTGATTCATGTTTTGGTTTTGCATAGCTGAACCTTCGCTTTACTCAATTTGATCAATCCAAAATTACTATAATAGATGATCGTTCTGTTTAATTCATTACTTCCGCTTTGCTAACACTATTTTGTACTAAAATTTGGAGTAAAGCTACCTACCAGTTCATGTGTTAACGAAGGATGAGTTTCATTCAATGAGACTGTGATTGAAGGAAACAATGTATATAAACATCAGCCATAGCAACACCTTTAATAGCATCCCAAATATGTTGCCAAATTTCCCTGAATATAAAATATCAATCATTAACGAACCGACACATTAAAATGTGCTGTAGTTATTTCTATTAAACAATAAGTAATATAATTATGAAATTGTGGTACTTTAAAATACCCCCGTTGCAGCAGACCTGCATACTCAGCGAATTTCAAATGCAAAACAACATATTTCGATCCAACGTAGCGAGATTTGACATGTTTTTGTAAGCCCCATAAGAATAACATGGGGAATGAGTATGCAGGTTTGCCGCTACGGGTATATTAAAACTAATTGAATATTTAGTAACGGAATTAATGTAATTTTAATTCAATATTTAATTCAATATTTAGTAGATCTGACCCAGAAGAAGCCATTTACCAAGTTTTACCAAGATATGTTGAGAAATAAGCGAGATATAGAATTTTTCTTATTATCCCATAAGGTTAACATTGGGACAACGTACTGTGTTTACCACTTTCCATATCTCGGTAACCAATGGACATAGAGCATTGATTCAAAATACTAAAGTGTTTGTTTTTTTGAGCTTAATTCAATGGTGCTAACAAAAATATGATAATTTTTATTTGTATATGTAAAAAACTCAAAAACCCATTTTTGGGGGGTTTACCCCCCTTCACCCCCCCTTCCGGTAGTCCGATCGGGCTGGTTTACGAACTCATCCGAATAATTACTACTTTACACGTCCATGCCAAATTTCATTAAGATCGGACCATTTTTACGTGAGTTATCGTGCTTAAAGACACACACACACACACACACACACACACACACACACACACACACACACACACATATATATATATATATAAATGGACGAATAGTGTTTTTGGCATCTGGGGACCTCAAAAAGAAAAGTTATGATGGTCTCGGGCTTAGGTCTTACCATGAGTACTACGGTAACAGCTTCTTCCCTATAGGGGAAATTCGCTAAAAAGAACTCTATACCTCAGATTGTATGTATACTTCAAACATACATTTTGAGGTTATGTTTCAATTTACCATCACTGATTAGCAGCATTGTTTGTTACTGCTCCTAGTGATGTCAAATGTCCACAAAAATAAAAATATCTCCTTCTTCTTTATAAAACTATCATACTCACTAAATTATAGTTCAAACAAAACTTATTCATAGCCTAAGACCATCATGAAAAACAAACATGTAAAACATGAGTGCACTCCGCAAGAATTATACAATTATAACAGCAATTGGAAAAAAATACCATCCTTAGCCTTAGCGTAATAGTTCCCATTCAAGTGTCCCAAATCACCAACGCTGATTGTAATAAGTCTCATGAGCTTGTTATAAAAGCTCAAGAGGAATAAAACAATGTAAAAGTGTGGAAAAATGAAAAAAAAATGTGGAAGTGAAAAAATGTGTTTGTCCAAGTAGGAAAAATTATGTAAAAGAGATCAGGTTCGAGCTTTTTAATAAGAAAATACAGAGACAAGTCAAACAAAACTCACAATAAAACCCCATGAGTGAATTTTGTGAAAGTGCACCAAAAACTGCATTTTTAGGCAATCTATAAGTGTACTGGATTTCTTTATCGTTTCAGGAACGTCATAGCTTACAATTTATTTTCTTTATTGTACTCAATCTAGGTACTGCTTTAAGAAAAATTACACACTTAAAAATATCCTTATATCTGAATAACAAATTAACAACAAAACATAAAGCAACAAAAGGTCATCACCTAAGTATTAATCAATTGACCATCAAGCTTTGATTTGTTCAAAATAAATCAATCGTGAACAGACTACTGCAAAGTCAAGGGTTTTGTAAGATAGGATGTCGCTTATCACTTGTAATTAATGGTAGCCTCCATCAAAGGGTCAACGTTATTCAAAAGCACCAAGAGCTCCGAAGATGTAACACGGTCCCGTGCTGTCACTATCAGAACATTCTTTGTTCTTTGCAACACCCTTGAACAGCAATTGATTAGCTTTGACGATTCAGTCACCAGCTTGTGACCTGTTTTCTCTCTGAACTCTTATAAAATCCTGTAAAATAAATTATTTATATACTTATTGCGCTAACAAGTTCAGTTTTTTCCTTCTCAATAAAAATATTTTACAAATGTTTGAATCAGCATGATTATAGGTAAACAACCACATGAACTTTCATGTAAAACATCTTATCAATTGCAAACTATTCTTTTTTTCTCAGGCTGAACTAAAAAATTTGTGTATCCTATTATCGCCAAACCTTCATAAGAGAAAAATCAAAATATTGTTTCTCCCGATTTCTTTTGTTTTTTACGTTCAATAAAAACTGTACAGACTCCCTCAATGATGTAGGAAATTGGTTTCAATACAAAAAAAGAGAATCATAAAAATTGAAAAATTTATCGCTTCTGAATTAAATTACTATAAGATACATTCTTTGTAAAATCCTTAGATGGATTGAGTGATTTTTTACTCATCCACCATGGATTTGCTTTCTAAAAATATGTGGAATTAGTCAGTAGCCAGGACTAGTCACCCTGGACCTATCAAAAACGGTGCAGTGTTATAGCCTATAATCTCATAGCTTGTAATTGAAAATTCGTGTTATAGTCTATAAAAAGTAAACTGTACTGTAGTATATAATGGAGATGTAAAAAGTGTGTCATAACCTATAATATCGCAACTGTATGATAGCATAAAATAGCTTTTACAAGTTGTTGCATAACCTATAATTTTTTCGAAGAAGTGTGTTGTAGTCTATAATCTCAAAATTGTGTTATAGCATATAATGGTCGATTTGTGACATAGCCTGTAAAGAAGATTTTGTTACATAGTACAGGGTGTTTTTTTTAACTTGCTTCTTAATTTATTCAGCAACAAAAATAAATTTTAGTATTCTGTTTTCTAGAAACGTCTACCAACGCAGGGGGAAGTCAATTTCATAGGAAAACTTTATCCCCCCAACCACCCCTTTCTCACCCCAACCCCTAACTTAAAATTTTCAAATGGCAACATACCCTTTGTAACATATCAAAATAAAGAGCACAAAAAAATAAACATTTTGGTGGAAGAAAAATTAAAATTGCCTTGTGCGTTCTCGAGTTATTCGGTTTTTAAGGGTACTTTTCGTTTAACATCAAATATTTATTATTTAAAAATTAACACAGATGTTAGCGGGAAACATCTAATTAATGACAGGGGAATGTGTGGTGAACTCAAAATTAACCCTTATTTCACCCCCCTTCCCCCAACCCCTTTGTTGAAGATAGAGACTTACCCCTAGTGATATATCAAATTAAAGGGTATAAAAAAACTAGATTTATTGCAATAACTAAATTGGGATCCAATACAGAATTTATAAAAAAACATCTTTATAAACGAATTTTCTTAAAAGCAGCCAAAATAAACAAGGAGGAACCCCTCTGAAGAAACAAGCTAAAGCCCAACAACATAAGATTCTCTTTTACCTATTCCTCAACAGTTCATTGTTAACGGGCAAAACGTTGATACCGTTGACATTTTAGAGGTAACGGTTTGCACTGATTGGTTTGGACCGGTCGTCATGACGACACTTGATGTCCCTGGGCTGTGATCAAAGGTCGGTCTGCCGGATGGTAGGTTGATCAATGTCATTGCACTCAATAAACTCAGTCTTATTGACATAGACATAGTCACAGACATAGATATAGACATTCTTTATTTGGAAAAAACATTCTTTTCATACAGAACAAGTGCATTGTTAATGGTTGATCTAATCTAACTAAAAATACAAATAAGAACAGACACACAAACTGCTTAAGCTAACAAACATTTCAAAATGTAATATTAATTCAATGGATTATTATGAGTTCTTGCAGGTCATAAAAAGCCCGTTCAAGGAGTTCATTTTTAAATTTTTTTTTTATTGGTCTCCTCTCATATTTGTACAATGGAGGGGTAATTTTTTGTACATCTTTAAGCCAGCATACAAAGGACTTCTTTCAAAATGTAAAGTGGTGATTTGGCAACCTGAATAAATTTTCACTTCTAATACTGTAGTTATTTTTAAATTTGAATGTGCCAGAAAAATCATTTTAATATTATCTATATAATCCAATAGTTCAAATATATAAAGTCCAGTAAGTGTGTTGAATCTTTAAAATTTTGAGGAAGAGGTTCACAGGAACTTCTGGGGTGGGAGTTAGTGAAAATAAGGATGATTCTTTTTTGAAGTCTGAAGTTTTTATATCAGATGCCTGACCCCATAAAATTAAACTATACCTCAAGAATCATTCCACATAAGCATGATAAATCATTTTGAGAATGTCAATTGACACACACTCTCGTAAGTGAACAAAGGCAAATGATGTTGACCTGATTTTCTTTTGAATAGCATTAAGTACACCTTCCAGTTAATATTTTCATGAAGGTGAATACCTAAGAATTTATGGGATTGAACTTAATTTGAAAAGTTGTGTAGCTATTTTGGTGTACTAAAGTCCACTTCCATTTCCTATTTGAAAATTTAATTATTTGAGTTTTATCAATATTGATTTTTAAGCAATTTTTTTAAAACCAATTTACCATGTCTTGCATTACTTTAGGTAAGGATGCATAAAGATCCTTTCTGTTTTTATCTTTTATTATTGCTGTTGTATCTTCGGAAAACAGAATTACTTCTCTATTGATAGCTTTAGGGATGTCATTAATATAAATTAAAAAGAAAAGACTGCATTGAGACTGCATGTTCGTTATAATGCGTGATTTACTTCAAGATTAGTTTCGTTCTTATAGCTGAGTAAATGTTAGCACGAATTATTTTGGAGATTTTTGACTAAATAGTGATGAAGATTCTCTTGGAGGTTATCATGAGGCAAAATTTGAAAAAAAACAGCTGATTCACGAGGTAAGGTGACCTAGTGGGCTAAAGGGTGTAATAATGAGTTTGTGGTTATACTTAACAGAGTATGTTATATACTACGCAGTATAATCTTAGAAATCTAATTTACTGAGGAGCGGTATAAAGATATTGGTTGGTCGCCAGGATAAAACATACTGTTTAGATAATAGATAAACAAATCATAGGAACCTGGTTCGTAAGCTAGTAATTATTTTTAAGACTTAGATTGATAGAAAACTTTATTTTACATTTTGATAACAAACAAAACAGAGTCAAATCAAAACAAAATTTAAGATCAGTTGTTTTGGATCAGCTGTATGTAATTCATACAGACTAAAGAAAACACTTTAAACATTCTCCACCCCCAAAATTTCAGTCTGTTACGGGATGAATACACAGTTTAGTAATTGGCCTTTTCAAAGTTCCAGTAGCTGTTTTTAGCGTAACAACACGAATCAGGTTGTCGGGTCCGGGATGAACTTCAACAACTTTTGCCAAAGGCCACTTTGATGGAGGATATTGTTCATCGGTGATAAGAACGATTGATCCCACTTCGATATTTGTGTTTTGAAATTTCCATTTATAAATGGTTTGTAGTTGTTGAAGATATTCTCTTGACCATCTTCGCAAGAAACTTTACAGCATTTGTTGTAGCAACTGCCATCGTGAAAGCCTATTTATTGGCACTTCTTTAAGATCTGGTTCTGGAACGGTAGACAGTGGTTCGCCAACAAGAAAATGTGCTGGAGTTAGTGTAGATAGGTCATCAGAATCGTCAGTTAGTTTGCAGATAGGTCTTGAATTTAAAACTGATTCAATTTTAGTGAGAACTGTCGTAAATTCTTCATATGTAAGTATTGTGTTACCAATAATACGTTTTAAATGATATTTTACTGACTTCACTCCTGCTTCCCAGTGACCACCGAAGTGAGGAGCAGAGGGTGGATTGAACTTCCACAGTGTCCCATCTTTAGTAAGGAGATTTCTTAGTTTGTTGCACCGGATTCGAAAAAAGGACCACTAATGTATAGATAATAGATTAACAAATCATCGGAACCTGAATCGTAAGCTAGTAATTATTTTTAAGATTTATATTGATAGAAAACTTTATTTTACATTTTGATAACAAACAAAATAGAGTCAAATCAAAACAAAACTTAAGATCAGTTGTTTTGGATCAGCTGTATGTAATTCATACAAAAGAAAACACTTTAAACACATCCCAAGTGCATTTAAGTCTTATCACTCAAAATTTGAAAAACTCATAATCCTATGCTTAAATTTGGTAGAATATAGCAAAACTGTAGTTGAACTCGTATAAAACATTAATCGTCATTCACAGGCTACAATTATATTTTGTAATCTAAGGCATAACAACCCTATTACCCCCAACCTACTCCACCCTATTCGTTTATGACGATTGTTCAGTATAGGATCGGAAGTGGTATTTGGTATTTGTTGTTGGTATTTGTTCAACCAAAAATAAATCAAAGAATAGGTAAAGGATTAAAGATTTGTAACAATTATCTCAACTTTTATTCTCCTGATTTGGTAGAGTAGCAATTCCACCTTTAGTATTTACAAATTAAATAAAACTCTTAAGCATTGCACTTTTCCCCTCATTAACATAACAATGTAGTGTAATGCAGCAACAGTATCAGAGTATTACCACACAACATCCCATTAACATAGATACATGTCCTCATCATTTCTGGTCCATTATTATCAAAACAACTACCCATTATCATACAAACTAACATATCATTATTAATACATAATACGTACTCGCCGCCACAACTATTTTACTATGAAGTCCCACATTCATCATTCACCGGATTACCTGTCTGATGATATGTCCTCATATTTTTTTGCGTAAGGACAAAAAAGACACTTGGAGCACATATTTATTATAGAATACTGCCGATTAAACAATGTTTAAGCCCGCATATAACATATGTTAAATATGTTTGAGGATTTTTGAATATGTTTGATAAAATTATCTCCCGTTGACATCAAGGTCAACAAAACATACAAAACTCTATGATAGAGCAAACATCATATAAACAATACAGAATTTACAACTGCCCGATCCTTTAAATTTTGATAAGAAGAAAGAAAGAAAATGTGCTTTAATTTAAAAAACATAAAGTTATACAACCTTTTAAGTAAGAAAAATTCAGTGGACGGTGTAGTTTTCTTGGCATCAGATAATTCTATGATTAGTCTATTACCTCTTATAATGTTGAGCACGTAATGATAATCGTTAACTAGAATTGCCTTTTCATTGCATTTGAATATTTGGATAAAATGATAAAGTAATGTGTGGCATTAGTCATTGTAATACTGTACTTGTTAACTTGCCTGTTTTTCCATGTGAACTCCCCTGGAATGATATACTATATTGTTCATTATTTTCTCTTAGCTGTTCGTTGTTGATAATGATAATACCTTTTTTAGCATGCTTTAAAATTGCTCGAACTACATTATTGATTGATGATTTTAGGGTTATGATTCTGATGAAGTAATGCTTACAACTGTTAAATTAAAGCCAAGTAGCCTAGTCTATATATATTCGTAAGCTGTGTATATGATACCGTACTGCATGATAATATGGACAGCCTCAGTGCTTGACTATCTACAATTATTATCTCATATTTTGTCAATTAAGCCTACATGTAGTGCTGTAATTCATTGTTAGATTTGTATTATAATACGATGTTATTGGATTCATTCAGTTTTGTAGCGTTAAAATTGATATAAATAAAGATTGACACTAAAATGCGCCGCGCCGTTGTATGGCTTAAGCCGCAAGAGTCCTGCAAGACATATGGTCTCAATACTCTGATCGATTTCTGATCGTCGGTTCATCAGTCTCGCCTTCGTCTCATCAATCCCCCCAGCCACATTTTGTAGCCTTCAAGAAACAGGGATTAACGATCTAATCCAAAATCACTCTATTTTCTTCATGAGTTGAGATTGGTCTTTCTTCAACTTCTTGTGTTGCGAATTAAGAGGAGGTGATGCAAATTAAGAGAAGGTGTTTAGGTGTAATAAACTTTCTTGGCGATATGTTGTCAATGTTAATTTCAACGAGTTTAGTAAATCTAAAGCGTTAATTAAAATGTAACACGATCGGCTTAAGGTTTGAAAATTTTTAATAATCATGAAAAAAATGTAATCACGATCGGCTTAAGGTTTGAAAATAGTTAATAATTATGAAAAAGGAATTTGTTTACTGCTTTATGTCAACGCCATTTAGTCTAATATTGAATGAGATTTTCTAAACACGTACTTTTACGATATTGAAACAAATAATTTAAGTTAGAATTTAATCAACTTGTTGTAGTAAAACTGCCAAGAAAAGTTTTAGATAAAATAGGTTAGTAAAATGGAAACTATAATTCCTAGCAGAAAGGTTTGGTAAAATGGTAGGTCTTTGTTAGAGAATGTAACCAATTTTTAATTAATGTTATTAACTGAAGCAAAACATCGAGGAGTGGTATAGAAATTGTAGATATACAGTATATGTCGCTCTACTATAAGAACATTTTTCAAGTATTTTCAAGTATTTCAACGTACTTTTCAAGTATTCACCTGAAATACCGTTAGGGCGATACAAATTATTTAAATAGTTCTTTCTTGAAAATCTTTTTTGGCTAGTTATAAATACATGAGTGATAAATATATGTTGACTATGATAAATAACTATGTATGCCTAATTTTTATCTATCTGAACATTTTCCTAAACAAATCCCAATAACTCCCCATTAAGTCCTAACAAATCAAATTGTAAATAGGCAACCATGAAGAAAATTAAGAAAAATATTTCCAGATAAAAATAAACATAAAACCAATAATTAAAAGAAGTCGTGATTATGAAGGGCACGCCCACCAGTGAGTTATGAAGTCAGTGAAATAGACTCGCTTTGTTCGTGACATTTGGCTTTCGTCGGATAAGATTGATGAATGACAGTGACTATTGGAATTCAATTGAATTAATGTCCTGGCAAAATATTCCAGAAACGTTTCAGAGACGTTGAAAAGACTATTTCTATTGTTAGCCACTCAAGAGTTTTTGTATTGTTAGACCTTCAAAGTCGTTGAATTGCTTTTTCGTTGACATAAGAACCGCTTTGATGTATGTACTAGGTTTTATGGAGTGATAATGAGAATTTTAACATAAAAGTATATCCTAGACCCTTATTATAAGATAATGGTTTTGTAATCATTAAAGGTTTAATTTAAATTTGTTTGCTTTTCATTTAATTTTGTAATTCAAAAAACACTTTTAAGCTGTATTGCTTTTCAATTATTATTTAATGCTAATAGACCTATGATTTCCACACATTCGTGGTTTAAAATTTGGATAATGAATTGTTGAATTACAATCAGTCAACTTGTAGAGGTGTAAATATGATCATAAATGAATTAATGAATATAAAATGGTGATGGATTAATGCTGTCAATTGAATTATATGAGAAATCATATACTAAAATTCTCTTATACAAGTAAACCATAATATAACTCTTGGCTACACATAATAGTATATTTCATTACAAGGACCTAAAGTGACGCTTTTCGTACAAGGTCAAGTTTTACAACCGAGGCTGTAAGCCGAGGTTGAAAAATGACCGAGAAACGAAAAGCAGCTTTAGGTCCGTATGATGAACTATAATTTTCGTTGTGTTGCTCAATACAATACGTAAACTACTTAAGAAAACCAAAATGTTACAGCTTGTTTACCTTTAAAAATGCCTTCAAAAGATGCCACCGTCTTGTTCTTGCTATTTGAAGCAATCAGCTGATTGTTTCATTTGTGTTAGGGTAGACTGACAACAATGAACAACTATCGACGTATCGAACGCATGTAATAATCGATTGGTGAAATGAGCGAGTTTCACAAATTGATTAAACTGACAACAATAAATGTTTCGATAATAACGATGAATGTTTCGATTATTTGTAATCAAATGGATGTTGTTCGATTATTACGACGTACTCGGCACTTTTTGACTTTTATAGTCCTAGACTTTTATAAAGAGTCAGCTGGTATCGAGTACATCAGCTTTTAAGTCCTAGGAATAAAAAGTGTATTTAGGTCCGGAAAACATGCATTAAAAACATCTGTTTTTGAAGCAGTATAACGAAAAACATTTAATCACATCAGTACTTTATAGTAAATAGGATCATAGTTCCTGTTTGGTTCCATTAAAGAAAAATTTCCTATTGTCCAGAAATGTTGCAACAGTTTCTCTATGAATCAGAAGAAGAAAAAATTGGTTAGTTTTCCGTTTGTGCTACAATGAGCACAGCTGACGCTGCACAGTTTTGTATTGAGGAAGTTCACGAATTCTATACTCACTATATCTCCGTATTCTTATTCTTTTTCTACGTTTTATATTGCTTGTATTATCTAATATAATATTTTCTGTTATAATATCTTCTATTGAGGGTGAAATTTATGATTTTTTTCTTATAAGCTCTACCTACATAGTCTCATGAAAGGAGCAAAAGTTTTAAATAGTACAGGGTGTATTTTTTTAAACGCAACCCAAAACTTTATTTTATCAGTGAATGATTATTCCTCCAGTAGTGGGCACTTGGGGCTGCTGGCCCAATCAAACTTTGACAGGCAGTCAATTTTTTGACAGCTACTTCCGGTCACGTGACCGGAAGTGACGTCATCAGCTGTGACGTAGCTGTGACGTGTTGTAGGTGGGTATTTAAAGTTTAAATGCCCTGCTGTGCTGGGTATTTAAATTTTAAATGGCCGGAAGTGTGTCAAGGTCTTTTGGGGGTGTTTTTAAAAAAGATCTTGCATTTTCGGAAAATCCGAAAATGCAAGATAATTTTTGTTTCTTTTTACAAACTGTTGTTTTGTTGATTTTCACGTCTGTTAAAATACCATGTAAAAAATGGAATTGACAAATTAACAAGAAAATATCCTGCTACAAAGTATCCAAATAAAGATGCAATTACATAAACATAAACTTTAAAATATAGCGAATGTTCTTCCTTTTTATCTGTTAGCATTTCCTGAACAAGGTAACCAAAATTGTAACCACATAAAAATGAAAGTAGGCAAATAATAAATTTTGACGGGTTCACAAAAACCAAGTTGTAAAGTAGCGAGTTTCTTTCTTCTTCCATTGTTGAATTTTTAGTCGAAACCAATTAATGATAACATTATTGCTTGCGCATCAGAACTAACAGTTGATGAAATTTCATTTACTTGTAGACTTGTAGTAGTTTCATTTGTAGTAGGTAATTGTTCGGAAGTTGGTGTAGATGTAGAAGAAACAGTATTATATTGAAGCTCAGAGTCCATGTGTGCTCGGGTAAAGAGCTGAAGCTTTAATGACGTGTGGTAGCCGTGTCCTACTGTGCATCAGTAGTTGTTGGTGGTGGGGGGTCGTTTGTTTCTTGCACTGAAATGTAGATGGAATCATAACTTTCTGGAGGATGTACTAAAATTTGTTGTATAGGATCTGCATCAATAGGAAAACTTTGCGTTTCAATGCAAAGTCCATCTTTAATAAAAGAAACATATAAAACAGAACTCATGTTTATTTAGATGTTTACTCTGCCAGTTCTACTAGCAAACTGATGTGTCAGTATCGGCGCTGCAACCTCCCTTGACATGTGCAGCTCGGAACATCTGCCCTCCCCCCCACCACCATGAGAGACTCCTCGCAATTTTTGGATTTGTAATGTTAGTTCTAACGTAGGTGTTGTAGGGTGAACATCTCAGTACTAAACAATTGTTTTTAACATTTGGCTTAAAATACTTATTTAACTTTGTACAAGTTACAATATTTTTTAAAGATGCTACTTTATTATATTACCTTAATACTTAGCTATAATATTTAGTTAAAGAAATCGAAACTGTAGTTGCGATTAAAATAGAAACATGGTTTCTTAACATTTGCCTTAAAAAGATTTGTAACAAAATATCGTAAGAAAATTTTTACAACATATTTGAATTAATATGTTTGCAAACCCTATCATGCGAGTTTTAAAAGATAAACGAGACCGAGTGGGCCGGGTTTGACCT
This sequence comes from Flexamia atlantica, assembly GCA_035578135.1. Classification (NCBI taxonomy): domain Eukaryota; kingdom Metazoa; phylum Arthropoda; class Insecta; order Hemiptera; family Cicadellidae; genus Flexamia; species Flexamia atlantica. The sequence goes on along the minus strand of JAQJVK010000023.1, from coordinate 5,627,398 downwards.
CGCATGCTTTCGCTTGTTGCCGACCAGTTAGCAATACAACTGGTTGACCTTGCGCCGCACTTTCGCTTGCGGCCGGCCGGCGAATACAGGTCGTCGTCCTTGTTGCATCACCCGGCACACCTGTCCTTGATTGCTTAACACACTCTACACTCTACACTCGACAAGTTATTCTTTCCTTTGCCACCGTCCTAACAACACCTACTTCAATTTCACAATGAACCGCTCCGAGTATACCGAGATTTGGTATAACTGGTTTTCCTATCTTCAACTGCTTGGGGTACGAATTATTCAATCGAACAACAATCGTGATTGGTATGATGTTACAACCACTATTGCTCGAAAACCTTTTCAGCAAGTTTGGAAAAACATTCTTACCGGCACCGAAATTCGCACCGAACCACCCAAAATTCGCACCAAACCACCTCTATCACCTGTATCTTCAAACGTACCCCAGCAAAAATTTCATCTAAAAAAACTGAAACTTAACCGAAAATATGAAATCCTAAGACATTTATCTTCTTCTATTTTCATTTTTAATTCTGAAAAAACCAAAATTTATGTCGTTGACATTCCCAAAAAAATTCCTATTCCCCTTAACCCTCGACACTTGATAATAAATAAAAAAGGTGCCAAGTTAAACATAAATATTACCGAGTAAAACCTTTTCCCACCTCCAAAGTCCACCCTGGTGGCAAAAAAAGGCCCTTCTAAGGGCCGACCTAAGACTTTCAAATTTAGGCTTAAGTTTAAGCCTCAACCCTTGGTGACTAACAAGGGGTGGTTTGCGAAAGCCCCTATGGGACTTAGAGGTACACGGACCTCTTGTTAGTCACCAAACGTTAAGGCTTTAGCGAAAGCTCCCCGCTATTGACTCAACCTTTGGGACTTAGAGTTATGTGAACCGCTTGTTAGTCACCAAGGGTTGAGGCTTTAGCGTCCAACCCTTTGTGACTTAGTGGTACACAGACCACTTGTTAGTCACCAAGGGTTGAGGCTTTAGCGAAAGCCCCCCGCTATTGATTCAACCTTTGGGACTTAGAGGTATATGAACCGCTTGTAGTCACCAAGGGTTGAGGCCCTAACTTAAGCCTAAATTTGAAAGTCTTAGGTGGCCCTTAGAAGGGCCGATTTTGCCACCAGGGTGGACTTTGTATGTGGAGGGGAAGGAAGAAAAGGGTTTAATTTGTGATGTTTATTTTTAATCGTTCACCCTGCGCTGTTACAATCAGGAATTTTGGATTTAATGGGATGTTGATTCTTTTTGTTTTTGGTGTAGTAAGTACATAGATTTTCGTCCTCTCCTCATTGTAAACATAAATTTTGTTTTCTTCAATTTTGTAGATTGTATATTTTTGGTTTTTCTTGAATTGTTTTAGTCTAATGTTCTTTACTGGTGCGGGATGAATTGTTTGGGGGGTGGGGGTTTCTTTGATTGGTGCGGGTTGAATTTGTTGGGGGGTAGAAGAAGGGTGCAGTCCGCACAACTCCATCTAGTCTTCAGTTAAAATGTCGTCACAAATTGGAGCGATCGGAATCTCTTCAATTTGCGGCGTTGATGTTTCTATAACTGGTGTGGGATTCTGAAATAATTGGGGTTGATCTTCATTAAGAGCATCAGCTATTATTTCGTTAATGGAGGAGGAGAGGACGGGAGAAGTTTGTTTTTTTTGAAGAAAATCAGTCGAAATAGAAGAAAGGTCAATAGATACCGGAATTGTAGTTGGTTTCTGCTGCAGAGGTTTCTGCAGCAGACTCAGGAGAATGGGGGTAGATGAAGAAGATGCAGAGGAGTTCATGTTGATATAAAAAGAATAATAAAATGGATAATATAATGAAATAGGAAAAATGGTTAAAAAACGTGGGAATGGATAGTAACAGCGATGGTGGCGAGTGGCAGAATAACACAAGGCGGGCGAATGGGGTTCTTATAGGCAGCAGACACAACAACCTTGTAGTCAAGGTAGTGAAAGCTGAGGCTAGCGACCAGGTCCAAGTAGGCCAGACGAAGTTGTGAGAGCGGTGGCTAGCGACCCGGCCAAGGCTACCGGCCCCGGCAGAGCGACACGTTGACCTACTAGTCAAGGCTCGCTAGCGAGGTCGAGTCTCGAGCTCGCTGATATAAGCAAGCGCGCAACGTTTCTCTTTGGCATTACGGTGAAGGTGTAACTGGTCCGCTTACGTGGAGGGTTATGCTGTAACGTAATGTTCGCCATGGTGTGTGGGATGGCTTATGTCAAGCACACACTGCGTTCGGCTATTGTGGGAGAGGCGCCCTCCTATAATAGTCGGTCGCAATGGCAATCCACCTACCTTTCCATTTCCTGCGTGGTTTAATTGTCAGGGTTAATATTACGGTGAGGTGTGTGAGTTCGCTTACGTGATGATCACACCGTAACTGTAATATTAAGTTAGGTGTAATATTATAGGGAGGTGTGTGAGTTCGCTTACGTGATGATCACACCGTAACTGTAATATTACATAGTATAAGATAGAATAGGGGGAACGTTAGGTAGGGGTTAAGATATGATAGGGCGGTGAGGTGTGTGAGTTCGCTTACGTGATGATCACACCGTAACCGCATGCATGATAGCATTTAAGGGGTAGCATAAGTTATAATAAAGTAGTATAGAAATAAAGTAGTAGAATAAGGTAGGGACCCCACGCTTCCCCACCCCCCCTTTTTTTTATAATTTTTAAATGACCTTGACCTAGTTTTGATTGTTCTACTTTCGGACTTAGAATTATTTTAAATGACCTGTTTTTTAGACTTAGATATTTTAATTTCAAAAGACTTACTTGTTTGACTTATATATTGATTGATTTTAAAACTCTACTTTTGAGACTTAAATATTTTGTTAAAGTTTTAAATAACCTAAGATTTTAGTTTTGTGTTGTATCTTTTATTAAATAATTATTATTTTTAACATTTGGGTTTTTATAAATGTTTTAATTTCTGTTGATGGTGAGTTTAGTTTTCGCGTTGGTTATTAATATTTTTGAGTTTTTGCGTCATAACTTTTATACCGTTGGTTTAATCAAAAAATGTTACTGGACCTTTTTTGTTTGTCTTTTAATTCCGCTTAATTTGACTACCCGCACGATAGATTTGGAGCATTTTTTGTTATACCCCCCCCCTCCCCCCGCGAAACCCCCCTCCCCCCCCTCCCCCCCCTCCCCCCCTCCCCCCCCCCCTCCCGCGGAAACCCCCCTCCCCCCTCCGGCAAAACCGGTTACTTGATTTCGTCGCCGTTCAACTTTAGAACTGCGTCGCCGTACACGATGGCAGTGGATATAACAAAAATGCTCCAAATCCATCGTGCGGGTAGTCAAATTAAGCGGAATTAAAAGACAAACAAAAAAGGTCCAGTAACATTTTTCGATATAACCAACGGTGTAAAAGTTATAACGCAAAAACTTAAAAAAATGTACATTTTCTATTATTTTTTACTTCGTATATTTCTTAACTATAAAAATTAGGTCAAGGTCATTTAACTTTAAGCGGAAAAAAGAGAGGAACAGTGTTATTAATTAACACTGTTCCTCTCTTTTTTTCTAAAAGGCAGGGAAAGAAGTTCCGTTAATGTCTATTTTTTATGTGGCAGAATCATATCCATCATCATCATCTGTTTCGTTTTGAAAGTTGATGTAACTAACATCAACCCAAAGATAATGATATCCTTGTTCGAAAGCCATAGTATCAATATATGATTCCACTGTTGAAAACCAATTAGGATCTATTAAAGGGTTGATTGTAACCATGACAGTTTCTAATGTTAAATTTACCCATCTTTCTCCAGTAACAGAAATTGCAAAAAAATTTACATTTTGAAGAAAATGGATTAAATTTAACATAAAATGAACATGTTGTACAGGAGTGCAATGAACATTGTAAGACATCCGGAAAGTTTCCATGCTGATGAGGGAAATGTTGTCTTTTACTTAATCCACGGTTTATATATATGCATTTCCCCCCACCATAGAGTTCTTAAAAGGTGGGTCAAGGTCATCTGAAGATACCCTATGAACGGGGAACAGAGCAGTAAGTGGTTAAACCACAAACTGCTCTGTTCCCCGTCCCTATTTAATTTCTTTTATTGATATGTCTTTATAAACATATAATATATGTTTATAAACACATACATTTAACTTGATATTTAGCAAATGGGAAGAATCCACACAGCTGGCACAATTCTTGCGGTCTTGGTGTTTCCAGTTTGTATCCTATGATTCCAAATCGGTATATCATTTGCCTATGCAACGGTTCTCCCTCTTCGGCTGAAGGAAGAGCCTAAAAAAAAATAGTTTAATGATATTTAATAAAAATAATATATTGTAAATAGAAAAGAACAATACTGTTAATGAAAACGTACCCAGTCACATAAAGCACATATTTTCTCGCCATCTGCCAATTGAAACCAAATTTTGGTTTTAAATATACAACGTTTCTTGTGCTCAGTAATGAGCTCGCTTTGCAAGATTTGCGGCAGCGGCTCTGACACCTCCCTAATTTGCCGAAGCATAGGGTTGTCTGAGCAGATCCGCTGCAAACATAACTCGTACAAGGAGCTCATTGTTATGGGCTGACTATGCTCACCTCACAGCCTTAAATACGTACCAATCACCTTGATGGCAAAGGACAACGCCCTCCATTGGGTTAACCAGGTCGCCATAGGAGGCCGCCGCCTTGGACCGACAGTATATATAAGGTGTGCTGCAGTCTTGTGGTTATATTTGCCATGGAATCCCTCATGATCTTTGGTGCTGTGCACAACTTTGTTGAAGCCAAAAGAGTACTATGGTACATAAAAAAGTATCATAGCAATCTGAATTGCATCAGTGGAGTACTTGAAGCTGTTAAAGCAGACGGTACAAAAATCTGTTGCACTTCGGATTCTATGGATTACGAAGGACTTGAATCATGGGTCCTTTATTATGTACAATTTTGTACAAAACTTTACATCAAAGTTGACACGGACTAAGGGGGTTTTCTAGGATGAATGAAAAGAATAGATACCAACAATGCATGTTGGTAGCTATTCTTTTCATTCTTCCGCTAAGATTTAAATGACCTTGACCTCGTTATGGACTTAGAAAATTTTTGTTAAGTTACAATAAACCTTCAAAATAACTAGGTCAAGGTCATCTGAACATACCCTATGAACGGGGAACAGAGCAGTAAGTGGTTAAACCACAAGCTGCTCTGTTCCCCGCTCCTATTTAATTTCTTCTATTGATATGTGTTTATAAACACATACATTTAATATCATATTGCTCCAGAGGAAACCAACCACAAAGATGACAATATTCTTGCGTTATTGGCGTCTTCAATTTGTATCCTACATTTTCAGATGCATGTTTCAGGTATCTGTACAGTTCTTGATCCGGATTCGCACCAGGAAGCCGCTAAAAAAAATATTAATTTAAAGAAAATTAATAAAATAATATATTGTAAATAGAAAAAACAATGCAGTTAATGAAAACGTACCATGTGACATAGGCCGCATATTTTTTTGCCAGCATTTGGCATTTCCCACCAAATTTTAGTTTTAGAAACACACCGTTTTTTGTGCTCATAAATGAGCTCGCCTTGCAAGATTTGCGGCAGCGGCTCTGACACCTCCCTAATTTGCCGAAGCATAGGGTTGTCTGAGCAGATACGCTGCAAACACAACTCGTACAAGGAGCTCATAGTTATGGTCTGGCTATGCAAACCTCAAAGCTTTAAATACGTACCAATCACCTTGATGGCGAAGGTGATTCCCCCTCCCCCCGGGTTTCCACTATATATTGAGCGGATAGAAGCTTTATAGAATTAATAGTTTGCTACATTTTGAATCAACAAAACGTTATGGAATCTTTCCAAAAATACCTGATTGATCAAAGATTAAGTAGAAACCGAAGGGAACAAAGAAGACAACACAGATTAAAAAAAGCTTTTGAAAAATTAAAATTAGTTGTACCGGAAAGTCAAAAACAAAAAAAAATTAACAGACAATCTATAGTTCAAAATGCAATAGATTACATTAAAAAATTGGAAGAAGACTTGAAATCACCAACATTTAACTTAGAACAACAAGAATTTGAACAATCCGAACAGACATTTTTACAGGATATAGAAGAATTCCAACAATTCGAAAAGAAATTTGTACAGGAAATAGAAGAATATCTTCAAACTTCGCAAAATTTAAACCAAGACATTTATGAAATTTTGTATCAACCTTTTGAAACTGTTTCCTTGCCAATGTTAGAAAGCTTGGATGAATATTTTTTTGACGTCGAAAAGTAGAGGGGGTAAATGGGTGGGGAGCTGTTATAAAGGCAGGGTAAACAGAGTAATCTTTACTTTCTTCGGATCCAGCGCTATGGCAGGCACTTCGTCTTCGTCCAGGTCTTCTTCCTCGTCATCAAGAACATCATCATCATCATCTGTTGTTTCTATTGTGAAACAAAAATCTCCTTCTCCAAAAAAATCTTCACCGAAAAAATCTCCTTCTCCAAAAAAATCTTCACCAAAAAAATCTCCTAAAAAAATTTCTGAAAAACTTCAAAAACTTCAAAAATTAAGAAAATCCTGTTTTAAGAAAGAACAATGTGCTCATATTTTAAAAAAAGGAGCGAACAAAGGTGAAAGGTGTGTGAAGTTGTGTAGTGTAGGTGAAAAATTGTGTAATTTGCATAACAAACGTGAACCTTCCGAAAAAGTCAAAATTCAACCTTCTAAAAAAGTCAAAATTGAACCTTCCAAAAGTGAATTGCCAGAAAAAATTGAAAACTATAAAAGAATTAAAATCAACAGATTGAAATTAAACCACAAATATGTTTTTGTAAAAAAGATCAGTAACAGGGATGTTGTTCTTAGATGTTGTGATGAACTCTACTTGCTCAAATTACCAGTAAATCTTCAAATTCCAAATATCAGTAATGTTCATTATTATTTAGTAAGAAAATCTCCATCTGATAAAGTTAAATGGTCAAATTAAACACAAGACAAAAAAAAAATGGAGCGGGGGAATAGACCACTTTGTAATTCCAAGAGAATTACTTAGCGGTCTATTCCCCCGCTCATAGGGTATTTTTGAATGACCTTGACCTATTTTCAAAATTTACAATGGAGGGTTAATTTCTTATAAAAGCGGGATAACAAAATGACTTTTTACTTTTTACAATCTAGTCCTAAAAAGAACAATGTTCGTATATTATTAAAAAAAGGGTAAAAGATGTGTTGTGTAAATCAAACATTATGCAGTGCGCACAACAAATACCTCCTTTTGTTAAAACTGAGAGGTTAGTGTAAAAATGAAATAAAAAAAATAGGAGCGGGGGAATAGACCACTTTGTAATTCTAAAAGAATTACTTAGCGGTCTATTCCCCCGTTCATAGGGTATTTTTTGGTGACCTTGACCTACTTTTTACACTTATAAATTTTCGCTAACTGCTATTGACCTTGAAAATAAATAGGTCAAGGTCATTCAATAATTAAAAAGAAAATGGAGGTGTACGGTTTTACAGAACCGTACACCTCAGAAACCTAACAGAAGAAAAGCTAAATCTACCTATATATAAATGACCTTGAGACTTAGAAATTTTCGCTAAGTCTTTTTGTTGACCTTGAAAATAAGTAGGTCAAGGTCATTCGATAACTAAAAAGAAAATGGGGGTGTACGGTTTTACAGAACCGTACACCCCCGGAAACCTAAAAGAAGAAAAGCTAATTTACAATACAATCTGCCAAGAGTTTAAGAATTAATAAAAATAAAAAAATAAAGAAATAAAATTTAGTTTAAAAAAAATAGCTAGACAGCCCAGCGCTGCACATCATGATTACAGTGTGATCATCACGTAAGCGAACTCACACACCTCACCATAAGCGCACAACGCTAAGCTAAAACAAAAATGTTATTTTGAAATAGCAAGTTGCTTAATTAAATTTAGGAAAGAATGTTATGCAAATATGTTTTTTATTTCCTAACACTAAAGGAGCCAGTGTCTCGCCATTAGCGACGCAGAACAACTGAGGTCTAGCGAAACTCCGGAGGTAGGCGAACTACCCATCCAGCACGTATAGAGGTTGTAAGTGACCCGCTTTGGTGAGCGTAATCACTACAAAAGCGGTTGCCGGTTTTACCATTATTGGTTTTACCATGCAAAAGATGGAAGGAAAAAAGGAAAGGAAATTGGAATTGAAAGGTGTCCCTAACTAAAAAGGAGTACAAGACAAGAGAGGGAATGCCCTCAACAAGCTTGTTGGAAAAAGGAAATTGGAATAGAAAGGTATTAAAAACATATCATATAACATTCCTAAAAACAAAAATGTTACTTTAAATTTAAACATTCCAGGCAGAAATATATTGTAAGTAAAAGAAAGATTTTAAAATAATACTAACTACCAAACCAGCAAATTAAAAACAAACTACAAACCCTAGGGTATCTACAAGCACAAACAACTACCATGCCTTAAAATTAATCAGTCCTACGTCAAGATGTTATTATACAAATAACACCAAGATATTTTCACCAAACAGCAAAAATGATAAAATGTTCAGGGCGCCTTCTGAACATGTTACCACCTCACTGTCTAGCGAGCAACTGATGCCGAACCACACGCGCAGATCCCGGACCCCAACTCGGCTTGAGGTCATCCCCCCTCCTCGCTTACCCCCTCCCAAACCACAGGACCCTTACTGCGGGTTTGGTTTCCATCATTCTTTTGCCATTGTTCCAACAGGCAACAACATTTCTTTCTTTACTTTACATTGGATTTGTAAATATTTTAAGTGTTAAAACTTCTCAATATTTAATATTTTAGGACTTTGAAAAATTTTCAAACCTATCATTCTTTTGCAACTGTTTAAACAGGCAACAACACTTCTTTCTTTATTTTTACTTTACATTGGACTTGTAAAACTTCCTAATAATTAATACTTTCGGACTTAGAAAAATTTTCAAACATTTGCTTCAACATTTATTTTACAATATCAAGTTTCTTTTATAATGCCTCCAACAGACAACAATTTTCCTTTTGGATGTACAATTTGTGAAAAAATATATAAAATAGTTGAACCAGAAGACTTAACGGATGACGAAAGTATTTTTGAAAATAGTTTGATTCCTGTAGAAGATACATCTGATGCTACATCCGATGCTACATCCGATGCTACATCCGATGCTACGTCTGATGCTACAAGTGATGAAGAAAATATTTTGGAAGTACCAGTAGCAATAGGCGAAGAAACACCGTTAACACATGTTGTAACAATTAACTATGATCCAGTACAATATATACATGCTCTTGTTCGGCGACGTTTGTTTCCGGCATCGGACATGGAGGAAGATGAAAGCGATAACGATTTGGAAATAACATATTTAAACAACAGCAATGATGATCACACTTACGACGCATAATATATGTATTATTTTGAACTTAAATTATTTGACGTTGGCACTTAGATTTTTTTAAAACTTCCATTATTTGACCTTGAGACTTAGAATTTTTTTAAAACTTCCATTATTTGACCTTGAGACTTAGATTTTTTCTAAAACTTTCATTATTTGACCTTGACACTTAGATTTTTTTAATATTTGCATTATTTGACACTTAGATGTTTTTTTTAAACTTGCATTATTTGACCTTGACACTTAGGAGTTTTGAAATATAAGAAATTTAACTGTTATTAACACTTTTTGTGTTTAATACAGAAAAAGTGGTGGGGGTAGTCTATAAATAGGGGTAGTTTAAGAGTGGTTCTTATTATTACTGCAACTTTTGTGGAGAGCACACCTACGTCATGTATTACTGCATCAGTTGTGAAGAATCTTTTGAAAATGAAAACTTACTACAAATACACAAAGAAGTGTACCATAACAACGAAACAAGAAACAATGCAGAAGAAGAAGATTTAGAAGAATTAGATCAAATGCTGGCTACCCATCAACAACAACTAAATTCAAGACCAAGTGTTATTCAATACGCACCCGGACCATCTTTGGATGTGGAATTATACGCCCGAGCTTTACCAGGCAGTGTAGTAACTCATTTTAAGATTGACAATGCTCAATTGCAACTAGCACAATTTATATTGAAAGCAAAAACATTAGTAACAGAAACATTGAAGAATGAACTAAGAAGATTAAATTTTATAAAGTTTGGAATATTATTAGATACTGTATTTACAAATGTTCAGAATGAAACATCACCAAGAGGATTTTTAACTAAAAACAAAACCATCATGTTTGCATCGGATATAAGCTCAATTGTGGATGATTGTTTTGAAGAACTTTTAACAAAATTACAAGAACATGAAGGAAGAGGTTCTGGATGGAGTTTGTTAAGTATAACAAGCTTAGATGTGAGAGTTCATAAACATGGATATGGAATGAGAGGTAGTAGTTATATTGCTTTGCCAAGGAAGATTCGAGTAACCAAATCTTGTGTTAATGTACAAAATGAAAATGCTGAATGTTTCAAGTATGCAATGCTTGCAAAATATGTAGAAGATCATGTGGAACGACCGAGTAGAGCATACGATGAGGTTTCCTATATGTATAACTTTCAAGGCATGACTTATCCTGTTTCAATTCAAGACATATCAAAATTTGAAAAGAAAAATCCTTTTGCATCTGTAAACATCTTTGGCTTAGATTCATCCAACAATGTCTATCCCTTACGTATAACACCCACCGAACGCAGAGATCATACCGATTTATTATTAATAACAAAAGGTGATATTTCACATTATGTATATATTAAAGATTTCGAAGCTCTAGTTTGCAAACAGTTATCAAAACATAAAGTAGAAAAAACCACTTGTAAAAGATGTTTTTGTTTTGTAAACAAACCATTAAGAAGAGGTGGTTCAGAATGGTTGATGGAACATCAAAAATTATGCAATGGAAACTATGAAGTAAGAATTAAATTACCACACCCTAGCAGATCACAAGTAAAATTTGATAAAGTTATCCAACAATACAGAATTCCCGTTGTAGTGTATGCAGATTTTGAATCTTCATTGCTTCCACTTGAACAAGAAGAAGGAGAGGAAATTACAAGCAGAACAAAGTATCAACTTCACAAACCAAACAGCTACTGTTTAATAGTAAAATCCACTCTGCCTGAAGAACATCTTCAAGAATATGGTTTGACATCTACACCAAAGATTTATCGTGGAGAAGAAGCAGCTCGATACTTTGTTGATGATTTATACGACATCGCTGGGAAAGTGGAAGCAATGTATAGCAATGTGGTTCCTATGTCACCTATGACACCGGAAGAAATTTATCTTTATGATTCGACAACAACATGCTATTTGTGTAACAATCAATTTACAGAAACTAAAGTTAAAGTTCGCGACCATGACCATCTGACAGGAGCCTACAGAGGTGCAGCTTGCAACGGATGTAACATCAACTACAAACTACCATCTTTTATTCCCGTGGTTTTTCACAATCTTAGCGGATACGATGGACATTTTATCATTCCCGAATTAGCAAGAGACAACGGTGAAATAGACGTTATAGCACAAACTATGGAAAAATTTATAAGCTTTTCAAAAAAGGTGGGCAAAATTAAACTTAGATTTGTTGATTCTTTTCGATTTATGCCTTCCAGTCTTATGAAACTTTCTGAAAATTTAAGAAGACAAAATTTAATAGAAACAAGCAAAATTGTACCTGCAGAAAAAATGGATTTGGTTCTTCGGAAAGGAGTTTTCCCGTATGATTACATCGATGGACTACATAAATTTCAAGAAACGTCACTTCCTCCACCAGAAGCTTTCAAAAGTAAACTTACCGATTTGGACATTTCACCTGAAGACTATCAACACGCATGCAGAGTTTGGGACGAATTGGAAATGAACACTCTGGGAGATTATTCTGACTTTTATGTAAAACTTGATGTGACCCTTCTCTGCGATGTGATGGAAGAATTTAGAAACACCTGCTTTGAAGCTTACGGATTAGACCCTCTTCATTCTTATACTTCTCCAGGACTAGCTTGGCAAGCTATGCTAAAAGAAACAAAGTGCAACCTTCAATTATTAACAGATATTGACATGGTGTTGATGATCGAATCGGGCGTTAGAGGTGGATTGACCCAAAGTGTTACTAGACATGTTAAAGCTAACAACAAATATCTTCCAAACTACGATAAAGAAAAACCATCAGTGTTCTTAGGATATTTCGATGCCAACAATTTATACGGATGGGCCATGTCTAATCCACTTCCTTTTGGAAACTTTGAATGGGTTAATCCAGACTCTATTGGTGATATTTCGCAAATTTCAAAAGACGGAGACACCGGATACATATTGGACTGTGACTTTGAATATCCAGAACAATTGCATGATTTTCATTACGATCTTCCGCTCCTTGCAAAAACAGAAGTTTCACCAATTGGCAAACATCCAAAATTAATGATGACTCTTGAAAATAAACAAAGATACGTAGCTCACTTTTGGGTTGTTCAACAAGCACTCCAATTGGGTTTACGTATAACCAAAATTCATAGAGTTTTAAAATTTTCCCAATCTTGCTGGTTAAAACCGTACATTGATTCAAACACCAGAAGAAGAGCAGCTGCAACATCAACATTTCAAAAGGACTTTTTTAAATTAATGAATAACGCGATATTTGGAAAAACATTGGAAAACAAAAGAAAACACAAAAATGTTAAATTAATTACAGATCCTATAAAACTAGAAAAACTTGTACAAAAACCAAACTTTGAAACATCCGTTATCATCAATGAAAACCTTGTGGCAGTATCTATGAAGAAGACAAGTGTGAAAATGGATCGTCCGTTGTACGTTGGAATGTCAATCTTGGATATTTCCAAAACCCACATGTACGATTTCCACTACAACAAAATGGTCGCCTTCTACGGTAGAGATAACATCGGAATCGCCTACATGGACACGGACGCTTTCATCTACTGGATTCTTACTGAAGATATGTATTTGGATCTTCGAACATTTGTTCACAAAAATGAATTTGATTTTAGTGACTATCCAAAAGATCATTTAAATTATGACAATGATCGGAACAAAAAGAAACTTGGAAAATTTAAAGACGAAGCAAATGGAATTTTACTGAAAGAACTTATTGCACTAATGTCAAAATTGTATTCACTACAATTGCATAAAGAAGAAAACAATATTATTAAAAAAGCTAAGGGAGTAAAAAGTTTGTATCTTAAGAAGAATGTAAATTTTGAACACTACAAGCAATGCTTATTTGAAGAAACGACTATAACTGCAAAATTCAACACCATCAGAAGTTTCAACCATCAACTGTACAGCGTAACAGAAGTGAAAAAAGCACTCTGCTCCAATGATGACAAACGACACATTCTTCCAGACAAAATTCACACTCTACCATTCGGCCACTACTCTCTCAATCCTATCAATGAGTAAAAAGAAAAAGAAAAAAAAGAAAAAAAAAGAAAAAAAATAAAAAAATAAAAAAATAAAAAAAGAAAAAAAGAAAAAAAAGGGGAAATCACAGCATGCTCGCTGTGATTTCCCCTTTTTTTAAAATATGTTGAAATGACCTTGAACTATAAAAGCGGATGCAGAAAAAGAAACACTCAATACTAACTTGACTTTGTTAGTAAAATCATCATGACAGACTTAAAGGAAAAGATTGTTAATGAACTTCATAAACCTGCAAGAATAAAGTTTCCACGACGAAATACTGTTGTAAAAGGAATAAATGATTTATATCAAGCAGATTTAATTGAAATGCAACCGCATAGTAAAATAAATAAAGGATTTAAATACATACTTACGATTATTAATTGTTTTACTAAAGTTGCAGATGCTTTGCCATTAAAAGACAAAACTGGTAACAGCATAACAAAAGCTATGGAAGTAGCTATAAAAAGAGATAAAAATAAAATTAAACATTTACAAACTGATGATGGGAAAGAATTTTTTAATAAACATTTTGCCTTGTTAATGAAAAAATATAACATAAATCATTATTCCACAAATTCTGAGAAAAAGGCAGCTATAATTGAAAGATTTAATAGAACCTTAAAAGGTGCAATGTATAAAATGTTTTCGAAAAGAGGTTCTTACGTATGGGTTGATATCTTACCAAAATTAATAAGCGATTACAACAACAAGTTTCATAGAACTATCGGTATGGCACCTAACAAAGTGAATAAGAAAAACGCTAAACTAGTTTTACAACGAATTAAAAAAAATACACAGCCAAAAGCGGAACAAAGAAAACCAAGAAAATTTAATGTGAATGATAAAGTTCGAATTAGTAAATACAAAGGAGTGTTTACTAAAAAATACCTGCCCAATTGGACAAATGAAGTTTTTACAGTGTATAAAGTACAACCTACTGTACCGGAAACTTATATTTTAAAAGATAACAAAGGAAATTTGTTACAAGGCGGTTTTTACGGACATGAATTGTTAAAGTCAACAGTAGGCGATGTTTATCTTGTTGAAAAGGTGTTGCAAAGGAAAAAAGACCAAGTTAAAGTACGTTGGTTGGGGTTTGATAAAACTGAAGATTCGTGGATACCTATAAAAGATTTGATTTAGTTTTAAATAAACTTATTTACTCTTCTGCCTTTGAATAAGATGGAGATTGTTCACCATAAAGATAAATTTAATATTAATAACATTGATGATTTAACCGTAGATAACGTTAAAATCAACAATGGTAAACACGGCAGTTTATTTCCAAACACTGTACGATGTATAGTCAGCGGTCCTTCAAACTGTGGCAAAACTAACGTTGTGTTTAACTTAATTACAAACACAAAAGGATTGCGATTTAATAACCTATATATTTTTTCAAAGTCCTTACATCAACCAAAGTATCAATTGTTGGAAAAGATCCTGACTGATGTGCCCGATGTTAACTATTACAAATTTAATGCTAGTGACAGTGTTATGCAACCAGACCAGGCTAAGCCGTATTCTGTATTTGTATTTGATGATGTATCTAGTGAAAATCATGATACTATTAGAAACTATTTTGCCATGGGCAGACATAATAATATTGATAGCATATATATCGGACAAACATATAGCAAAATTCCAAAACAACTAATTAGAGACAATGCAAATATTTTAGTTTTATTCAAACAAGACGATACAAACCTAAAACATATATACAACGATCATGTAAATGCTGATATGTCATTTGATAAGTTCAAAGAGCTTTGTGGAAAAGCTTGGGCGGAAAAATATGGATTTTTGGTAATTATGAAAGATAAAGCTATAACAGATGGTCGTTACCGCATAGGTTTTGATAAATTTGTTTTAATACATTAATTAACAACATTATCGTACAAGTCTTCATGGTGTAAACATGGTTAATCAGGAAAAGCTATTAAAAGAAATAAAATCACTCAGTGATTCTATTAGACATAAAAACAGAGCGTTAAGATTAGGAATAAGTGAAAGAGAGAAGTTTCTGGAATCAACATTTAAACCTATTACTGAGCCATTAAAACAATTAGGACAAAATGTTAAACATTCAACATTTAATTTTTCCGGAGATGCTATTTTACCCATTTCAAAATTTGAACAAAAAGAAGAATATGAAAGTGATACAAGTTTTACACAACAAGGAGAAACAACTGAAGAAGAAAGCGAACTAGGTGAAGAAACGGATGTTTTAACAGAAAAAGAAGGTCTTTCTACAAGCGAAGAACAACAAGAAGAAGAAGAGCCTATTAATCCATCCAACTTGAGCAAATTGGGCTCGGATATTGCGTATAAAGGGCCGCTTGCAAGACAATTTGTATTAAAAATGTTACATTCTGCACAACCAACTCGAAAATATCATACTTTTGGTGCTAGAATAGAAGAAAATGGGCTAATGATTGGAGATAGCAAACTTGATGTAGACGAACATGACAATATTATTATAAATAATAAACAATACAAGGGTACAAAAGGATTGTTTGAACTTATTTTTAAGCCGAAACCTAATAAATATACTAAAAAGGATTTAAACATTTTTAAACAAATATTGGAGGATACAAATGCGCATAAGAAAAATTATTCTAAAAATTTCAATGTTCATAGAAATGCATCAGAAAAATATAAAACTATTATTGCTAAACTTTTCCCACCAAAAAGAAGGGAACCCATAAAAAGAAAATCATTATCTTCTGCTGAAATAAATATTTTACATAAAAGAAGAAAAACAAATCAATCAAGTTTATCAGGAAAAGGATTATTAAAAAACTTGTATAACTAACTAATATAATATACTACAACGATATAAACAAATTGGTTGACAGAATGAAGTTGATATATGAAGCTAAACAAGCCGGACATAGTGGTTTAGAAAATGAATGGGTAGCTTTGGTCGGCGAACTGCGAAATCGAGGAGTAATTGCATCAAAAAATATGAGTATATATAATACAAGTATAACTGATTAAATATTCAGTATAACCATGAGTGTGGATAAGTTTGGACGGTATTCCGAAACTGGAAGCAAATCAGGATCTTATGGAAAAAGAGGTGGTTTACCACTAACATCCGATGGAGATTATGATATAAATAACAAACGGTTAAAGTTTGTAAATGATCCAAAAGATGATAATGATGCGGTAAATTTTAAAACTTTAAGAAGTGAAACATTACCTAGCTTAAAGCTTCAAAATGAAGTGTATAACGCTAATTTTTATAGAATTGTAAATCTTCCAAAACCAATAGATAAGAATGATTCGGTAAATAAAGAATATTTAATGTGGTACATAAACCAAACCTTACGATATGATCCTAGGAGTAATAATAAAGTATACGATGCAAAAGATCTTAGAATAGCCAATATAGCAGATCCTATTAATGATCAAGATTCAGTTACAAAAAAGTATTTACATTCAGTCATACCTGAAAAAACAGATAAATTTTCCTTTTACAACTTTGTAATACACGATATTGGAGACCCTAAAGATATGAAAGATGCGGTAAACCTTCAATATGTTACAGATCATTGTATTACACATGATATTAAGTCAATTGATTGCAAAAATAAAGTGTTAACTAACGTTAAGGAGGGAACTGCAAAATCAGATGCAGCTACAATAAGTCAAATAATGAAATTAAACAATAACAAATGGGATGCGGATGCAAAAATAATTACTAATGTTAAAGAAGGGTTGAATGATGTTGATGTAGCAACAATTGGACAAGTTCCTGCATTAAAAGAAATTTCATCAAGACTTGGTCAACAAGGCTTTGATTGTAAAGAAAGACCACTATTTAATGTTGGAATGGGAGTAAATGACAGTGATGCAGTTAGAGTAAAAGAATGGCGTGAAAGATGCTTAAGAACAGAAAAACACAAAAAGTTTTTTCATTGTCAAAACTTGCGATTGACTAGCTTAGATGACCCTATTGATATTGTTGATGCTGTTAATGTAAATTACATTATAAGACTCTTAAGTGTAGTGTTATATGATGTTTATAATACGATAAAGCCCATAAAAGCTGATCAAAAACTACATTGGGTTAAGAAAAATGTTATAGAAAAATATTTTTTAAATATGAAAACTGGAAATTTAAGATTTGCTCAAGTTGATGTTGATAAAAAGGATACAATCCTACCAAAAGACTGGGTAAAAGTTTATTACCCATAAACAAAATACATGTTTATTATAAATAAACAATGTCAAAGGATAAGTGCATCATTCATTATAAAGAATTTATAAAATAAACAAGTATTGGCATTTCCTTTCACTATAAAAAACCATGTTGAAAGTTCAACGCATCAGTCATAATCGATACGTTATAAAGAGAGGAAGAGGAATAGCATCAACAGCACTTTCTCTTATTACTAAGCCGGTTGGAGCTATAGTTAACAACGCTATCGATTTATTACCTGTAGAACTACATTTACCAGGAGGTTATCAATATTGTGGTCCAGGAACAAAATTGAAAAAAAGACTTGCTAGAGGAGATCTTGGAATAAATAAACTTGACCAAGCCTGCAAACAACACGATATAGCATATTCAAAGTTTGCAGATACTAAAAATAGATCAATAGCGGATAGAGCACTTGCTGAAAAAGCTTGGCAAAGAGTAACATCCAGTGACGCTAGTATCGGTGAAAAAGCAGCAGCTTTAGCGGTATCAGCAGCAATGAAGGGTAAAACGATGTTTGGAGGTGGAAAGAAGAAAGGAGGTGGAAAAAAGAGGAGAAAACCTGCAAAGAAACGTGGAGGAAATATAAGAAGAAAACGACGATCCACCGCAGGTAAAAATAAAAAGAAACAAACAATATGGTCAATGATAAAAAAAGGAGGAGGATTATACCTAAGACCGTATCGTGTGTATTAAACAGAAAAAAACAATTATTAATTCCAAATAAAGAATTAACAGATAAAGAATTAATTACTTATGTTTCTTGTTTAAAAATTCCATTTTTTAGAGGAGTATTTATGAAAGATGCATTACCTGTTAAAATATGGAAAAATGAAACCGGAATAGTAAATTTAGATAATAGTAAAGGATCAGGCACTCATTGGGTATGTTATAAGAAACTAGGATCAACTATTTACTACTTTGATAGTTTTGGTAATCTCCCACCACCAAAAGAACTACAATATTACTTTAAAACAGCTAAAAATGTACTATACAATTATAAAAGAGAGCAACCTGATGATACGGTAATCTGTGGACATTTATGTTTAGATTTTTTAACAAAAAGCGTTAGTCAACTTTAAGATGTCTTCCTATACAGTATCATTAACTGGAACTTCATCTACTTTGCGAAGTGTTCTTTTCCCTGCGTTACGTTTGGAAAAAGATAAATTATGGGAAGCCGCATTATTAGATATAACAACTTATAATTCTATTCCCAACGTTACTGAAAATGTTAATGACAAAATACATTATTACAAAACAAAAGATAAAAATACAAACAAATATTCAGATATACAAGTATTTAGTTTACCCACTGGAGCATATGAAATTGATGATATAAATGAAGCGATACAAAATCATATGGGAAAAGATAATATAACAATAAAAGGAAATAACAATACTATGAAAGCTGAAATTAAATCTAAATATTATATAGATTTTAGCAAAGAACATTCAATTGGTAGTTTATTAGGATTTCCTAAAACAACAAAAATTTTAGAACCTAATATTAACCATTCAGGTGCTAGAACTGTAACAATAATGAAAGTTAACAGTATAGATATTACATGTAATATTATACATGGTTCTTATAGAGATGGTGAAAATACTCATATATTGCACACATTCTATCCAACGGTCGCTCCGGGTTTTAAAATTGTGGAAAAGCCACAAAACTTGGTGTACCTACCGTTAAACACCAGTTTTATTTCAGACATTGTGGTGAACATACTAGATCAAGACGGAAATCATATTGATTTTAGAGACGAACCTATAACTATACGAATACATATAAAATCAACCGTATAACAATGGGGTTATCATTTAAAAAGAAAGAGCTGACTGGTAAACAAGTCAGTAGCACTTCAGCTATAGAAGGATTAACAAGTGATAACATTCGTTTTCTAGAAGAAATTGGATTAAAACTTATTAATAATGGAAATATTGGATATAGCGCAGGGTCCGACATTCGACGAAACCTTATGGGAAAAGGAATATCATACGCACAACCCTTACGCTTCATCAAAATTAAATAATAATGATGAAATTAGAATTCCCATACAACAACAGGATATTTATACACTTCCATGTGAAAGTTATTTGTATATCGAAGGAAGAGTAACAAAAAGAGATGGAAGCACTGCAAGTACTGTTCCGTTCATAAATAACCCCATGGCATATTTGTTTGATGAAATAAGATATGAAATTTCCGGAGTTACAGTAGATTCAACAAAAAAGGTGGGAATTACAAGTACATTAAAAGGATTAGCATCTTTAACACCGAGTGAAAAAAATATGCTGGCCGCCGCAGGATGGGTAGCACCCGATTCCAGTACAATCACTCCAAACACTTCAGGCAATTTTGACTTTTACATTCCTTTAAGATTACTTTTAGGCTTTGCCGAAGATTACCGAAAAATAATAATAAACGTAAAACAAGAATTAGTTTTGTTAAGATCATCAAACGACAAAGATATTATTATGGCGCCTGATGGAACAACGGAAGCTACTTTAGAATGGAAAATGCAATTAGACAAGATTGTTTGGAGAGTACCGCATGTACGGTTAAACGATCAGAATAGAATTTCATTATTAAGAACTTTAAAATCAGATCGTGATATCGTAATACCATTCAGAAGTTGGGAGTTTCATGAATATCCGGTTTTACCGGAAACACAACGTCATACATGGACTGTAAAAACTTCTACTCATTTGGAAAAGGCAAGATATGTAATATTTGGATTACAAACAAAAAGAAGAAATGAAATAACTAAACATGCTGGTGAATTTGATCATTGCAAACTTACAAATTTTAAGGTGTTTCTAAACTCTCAATTTTTTCCATACGACAACTTCAACATAAACTTTACAAAAGACAGGTTTAGCGTTTTGTACGATATGTACGCAAGATTCCAAAATTCATATTATGGAAAAACAAACACACCTTTATTAACGCCAAACCAATTTAAATCTAACTATCCGATTGTTGTAGTTGATTGTTCAAAACAAAACGAATCTGTAAAATCTTCCAGTGTAGATATAAAAATAGAAATGGAATTTGAACAAAATGTACCCAAAGATACATCTGCTTATTGTTTAATTTTACATGATAAAATTGTTACATATACACCTTTAACAGGAATTGTAAAAGCAGTTTTGTAAAATGAAAAGGAAAAAAAAATACCCCCACCACTCGGTTATAAAAGCAGGAGCGGGAACAAAAATTGTTTAGTTTACTGTCTACAGTTGTATGGGTAACATCGTCTACAGCATTATAAACAAAATGAGTTCTTTATCAGTTGTACAAGACGTTTCCGAAACAGCACCTTTATTGGAAAATGATGATAAACATTTTGAAGAAAATATTGTAAAGGAAATTGATGACTTTTTAAAGTTTGGAAAACAAAATAAAAAGTTGGAAAATAATAAAACAAACGTAAGAAAGAAAAGAAAACTTGAAGAAAATATTCCACCAAACATTTTAACTGAAGTTTTCCTTCGCATCTTTTATCCTATTTCATCTTGCATGAGTAAAAGTGTGTCGATAGGATTGGTAAAATCATTAGACTACTCTCCCGCAGTAATACTAAGCCATGGAACAAAGATGGTTTTATTTTCAGAAAATGCTTGGGATTCCTTTTTAAAACATCTACATCTTATTGAATGTTATTTAGCCAACAGTTTCTTTGGAAGAAAAACTAACATTCGACTTTTGGATTGTGACAATGAAATTGACATTATTAAACATCGTGGTCAACAACAAGTAAGAATTAGAGACTCGACACAATTTGAAAATAAAATTCTTCTAACACGTGAAGAATTTTACATTTTAAACTATGCAACATCACCTATTACCAGGTATATGAAACAACTAGTATTTTCAAGCTCTGTTATTAAGGAATATCTGGTAGATGCATGCGAAAAACAACCAGAAAGCACTTTACAATACGGACCAATAGATACATCCATCTTTAATAGAATACCTCACGAAGTGGAAATGTGGAGGCAGTTAAGACACTTTGAACCTTTTACCGAAGTTGCAACGGAGGCTACAGAAGAAGAAACCAACAACAACAACAACAGTACAGAAGAAGAAACCACCAACAACAATAATACAGAAGAAGAAACTTTGCTAGGTTAAAACTACAATGTAATTTAACAAAAGAATAAACCGTGGGGTAGGCCTACTGGGGATGGTGCCCACGTTAAACATACACCAACGCGCCTACAACTGTACGGCCTGGTTTATATATATATATATCTAACCTACCGTGGTGTGGAAAACAGTTGATCAGCAGACACCATGATGAGCAGACAGGATGAAGAAATGGCAGCAAAACCTTGTGTAATTGAATTTCAAGCATTTCGCGGAAACGATGATAGATTTATCATAAAAGAATTGGTAATTTTGGATTTGCTTACACAAGTAGCATACCCGTTTTTATTTGAAGCACCGTGTTCTGTCCATGAACTAAAGTCAAAAGCTAAAATAACAAACAGATGGCTAACAAATAATTTTCATCATATCCATTGGTATGAAGGTTTCCTACCGTACAACAATGTACACAAAATTATGTTTCATTTTTGCAAACAATTTACACACATATATACCAGAGGATTGGAAAAAAAGAATTGGATACGACAGTACACAAACAAAGAAGTTTTAAACATAAAAGTGGACAAAACATTTCACTTTGATGCTAGAAATATTTGTGTTTCTACAATAAATCCGAAACACAACCAATCTCAATGCGCATTACAAAACGCGTATCACTTGGCTGCTTACTTACAACAACAAACGGAAGAATGTAGTGGGGGTTCCGAAGGTTATATAAACGAAGAGGCAACACACCCCGAGTATCAGTCTAACTCCATACTCCGAACAGACAACATCTCCTGTGAAGGATGGCATCACAACAGTTTCTCCAATGTTTAGTTGAACAATTCAACTTGCATTCAAAATCAAATACTCTAATTATCAAGAAATGTTCAGAATTAAAAGAACAGAAACATTATATTGTTCATGAAATGAAGAAAATTGATACAATGCATGGAGACGCAGTCGTCGCATCTTTATCCGATGCACCATATACACCGGGTGATGAACCAAAGTTTCAAGTATATCTTCCAAAACGATTCGTCCAGTTGCTGCAAAATGAAGATCTGCGGGAAATTCAACCAGGATCATTATATTTGGTGTCACACGGAATGAGCGGAAACAACTCTACGGAACTAACTCTGCACATCGCACAAAAATAACATTGTAAAAAAAATGTTTTAAATAAAAAGATAAAAAACAACAACATATCAGTATATGTTTTTATATACTGATATGTTGTATTTTTTTAAAAACCTCAAACGGATGACCTTGAACTTTTAATCGATAGTATTATTCGATTATTTTATTCGATAGTATTATTCGATTATTTTATTCGATAGTTTTATTCGAATACTTTACATAAATACGAAACTTTAACGTTGAGAGGCTCAGTTCTGTTTAAGACAAGCTACAACCAACATGTCATCCAAAAGAAATAATCTAACACTTATAACTTATTGTTGCAAAGAAAAATGTTTTAGAATACCTGAAGATCAAGTTGACGGACAAGCTTGTACAAAATGTAATTCTTTCTGCTATTGTAAATGTAGTTGCAAAACATATCAAAAGAACCGGTTGGATAAACTAGAAGAATTACAACATCGACTCGGTCTATTGTGGCAACGATTAAATTCAAAGTGATTAAACAAACACCTGCCATTACCCCCACCACTACCCCCACTACCATCGGAGGTACCTGCAGCACCGGCTTTGCAATAGTCATTCCTGCTACACCTCTCGTCGAGTAAACAACTCTAGTCATGTCTCTCAACATTCGCGGGATTCACTACAACACTATCAATCTTACAACCTACAAGGATTTGGAAATTTTTAGTGAAGAACTAAAACAACTTATAACCACTGGGTTTGGTTTATCTTTAGAACTTTATGCAACAAACAATCAAAACGAAAAAAATGTGTTTTTGCCAACTTACAACAACAAGAAGAATGAAAATAAACAAGAAATTTCAGCACCGACAACAACTTACTTTTCAAATTTGGGAGCAAACTTTACTAACTTGTAAAATAATACTTTTGTAAAAAAAACAAATAAATAAAAAAAGAAAATATCTTGCATTTTCGGATTTTCCGAAAATGCAAGATCTTTTTTAAAAACACCCCCAAAAGACCTTGACACACTTCCGGCCATTTAAAATTTAAATACCCAGCACAGCAGGGCATTTAAACTTTAAATACCCACCTACAACACGTCACAGCTACGTCACAGCTGATGACGTCACTTCCGGTCACGTGACCGGAAGTAGCTGTCAAAAAATTGACTGCCTGTCAAAGTTTGATTGGGCCAGCAGCCCCAAGTGCCCACTACTTCCTCCCAAGATCCCCGGGGGATAAAAAATAAGGCATACGAAAACAATTCACTGGATATTCAGCACCTCAAAACAAACATATAAAATTTATTACAAGAAATTCAAAGAGGTACTTTGCAAAACGTGGTTAGGAACTGGTTGCAGAAAACACAACTTTGAATAAATTTCAATGGCGGATTTTTTGAACACATAATGTAAGCTAAACTTAAATGTGATCAAACTTAAATAATAGGATGTATAAACTGCTAAGATAACCAAAACAATACTCATTTCATCTTTATATGTGCATTATTCAATCTTAAAATTGGGTTGGGGTACAAAAAATACCCTGTATAATGCTGTTTTTTACGTGCAACGTTCACCTACTACAACAATGAAAATGAAAAGCAACTAAAAATTTTTATTTCTAGGATGTAGTGATTATTAAATCAATAAATTAAAGCTTAAACTTTAGTCAAAATTATGTGATGTTTTACTCTGATAGCAATGTGAATTATTATTTTATTCCCTTGACTAAAATAACTACTCCCCTTTTTCTTTGTAGCCTTTGTATGATCTAAATATTGAATTTCAACGTAAAAGCCCTAGGTTTTTAATATTGGACGTTACTAAGTCGTTTTAGCGCGCGCCAAATAGAGATTACAATCAACGCAAACATCCTCCCAGTAACGCAAACAGAAAACTTCTAAAGGTTAACATATAAGCCACTCGGAGTGTACACGCCGTTAAGTTACACGCATTCTAAAATCAGAAAGGTGAATGAAATTTCAATTTTAAATCTGATGGAGCAAAATATTTTACGATTGTTTTACTTCCACAACATAACATATACCTAATATTCTAAGACCACATCTAACAGTTTAAAATGAAAATGTTTCTTTTATGTGTTACTTTTGTGTTACCTACTGATTTACGATTGAAAATGTGTGTTGAAAACTATGTCACGATTCTTATTTAAAATGGGAATGTTAAACTTCGAATAACTCTTACATAGCCAACTTTGCCCACGGAATGAGAACCCTGAAATGGTGTAGACTGAAGCTAGCCACTATCCCTCTATGGTAGTCAATTTAATCATCAACCTTTCAAATACCAATTAAAAATACACGTTCTCCGTTAAAATCAAACGAACATATAACTCGCAAATATAAAATAAAAAATAATGAACAAAAATATAATACGTTTAACAAACAATTAAATTAAAAATCCCAAGACATCATTACATTTATCTTCAATCCATACAATTTAAACATTCTTTACTTCCTTTCTGCTTCTACTGCCTTTTGTTGCTTTATAAAAACAATATTGTAGTTTTCATCACAAACAGCGAAAATGGTTGTTTTTTGGTGAGCAATATTGTTTTGCATGCGAGGCGAAGTCAAATTAAGCTTTTGTTCCGTGTGTTGAGCAACTTTTTTTATCTTACTGTGGAAATATTATTCTGATAGTTTAAAATGTTATTATAAAGCTGGTTCTTTGCGATTAACTGTCTATAACCAATTTTAAATGTTTACATTATTTACAAATAAACATTAAAATATCGTAATAGAATAGCAGCCTAAAAGAAAAGAAAATTTCATGGACGTTTTGGAGAACCAACGACTGCTTCTTGCAGTATGATTTAATTTTTGTTCTACAAGTGCACGTTCCCAAAAAGAATCATTGACAAATAACGCGTAAACATTTACACAAATAGCTTTATTTCATGAATTTAAACACTGCATATCTTTCCCAGGACTTTCTTCTTTAAATTATCAAAAACTAGAGGTTTTTGGTTCTAAGCGAGTGGGTAACAACAGCCCCGGCCTGTAGGGGCCAAGCTTTGATTTGCGGAGGGGTGACAATCGAGTATAGGGAAATCCTAGCAAGGGAGGGGAGGGGGTCGTGGAGGGGGACGGGGGGGGCAATCGCGTGACTCCTTATTGATTGTCGCAATATACTCAATGTCACAACTTCGACAATAGCTACAATATAGTTGGGTTATTTTAACTGTGTACATCACATGAGGAAAGTGCACATTTCGCAACACTACATTAGTAAGTAGCCGATTTCCGCTTTCTTTTCAGCGTGGGAAGTCGCCGTTTACAAAAGAGTACGGCAGATGTCAGCTGTGGTGAATTAACAAATCAGCTGGAGTGCGGTAAAGAGTTTACATTGAGTTGCCAACTCAATGTTGCCAACTCAAAAAAAGTATATCACTCAATTTACATACATTATACATAAACACAACATACACATTTTAACTATGACGACCATATCTCAATTGTAACTAAACTGGTTTCCCAGGTTGCGACTACGTAAGTAAATAGCGATAAGTTAATAAAGAGCAATATTATTTAATCAATTGTTGCCGTCTGTGTGACAATAAGACGTATTCCTAGAAAAGCTTACTCGTCGCTGAACAGCAGAGATAACGCTTTTTGTTATCTCCCCTGCACAGATAAATATAGTTTTGTTCGCATTTTCTCTCTTCAGTTTCTTTAATATTTTTTAAATCTTTTAACTTTCATAGAAGTGTGTTGTTTTTGACTTACCCTGTATATTTGTTGCTGGTAGTGACGCGAAAACTATCGTACGCAACTCATCCGGGAAGGTGTTTACGTTGCTCGCATGAAATTCCCGCGCTCCGCAAGCGTCGCGCGTGAACTATCATGCTCGCACGTAAACATCTACTTCACGCACTAGTTGCGTAATATACTATTTCATCGCTATAGTTGGGTTGGTTTAACTTTGTTCAATGGGTGGGAAAGGTGTACGAGTGTGGCTACGGCAAGGTTTGTTTAACTTTGTACTGCGTAAGTGCAAACGCTACAGTTTTGTGTATGTTTGGATTGTCGTTGACAACAACGACAATGTATCTAGCATCCCCTTTCTCTTGCTCACCATTAACATTACTCTTTATTTAACTCAACAAAGCTTTACCAAACGGGTTTAGCTATT
This sequence comes from Flexamia atlantica, assembly GCA_035578135.1. Lineage (NCBI taxonomy): Eukaryota > Metazoa > Arthropoda > Insecta > Hemiptera > Cicadellidae > Flexamia > Flexamia atlantica. Next base: position 5,600,412 of record JAQJVK010000023.1, on the reverse strand, counting down.
AAAAAAAAGTTGATTACGTAGAATAAACGTTCATTTTTTATTTAGTTAAAGAACTAAACATAATGGCAACAATGTACGTGATACGCACGATTGCTACTGATGTATAGCAGTATTTATATTTATTTAGACCTTAAATAAATTAACAAATAATCAGTTCGGAAAATTTAATAAATCGTACACTCAGAGGAATTCGAGTAATTAAAACGACTCTGTCGCAAAAAAATCGAGGAATGGAAAATTCTATAGAGATTGAAATGTTTTGTTTTCAATCCTTGCTGCAATAAAACATGGGACCGGATTTGTTTACGTTCCGTTGTCATTCCGTAACCGTCATGGAAACCCAATAAGACCCCCATGTTTTTTTGCTTTTTGCGAGCCACCATGTTCATAGAAAACCAACATAAATATTAAAAGGATTGTGTACAGCTACTGGAAAATTTATTTTCCCCCGCTAGCTATGTTTCGATGTAAGTGATTACTTTGTCTCCCGCCGAAAGACAAAGTAAACCCATAAGGATAGCATTAAAATCAATAATTCAAAAACTGAGCGCCCTCAAATTTCAATGTTTAGGGTCAACAGATTGCAGGCACTAACAGCTCACTTAGTGGCAGGAGTAATCACATAATAATTATACTGACAACAATCAGTCTTCGAATTAAGCGTGTAAGTATGTCACACAATCATTGGACAAACATGAATGGTCGCAGACAATAATTGCAGACCGAAATGAAATGTATATTGTTGTTCATTACTAATTTAATGAAATGATGTTTAAAGATTGGGAATTTATTATTGCAAGTAAAGGAAAACTGTTGGGTGTATTTCGAGAGAAAAGTACATTGTTCCCCTCTTGAAAACTGTCGCCTTTGCAGGCTCTGGCGCCAAAACTTTCAATCGTGAAACAAATGTACTTTACTTACTCAACACACAAATAAAGTGAAACATAAAGTTACAAAAAGCGCGTTACATAAAGTGAAACTCTAAATTTTGTTCCGAACCTAAACGCGTTAAATGAAACTTAACACCATGTATTTTTATCATTACGCTACGCTGGCACTAACATTAAGGAAAGAGTTTTAGATTTTACTTAATGGAATCTTTTGAATGTGCAGATTAGGGAAACTCCTTTTATACTCTTAGTCCAGGCAACGAAAGATTATAGAGGGAATTGCATGGATCACAATTTTTGACTTTTTAACTTTGTTTGGACTAGTTAGGAGTAAAACATATCAAAGGTCCCCGCCCTTAGCCCTTGAGCCGGCTGGGCTGGAAAAGGTACAATACATGTGAAAAAGGTACCATTTTTTGGTTTTTCCTAAATATCTTGAAAACTATCAATTTTTAGTATGCCCTAATAAATTTGAAAATTAAAGAAAACTAAATCTCCTGTAAGAAAAATACATAATATATCTACTTTGGTCCAACCGTTTTCAAGGTAAGCACTAATGTTATTAATATTTTTTTTAATCCCTTCCATAAGAAATACATGTAAATTCGTGGGTAACTTAGATGCCCAATTGGGCAACGCTTTTTCGCCTAGAGGAAAATGAACAGCATTCAAGAAATATTGACAAAATTTCCAGTAATTTGGCACCTCAATCATAAAAATTGGGTTAAAATTAAGGCGTTGGCGAGCTCACAAAAAACATTATTTTTCAAGGAATTATTACAATTTGTTATAATTTCTTGAAAAATAACGTATTTTGTGAGCTCGCCAACGCCTTAATTTTAGACCAATTTTTATGATTGAGGTGTCAAATTACTGGAAATTTTGTCAATATTTCCTGAATTCTGTACATTTTTCTTTCAGTGAAAAATGCGTTGCCCTATTGGGCATCTAAGTTACCCTCAAATTTACATGTATTTCTTATGGAAGGGATATTTTTTTTAATATTAACAAAACTAGTGCTTACCTTGTAAACGGTTGGACCAAAGTAGATATATTATTTATTTTTCTTACAGGAAATTTATTTTTCTTTAATTTTCAAAATTAATAGGGAATACTAATAGTTGATAGTTTTCAAGATATTTAGGAAAAACCAAAAAAAATTGTACCTATAGGCCCTTCCAGCCCAGCCGGCTCAAGGGCTAAGGGCGGGGACTTATGATATGTTTTACTCCTAACTAGTCCAAACAAAGTTACAAAGTCAAAAATTGTGATCCATGCAATTCCCTCAATACCTCTTTTTGAGCATTCATTGCCTGGACTATCTGTGCATTAGATTTATAAAATTGCTATTGCTGCCATGATGGGATTGTTCGATTGTCGGTTATCAACTCTTTAGATATTATTGTTACTGTGGTTGCCTTGGAAATACAACTTGACAACCAAGCGTAAAATTGTTATTGTCATCATCAATATTTAGAAAATAGATAACACTAGCTAATAACCCCGGCTTTGTTCTTTCCTTAGTAACCATTGTAGCTATTTCAAATGGTAACCATAGTAACTACCTATTAAAAAAAACTTCCAAAATCCTTGACATGGTTCCCTTTTGGAATATCCTGTGCCTACGTCCTTAAAGATATCAAAACCAAACCACTATAGTGCACATCATGAGATTTCAAGCTTTAATTTGGAACCAAGATCAGGGATCTACGACATGTAGTTTTGGCTGTAGCCCGAAATATACCAACACACAACTATTTATATATATTATATATTTATATTGATTACACCAAAGTTTCATCTAACGAGTTTTAAATTTAACCACGAGGCTCAATCGACGGCTCATTTATTTTAATGCACAGTTTAAGAGCTTAAAATTTAAAGGCTAGTCTAGGGTTATTAATAGTAATAAAACGCATATGTAAGCGATTCCCAAATTTTAGAAATTAGAAACTAATTTTTTTATTAAAATATATCTGTAAAATATGTTTGATGAACGGGTGCAAAATTATTGAAGGTAAAGGCAAAGAATGTTTCTAACGTTTTCTATAACTTCAAAACGAGTATTATATTTAATTACAGCTTAAACTGAGTGTAATTAAAGAAAAGAGTATTAAATAATCAATTGTATTTTCCGATGTGGCCGACGTTATCAGCCACAGAAGATGATCACGCTGTCATTCCAAAATGTCAACCTTGCCTTCCGCAACAATATGAGCCCTATCTCGACTGTAATATTTATCCGAACATCTAATTGAGTTTTAACAAAATAACTAACAAAATCCCCTCCATAAATGTGTGTTGTGTTATAATTACGTTTATGTTATAATTTATTATATTAATAAAAGATATTGTAATAAAATTAATTATATTAAATAATTATAATATAATTAATTATATTAATTACAATATAACTTATTATGTATTATATATCATTATGTTACAATTTACGTTAGTTTTTGTGTGATTCTTCTACTTTAACCGACCCAAATTTTAACTTAATGTTATTACTAAAAAACCTATCCTAACCTAACCTATCCTAATCTAATTTAAACTAACCTTAAGTTGAAATTTTATTGCTACCAGATTAATAAAACATTATCCATAAAGCGTGTCTCAGTACTGGCTAATAAATTTACATTGAAACAAAGCTAATAATCTTTTTAGCGATTTTATTAGTAATAAATCAGCCTAACCTAATGTTTTTTAGAAAAGACCCTTACCATTGTAATAAAATGTTAAGGCCGTATTAGAAAAAAGTGAAAATACGGCTAGAAAGTACCAAGAAAGGCCCATACAAAACCCGTTTATGGACAACTCTAATGTAGGCCTTCTGTTTAGTAAAAAAATTACCCTTGTTGTAATGGTTCCTACAAAATAATTAAAAGTCAATTTTAAATTTCAAAAGATTTTTTTTATTTTTCCATGGTTATGGGCAATATCACATGACAACAGAACTAATCGCCAATTGTTTCCATGGATACTTGGGAAATTAACATTTCATGAAAATTAGTAAAGAAATTCAAAACCGTTAACACTTCTCCACTCCACCAGAAAGATACTGACTGAACTATTATTTTTGTTTGGATAAATTATTTTTCTTTTTATGAAAATACTTTAAAAAGACAAATAATTTATTTATTTCTAATAAATTTAATAAATATTAAGATAATATAATAAATTTAATAAATATTAAGATAATAATATTTACTATCTTAATATTTATATTTATTATAATTAATAAATATTTATTATTATATTCAATAATTTATTAAGAAAACCTGTATAGTTATCTAAAGACCTTACCACTCAAAACTTGATAATTCAACCGCATCTGTCGATGTGCACACCCGCAGCCACGATGCACTGCAGCTGTTCATTCATCAAGTTCATTACATTTTCATCAACTTTACTTGTATGAAGCTCAACCGCTGCAGTTTATAATGGGTTTTATTGTTTCTTAAATGTGTTATTCTGTTGTTCTGAAATGTGTTTTGATGTATATAAAATAACGTCTTTAAGCCGATCAATTTGGTATCACATACTAGTATTTCCTTAGTGAGGGGTTTACTTAAGTCTCTTATCGGTAGGATGGTAAGTTTTACTTAGAAAACTTTTTCGAAGAGACCTTTCTATACAGGTAGAATGTCATTCAACATGTAAATCAAGAAATAAGATATTTTATACTCAAAAATTCATAAAATTAGGACGAATTCTAATTAGCCTTCGTTTAGTACAAAGCTTCAATGTCAAATTCCGACTACCATTCCTCATCAACTTCATAACTTCATACCGTTTCTATAGTTAATTGAAGATAATATATCATTCAAATTATAATAAAGAAGAGGTGGTTTCTGGGACTACCGAAACCACCGGCTGAAATTTTTACACAAAGGTAGATCTTGAACCACACCAACACATGGGCATGTTTAATTCCTCAAATTTCCATCACTAATTTTTCAATTTTTGTTGTTGTATTGGGCTTCTATGAGAACTATTGCGAAAAATGTTTCACTTTAACAGTGCTGATAATGGTTTAATATAGACAAAAATACGTCAGTAGGTTGTAAACCTTATTGTGCTGCGTCTATGTTATTCCACATGCTTGTAAAAACATATGTTTATAAAGTCAGATGTTCTGATTTGTTTTTATTCAGAGGATTGTGTTTTGGCTAAAATATAAAAATGAAGTTTTCCATTGCACTTTGTATATTTACTTTTAGTTTCTTGATAATAGTACACTTATAAACAAGGAACAAGTTTACTTTGCAGATTCAAAGCACACTCTTACAGATTAGAGATTTTACTCAAAACACAAACGGAGAGTCAGAAACACCTGCTTGTTACCGATTCGCTAATTAATGCAACACTGTCACCCGGGCAACGTTTCATCTTGGGTAGGCAATGATCAAAGCGGGTTCCGACAGAATCGCCCAGCGAGAAGTTCAAGTCACGCACCCTATCGAATGATACAATACCCCCGTTGCAAAAGACCTGCATACTCAGCGAATTTCAAATGCAAAACGACATATTTCAATCCAACATAGCGGTATTTGACATGTTTCGGTAAGCTCCATAAGAATAACATGGGGAATGAGTATGCAGGTTTGCTGCTACAGGTATATTAAAACTGGGTTGTTTTATTTCAATATTTAGTAGATCTGAACTAGAAGAAGCTATTTACCAAGTTTTATCAAGATATGTTGAAAAATAACCGAGATATAGAATTTTACTTATTTCCCTTAAGGTTAACACTGGGACAACGTACTGTGTTTACCACTTTCAATATCTCGGTAACCAGTGGACATAGAGCAGTGATTCAAAATACTAAATTGTTTGTTTTTTTTCTATGTAAAAAACTCAAAAAACCCATTTTTGGGGGGGTTTTCCCCGTTTACCCCCCCTTCCGGTGGTCCGATCGAATATATATATATTCGAACGAATGGTGTTTTTTTGCTTCTGGGGGCCCCAAAACGAAAAGTTATAATGGTCCTGAGCTTAGGTCTTACCATGAGACCTACGGTAATAGCTTCTTCCCTATAAGGGAAATTCGCTAAAACTAAAACTTTATTTTTTGGATCATACTTTTTGTTCGTATTTACATTTTTATATCTATGATAATATCCTTGTTTTTTTTAGCTTTTTATATTTCAAGCTTACATAAAATTAATCTTGAGGGCTACTAGTTTTGCGAAAGACAGAGAAAGGAATTGGTGCAAAATTATATTTCTCGGCTATTATTTGGTGAAAAATGTATTCGAATTTCATTTTGCCTTATTATAGATCTTGTCAATTTAAAAATTGGTTATTTTTTAAATTCCCTAATCTCCACATGTCTTATATTTTTCTTTATTACAATAATTTTTCATATTTTCAACATGTTCGAAACGATTTAAGAAAATAAACTAGTAGTAGGCTTAAGGTTAGTTTTCCAAATTTATAATTTCCTATGTAAGAAAGTCACAATATGACATCAGTCTTTTGATTTTATATAAAAAAAACCTCTTTATCTGTACCCTGATTCATCCATAAAACCCATAATTTCGTTTCCGGTAGAGATATAAGCTAGCTAATCTTATATATTGCTACCTTTCAAAAAAAATCACCCGAAGAAGTTTTAAAATTAATAGTTTTTACCTTAAGATTATATCTAATGATTTAAAAGGTCTCAAGGAGAATAGGCAAAACTTGAAAATTAAAAAAAAAGTTTTTACACCTAATTTTTACTTGTTTATCCCTGAATACAAAAAACCACATTTCATAGTTTTTATCAACTTTACTATGGCATAAAATTCATATTATAAGTTGCTATGCAGAAAAATAAAATTCGCGGTTTTCGTATTCACCGCACCGTCAAAAAATGTCAAATTATTATTTTGATACTCTTACATTGTTACTGTGTCATGTTTAATATGTAACATTTATATAAATTGTAAATGTATCAATAAATATAATTTTGTGCTTTATTTTGGCATATTTCCATGAAATAAACACTTCTTTAGAAAACTCGCGATTACCGAAAGTAGCATTTTGACTGTATCTAGCATGGAACTTTTGATATTGCTAAAAAACTACTGAAGCTACAGTCTTAAACTTTTTTGGGTCATCTAAGATAAATTATTTCAATAATCTAATCGTATATTGAATAAGTTTGGATCAGTGGATAAAAATTTTAAAATCTTAAATTTTAAAAGAAAAAAAGAAAAAAGTACAAAGTTTGAAGGAAAATTAAAAATAGTAATTTTTGGCTTACATAACTAAAAATACGTGATTTTTAACTAAATTTAATGCTGAAAAAATGATACTGTTGAACATTGTGTAGGTCCAATACTTTTCTTCTTGGATTAACGATTTAAAAAAAACCTTTAAAAAATCGGTAAAATCGAATTTTAGGCCCTATAATTTTTTTTATAAATGACACTGGGCATAGTGGTTTTAGGTCCATCTGAAGTATAATACATGGTTATATAATTAAAATTACCTTTCATAATGATTTTAGGATTTTTAGTAGAGACTCCCCTTACGTGTATAATCGAGATTCAAACCACAGAAACAAGCGACAATGTATTCTATTGATTCAAAACAATCTGAGAACGTCAGGAACATCTGAGTTGGTTATCGATTCGCTAATTAAGCAGCACGTCACCCCGGGAAACGTTTCATCTCAGGTGAATTTGGATCAAAGAAAGTTCCGAGAGAGACTCTATCTGCGGGAAAATTAAGTTTATGCACCCTATCAAGTTATTCCGAAAAAACTGTTTGTGTCGTATTTTTTATTTAGATTTCAAATACGTATAAGTTTTTATCTACGACCATTGCAATAATCACCAACGATATTACAACTAATGTCATAATGAGGTCCATTATTAAACCAAATACAAACATTTGCATAAAGTTAACATTATGCAACTGGTGTCACTATATGACACAGGTTCTAGACCAATGGGAGCGCGGCATTTGACGAAATTAGTTTCATAATAACAATTACGCAATTCGCACATCTGCTGATTGTTGCATTACGATTCATGTTTGAGTTGACTTATCCCATCAGCTGATTGTTCCACACCGATTCATGGTTGAGTCTGCTTATGTGTCTAACCTCAAATTTGAGTTGACCTATTCCATCATTAATAAAAGTCATGAGTTTTGTTTAACTTCGGGGACACTTTTGTCGTATATTGTTGGTCGTAGATAAAGTAGTGTATGCAGCGATTGCAATATGCCTTTAAGTCACTCGTGAGATATTTAGAACACTCGCTTCGCTCGTGTTCTAACTTACATATCACTCGTGGCTTAAAGACATTCATAATACAATCGTTGCACAAACTACTATTAATCAATACTATAAAATCACCTTTTTCATTAACTAGAAAAGTCTGTTTTTAAAATTTACCACGAAAAATAAAGTTTACTTTACTTTGTAAGATTTTTCGATAAAACATATAACCAAATAGTGTTGATTTTAATGTAGCTGAGTGAAAAATATCGTTCAAAACATTAGTGAAGTTTCGTTGCATCCTGTAGACCAAATGAAGTGATTGAAAAGTCATGCACATCTAACATATGCCATCTTGAATCTGAAAAAATATATTTTATCATATTTCCTACAAGAGGAAGAATAAACTTCTGCTTGTTAAATTCATATTACATGTAGTTTAATTTCAACTGTGCCTTAATACGTTGATATAAATCTTTTATTAGTTAGGTAGTTTTATGTTTGCCTCAACGTAGAGTTTATAAGGTTTACTAAAAAATTGAATGAAGCATAATTGTGAAAATATATGATTGGTTTTCTTCACATTAGAAGGATTGTTTAGGTATTTTGCCTCACCAACTAGGGAAATTACGAAAGTTTTGTATTCATAATTTACGTTATCAAACAAACTTTAAAATTCATATGGAGAATGTGCGGTTGTAAATCTTAAAATAATGGATAATATGAAATAAAATTTTAAACTCCTTATACGTAGAATAAATTGGTCGAATTACAACTACGTCGAATGAAGGAACAGGAAATTTGTGGGAGGGAAATTAATTTCATTGTCAGACCCTGACGCATCGCTCACACCCCTTCCTGGGCCCCTCGTCAACATTAGGGGATTGAACAGCTTAAGCCTATGTGGGGGAGTATCATCAATATTGTACACCTTCCCGTGTGGCACATTTTCAAAACTAACAGTAGATTGTACTTTTTTATGTATTTGGTCTGATTGCTATATTTGTTTTTAGGCATAATTCTCATATAATTTTAATCCAAATTGTATAAAATATATTCGTTTGACTCCTGATTATCTAAACATAGGTTGCAAAGATTTTACATTAATTGGGCACAATAAGCTTTTCAGAGTAAAACATGTCAATGATTGTAAGATTATGGATATTTTTTAATATAGAAAAATGGATGGAGAAAGTACAGTTTCACTAGTATATCTAAGCTACATTTTTTAATAAATTATTCTCTAATGTAAGACGTAAAATTGTAGGTTTAGGAAAGTCATTAAGAACAAAAGCTATATAGTCAAAGAGCAAATTTAAGTCGATAAAATAAAGGAAAAATATCTTAAATCCTTCAAATATTGACTTTCACTAGACATACATTCCAGATAGTATCTAAAAATCGTAAATCGATAATATCCACACAATATCAAGGTCGTTTTTAAAATAAGTTGGAAAACATCAATCAACCATGTATCACGAAAAGCTTCCAAACTTAAATAAAATTTTAGTTTGAAAGTTTGCTATCGATTAAACATTTCATAAAATTTTTAATTAATTGTTTCAAAGTTTGCGTTGTAAATTTTGGTATTGTAATAAAAACCAAAATGAGCAAAGTTATTGAATAGAGCAAAAATACGTCATTGAGCAGCGCCTCTGAGAAAGTACCGACAAAGCCAATGAATTATTCACTTACTCTTGCTTTGGAACACTCTGAAATATAAAAGGTGTTTGAGAGTTTCCTTTAGTCAGCATGTGAGTTCATTCGGTTTTTTACCTTTTAAGACGATTTTCAAAATACCTTAACGGATAACAATGCTTGGTCTATTTGAAATAGTCGTTTGCTAATTTAACACTAAAAGGCAAAGTCAAAATAAAATTTATTTTCAAAAAACATTTAGTGACAAAAAATGCACTTGCTAAAAAGAAAAATATTAAAGTGAAAACTAGCTAGATGAGATTAAATTTATTTAATTTCTTTACTCACAGCAAAAGTTTGTGTTTGCAGGGTAGTAAAATTTATAATTTAATTTTATACCCACGTATTCAGTAAGGCATTCAAAATTATTATTTTTAAAGCTTCAAGTAGTTTCATTGGTTACAATATAAAGACTTTGTCTATTTAGATGCAAATTTTTGGACTTAAGCTTGTAAGCCAATAATTAGTTAAAGAGCCACTCAAAATCTTGAAATATAGTTTAATATTACCTCATAAAAGGTTTTGATTGTTCTTTTATTACTTATGTATTCATAATTTGAAAATATAATTCAATGTTCAATAAATTACATGAAAACCCAATGCCAGTGTTGATTAGAGGGCTAATTGTTATCTAATTTACCTAACTGCATGGTAAATTAATTCACACAATACCTAGGCATTTAAAATTTAGGTTTCTCCTCATCTGAACTTGACGTAATTAAACTTTTTTTTTAATTTCCTACACACGGTAACTGTAAGTTTGCTAAAGTTAATGTACTACTAACTCTTATATCACGTGGAAATATTTTATTTACTTTGTATTGAACATGATCTTAATCATGTAATCTTTATAACATTATACTCTAACCTATTATTACTAGTATAGCGAATAGTAAACAAATCACCAATTAAATTGGTAACGGTTGAAGGCCAACGGAAAACATCATTCCTGCACTGAAGCGGCTGTGACTGCCGGTAGCAAGGACATTGTCGTTAGATCAATGAAGGGAGGAGATCTTCGACCCCAAAAAACACCGTGTGACGTCACTTCACTCCGTGTGACGTCACTTGACTACTGTGTGATATTACTTGTCTACCGTTTTATTTAAACCTAATTTCGTTAGGAACCAACGGATTGAATAAAACCCTCTCTCGTGAAATTGTTCATATAGTTACCAAGTCTCGTGGTAATCTGTCCAAAGGTTTCAAAATTCTTAAAACTTCAAATTATATACCATTATTATCATTCATAAACGTAGATTACTTCGTAATATTTAACTCTTAACCAAAAATCATCATCAATCATCATTATTTATTTGTATATTTCGAGCTACGGCGATTTATTTATTTTATTTATTGTATATTTATTAATACAATATATAAAATACAATATATAAAATACAATACAAATAAAGCTCGGGATCTCATGACGTGTTGGTTTCGATATGTTTCAGGACTTCTGAAAAGGAACCATATCAAGGATATTGGGAGTTCTTTGAATAGTTACTATGGTTACCATTTGAAGTAGCTGCTATGGTTACTAACAGAATGCATCTCTTAGAAACAAAAATAATAAATTAAGAAGAGAATAATATCCCGGGTAAAGCCGGGGTTATGAGCTAGCCTACTATATTTTCAAATGCCACTGACCTATCATCGTACAGTCCAAACAACCTGGCCTAAAACGTTCAAAATTTGCATGGACGTTCTTCTTCGCGCGTAAGCATCCGCTAAGAAAGGATTTTTAAAAATTTCCTCAGGGCTATGCCCTATGGTACCTCAAAGTTTCACTGTTAAACTATGTGGAAGCTCATAAAGTTGTCACGACAACCTAACGAAGTTTGACAAATGAAATGACACATTAAATCATGAATGCAAGGAATTTTTTTTCTGTTTTTCAACGGGTGAAACCTGGTTGATCAGCTAGTTTTTATACATTTTAATGTTTCGAATCATATAACTTTTTTATTCGTTCGTTAGACTAAAAATATATTCTGGGAACCACAGCGTAGTGATCATTGTTTGACGTTGAGATCATCAGTTCCAGCGGACCCCCCCCCCCCAGCGAGAGGGTGGTTAAGCCCCAAAGCCCCAAAATGTAATTAATTCAGCTCCATCGTTATCAGTTAAGCTTCGCCGCTCTTTCGCGTCTTCTTGATAAAATTCTTTCTGTTCACCTCCGTTGCAGCAGACCTGCATACTCAGCGAATTTCAAATGTAAAACAACATATTTTAATCCAATATGGCGAAATTCGACATGTTTTGGTAAGCTCCATAAGAATAACATGGGGATTGAGTATGCAGGTTTTTTGCTACAGGTATATTAAAACTGGGTGGTTTTAATTCAATATTTAGTAGGTCTGAACTAGAAGAAGCAATTAACCAAGTTTTATCAAGATATGTTGACAAATAAGCGAGATATAGAATTTTACGTATTTTCCATAAGGCTAACATAGGGACAACGTACTGTGTTTACCACTTCCAATAACTCGGTAACCAATGGACATAGAGCAATGATTCAAATTACTAGATTTATGTAAAAAAAAACTCATTTTTCTATGTAAAAAACTCAAAAAACCCATTTGCTTCTGGTGGCCCCAAAACGAAAAGTTATCATGGTCCCGGGCTTAGGTTTTACCATGAGACCTACGGTAATAGCTTCTTCCCTATAGAGGAAATTCGCTAAAAATTACGCAACCTTTTTACATGTCTTCAATTGATCAGTCAAAAATGACGTTTAGTTAAAATGACATACTTGTTTATAAATAATCTTTATATCAAAGATAGCATACTAAACAATGGTTATATATTTTTGTGATTTCAATTTTTGTGGGTTATTGTCGACTAATAATATTATTTTACTGCTATCATCCAGAAAAGTGGCAAGGCTAGAAGGGTTATAGTTATAGTAAAGAAGTAAAATTCGTATAGTAATAGTATAGTTATAGAAAAGAAGTCAAAGGGGAATAGTAATTATTATTCCGTTATTGTTTGAATTGGGAAAATGTGAAATTCAGATGTTATGCTATGTCTTTATAGGCACCCACTAACCTACAACCTCAACTTACATTACTTTTTCAAAAAAATCTAAATATTCACTTTAATATGATTAAAAATTATAATTTTTTTATCTTAATCAACTTTTTACCACACTATTTCAAAATAACCTATTTTACATACGTCATTTAAAGGCCGAAAAGAGTTGTTTTCCATCAGCGGGCCGAAAGTCAGCTGATCGTTATTTTGCTTGAAACAACGTAGGAACATCACATATCTGTGCGGCATTCAATAGGTTCCAGTGACATATCATATCGATCATATGATCGTCACTTATTCCGTTGCGTAGCAACCATGAAAAAAAGTATCATCGCTCATTGGCTTAGAGTTTCGTTTTGAAGTGTGTCAAATAAAAATTCAGGTTTTAAAAGTAATATATTGCTTTTTTCATTGTTAGTGGAGTAAAAAAAAGTGTTCGCACCTCGGCCGAAGGGTTTTGCACCTCTCGATCGTTTCAAATTCTCGACTTCGTCTCCAATTTGAAAGACGATCTCGAGGCCGCAAAATCTCATTTTCGGCCCTTGGTGTGAAATACACTATTTTATCCTCGTTCGATATAAAATGTAAAATAATATTAGATAATATTTTTATCATCTTTTTCCTCTTAAAAAATAATATTTAATCTTAATATAATATATTTAAATATTAATAAATATATAATATATTTAATATAAATAAAATATATTTAGTATAAATATATAATATATGTAATATATTTATATTATTTAATATATAAATATATTAATATAATATATTAATATATTTAAATATTAGTATTTAAATATTTATTATATTTCAATATTAATATTTATTAATATTTTTAATCTTTTTTCATCTTTTATCTCTTTTCATCTATCAACCCATTAAAACTTTATTTTTAACTTCACCAGTTCACTGCACCCAAGTGTTAACCAAAAACCGGAAAATAAGATTGAGACGCAGTTACTTATGTTATTTTCCAAATTTAAACACTGGCTTGGTGAAACAGATGGGTGGGGTTGACAGAAATGTGAAGTTTATGTTTGCAGCGAGGTTTGTGCAGTTATTTCCAGCACAGGTGCCAAGCCACTAGGCTGCTTACTGTCTCCCAGTGTTGGCTAGAGGCCATAACGTCGCGTCTAGTGTCAGGATTGGACACGGTCCTGTAAAAATAGACGGTCTGTCAAAGCATTAACGAACTCGCAGTATTGTATGCGTTGATAAATCCTTACCTGTGATCAGTGGCGTCGCAATAAAAAATTCGGATCTTTTCCGTTATACGTATACCACTGTTTCGGGTTTGTTTTGCAAGCTTGATTTTGGTAAGTTTGGTTAGGATAGGTTAGGTTAGGTTAGGTTAGGCTAAGTTAGGTAACATAACCTAAGCTAACCTAACCTAACCTTACGTAACCTTACCTAACCTGACCTAAAAAACTGGAAGTGGGACCGCTAGACGGGCAGACGCTGGCCTCTCGTTCTAGACAGAGATTCTTTGTTTTAAATTCATTTTTGATGATGGTGATTTTATATTTGGATTTGGATTTTTGCGGACATTTGCCAACACTGATTTTGTAAACCAGTGAAACTTGTTTTTTACCATTCAGTGATGGCAAATGTCCTCAAAAAAAAAATCAAAATAGACAGAGATAATGGTAGATAAGATATCGAAACCGCAAGTGAAATATTCTTACAAGGAATTTCCACTTTAAAACGAATAATAACAATTATTTGACCAAGTTTATGGTGCTCGGTAAAAAGTCAAGCTTGAAGAGTAAATTTGGAATGGTGGTATACGTATAACGGAAAAGATCCAAAAATTCTAGGGGAGGTGGTCACCAGATTTTCCCCAACTGTTAACCTTGAATTCCTAATTAATAAATACGAAATTCCCAAAAGAAATCATTCAATTTAAAAACGAAAATTAATCGGAAAATAATTTTTGATAACACCTCGCTACAGACCCTGGAGAGTTGGGAAGTTCGGTGTTCCAGAATTTCCATAAGTAATTACTGGATGCTTAAAGTTTCGTGAGCCGTACGTCCGTGCGTGATGTCCATACTATGGATAGAGAGCTTAACCAAAAATTGAACAGTAGGACACAATGTTACAGAACTTGAATGCCATTTATTTAAGTTAAAATCAATATAATAATTATATTGATTAGTTGTACCGTAGGATGATTTACCCAAAAGAATGTTAGGAATTCAAGAGCTAAGAGTAGTAAGAGTAAAGGAATTTTATTATTGTTGAGGTAGGATTAGAGTATTACTGTAATTTATATTTGGTTATAGAATTACTGGAAAATGTAAACGTTTTAGTTTATACTTAATTAATTGTGCATTGTATATTCAATTTCAGTTCAATTTATTCAGATAACTGGCTGGAAATTTCCAAACTTTTTTACTTTCAAATTCTAGGGGGAAGGGTCCCCCTCACCCCTCCCAGAGAAACGCCCCTGCCTATGATATTAAAGTTTTGGAATTGCTTATAAAATAGTTTAAGCGATTTTTTCTTTTAAAATTTAATAACAGCAAGATACACTATAAAGCAAAATTTTCTTTTGAAATTTAATGTCAGCAAGATTTACTATATAATAAAGTGGTCAGAAATAAAATGAGACCATTTCTCTTTTTAAATGTCGTCATTTTGAAACGATTTATTTTTGGATGTGCATTAGAGACCTAACTACAACCCTTGTTGGGGAAGAAGCTCTTTAATAGCAAAACACATTTTTAGGATAAACATTTCTTTGCGAGGAAAGATAATCTCTGTACTAGCTAGGACCGTTTTCCTAATTGTTATTAGATATTTGGCTTGATAACAAATTCCTAAGTTATAATTTATGAATGATAACTTCCTAAATTATAACTTAGGAGGTTATAGGTTATAACCTCCTAGGTTATAACCTAAAAAAACCTATAAAAAAAAAAACCTATAACCTCCTAAAACCTATACCTATAACCTATAACTAGGAAGTTATAGGTTATAACCTATAACTTCCTAGTTAGGAAGTTATAGCTTATAAACTATTAAGTATAATTATTTAAAAAGTATAATTATTACAAAGTTACAAGTTATAATTATTACAAAGTATAATTATCATAAGTTAGGAAGTTATAACTTATATCTTCTAACTTCTGGCAGTAGCCTAACAATACGAAAGGTATATTAATTTCATAAGCAAAACAAAGGTGCATTTATGCACTGTTGTGCTGGTACTGCGTCAGCAACTACCATGCTGAATCACGGGCGGCCTCAGCATAGAGGGGGCGGGGGGGGGTGGTTGTGGTGTCGGAGGGGGAGGGGGTAGCTATGCCAACCACTGGCGTACAATCCTGGGGGAGGACCGACTTTCAAGCCTACAATAACAATGCATTTTTACATTTTCAGTTCCTGTATGATACAATTATGTGTTGAGGTTATATTGTATTTATTTCTTCTCACTTTGTATTTACAAACTAGAGATTTTTTTCAATCAGCGGTCATTTTCTTAATAAACTCTAAGTTCAAGACGGGACCTCGGAATAGAAGCTCTAGAACTGAAATCTAAGTCACTGATTACAATACCTTAGGAGCCAATTAATCATAATTTTACGAGTAATTAAAAAAATGCATTTACAAAGAAAAGTTAAATTATTTTGCAGATGCTATATTTCATCGGATAGTAACGTGCAGTGATGATTATTCTTTTTAGTCTATTATACAAGTCTCCTAATACTTTGCTTAGGAACTCTATACTCGTAAATTAAGAAATAAGCAAGTCAAATTATGTCAACGAAACTCCATCTGGACAATAATGGATATATTTGAAGCTATGCATAAAATTTAGTTTATTTTTAAAACAAAATGTCATACTAGACATTTATACTGCCTTTCTGAATTCATTTGGCCTTTGTGAAGCTAATTTATAAAGTAAAAGGTACATTGATTTAGTATTTTGATTTACTTCATAATTTTCTTGTCTCTGGATCACTATGAAGATTTTTAACATGTATAACTTTACCTGAATTCTTCAGTGGTAATGTTTTGTTCTGATGGATTTCATAGGTTTCGAGGTTTAAAACTTCATTTTCATATACAATAACATTTAATTTAAACATCAATCACGAAAATCATCAGTTCATTAAAAAATTAGTACTTACTTATTGTTGTGGGATAGACGCACGTGTCAAAACAGTAGGAGTTTCCCTTCCGTATTTTACGCGACATGGGATTAAAAGTGAAGTGTGCAGCAATTTCCTCCCCTTCTAAGCAGAAGCCACCCCCGTGACTCACCCTTATCATTGTATCACCCCTACAGTCATTACCATCCACAGCAACCTCTTGTAAAGGTCGTTGAACCAATGAAGCTTTCAGTTTCCACACGGTTCTTTGTATGGAATTCATTGTAATGGCAATGGTGATTTTATGTGATTTTGGTTTTCGCGAACATCTGCCTACCATCGCTGGTTACTAAAAACCATGTTCATAACGTTTTGGGAGCTGGAATCTGCTGATCCCATCTAGTGGTAAAGAACCTAGAAGGTAACAAGATTAGTAACATACAGCTAAGAGAATTTGGAAAAAACATAGCTTAAACAGACACCAACACACACAGACAGATGGGTCTTTTTGGTGCATAAAAGCACTCAATGTTGAAAACAAACAGGAACTATGTGATTTAGAAAAAAACAAGCAACAAAAAAAACAAACATCAAAGCAAAATAAGAACTGTTTGATTTATGTTATTTATATGAAATATCACATGAATCATTAAATGTCACAAATGTTTGCAGTTCTCCTAAGAAAATTTATTTCTCTCCCATACTGCATGCTCCATGTCGTATTAGGTTACATAGGTTTCAACTTCTTTTGTGGTACACAAATCACATTTATTGTACGTTATCCCACCTAAATATTTTTATAGATTTACTACTCCAAAGTGAATAGCTGCATTCTACTTAACTAAACATATTATAACACAGTCCTTATTGCAGACATTAACGTAATACAGTATAATGTTTTCTCTTTTACAAATAATTGAAGCACTTTACATTCTCCTAAGAATGGTTGGGGGAAATTAAAAATATATATTTCTTTCAGTTACTTTGGTTGGCTGTAGTAACGGAGTAAATTACATTTTGCGAGCTTGGCTGACGTTTATGAGATTTTAAAACATTACTGCACTACATTAGCGGGGAATTCCAAGAATAATGAAATGTCACGCCACGATGCACTCCTCGTCAAAGCAATTTCACTCCCTGCCTCGTCACAATACTGTTTGCATGGCAGGTAATATAAAAGGTAGCTCATTCCCTGTAAGATAGCGTTTTAGAACATATATCTGCATTTTTTGTTCTGCAAGTGAAAAATCAAAACTCTATTATTAATACGATGTAACGTTGACTTTTGTTTTTATGAATAACTCACTTTGTTATTTCAGTGTAAATCAAAGTTTTGAATTTTTTACCGGACGATTTAGGGTGGATGTGGTAAATTTGGTATTATCGCTCCCTCAACTTGGCGCGGTAAGCTACTTAGGGGAACCATTTCGGCATTCGGCCAAGAGGCATAAGGAATGTTCACTCTTATCTTAGATCGGTCAATCTAACTTAGTGCCCTCATGAATTTAAATGTGCAATGATCATTCATATAGATTAAGTAAGTTACATTTGACATCTATTTAATAGCTGATCATCGATATTATTTTATTATATATAGCCTGTCGAAAATTGTCCTCGTACCGCAATTATTTATTTATTTATTTATTTATTTATTTATTTATTTATTTATTTATTTATTTATTTATTTATTTATTTGTTTATTTATTTATTTATTTTTATTTTTTTATTTATTTCTTTGTTTCTTTATTTATTTTATTTATTTATTTATTTATTTATTTATTTATTTTATTATCAATCTATTTGGTTGTTATTTATTAATTTATTTACTTACTTATTTATTTCTTTATTTAAAAAATAAAAACTACTATACCAAATTGGCCAATTAAAACGCAGCTTTAAAAATTCATAAGAATAAAAGGAAAGTCCATGCAGGTTTTTCGCTGAATTATCTTCATGCACACATTACATGCAACACAAATTAGGAATCCCTTGTGTTGTATAGAATATCGTAAATTAACAAAAAGGTCCTGTAGATTTTCGTATAATCGTCCACAATCTGACACTAATTATTTAAATATTATTCATGAAGCTTGTTTATCATTTGCATAAAATTCGTTTTGGATTAGATCTCATTTAAACGTGTTATATGTCGATGATATTTGTTGTAAACTATATAAATTGTAAATCTTCATTTTTTTACCTTGAAAAACTTTCATGAAATGAGTTTACGAATTCTCTGCGAAGTAAAGAAGAGACTTCTCCAAGAATGAGACTTCTCCAAGAATGAAACTTGACATGGTAAACAAAATCCTAAATTATTGTTATGAGCAATTGTTGCGTAATTGCTTTCTTGCTTCCTTGCCTGCTTGCTTAGTAAATTGCACAATTATCTCGTGAACGGCTCTAAAGATTTTCTTCATAGAATAGAAATAACTACTTTCTAGCTCAACTCATGTTCCATGCGGGTTGCTTGGCCAGATAAAACATAATAAAATAATAATATACATTTGTAAACCTAAATAAAATAACTTTGGGCGTAATAATAAACAACGTAAATTGTAAAGAAATAAAGTGATCATAGCAACTGTTCCCAAACTACAGCCAACTACGAAAAAGAGTGTGGAAAGTAAATATTATGGTACTCGGGACTGAAATGCTTTATAGTAATTGGATGAACTGGTAAACAAGAAATAACACCGAGCAAAGCTCGGTCCACCAGTTAATAATAGCTGACTAGAGAGTGCAGCTATCATATGGATCCCAGTTCTGATAACTTATTATGAAGCCCATGAAAAAGTTCAAAAAGGATTTTTAAGGTACTTGTGTTTTTAAATCCTATAATTTCTACACAACTCAGATACCTTATGATGATTTATTAGAAATGTTTGAGTTGGAGAGTCTAGGCCTGAGGAGAAAGGTCCTGGAGTTGATGTTTCTGTACAAGTTGGTCCGGGGACGGGTCGACGATCCTGCCCTCTTAGCAGCTTTACCTATCCGGGTTCCCAATTTTAATTCAAGATGTCGGTTTCTCTTCTGCTTACCTCAGGCTAGGACGCTGGCACATGGTTCCTCTCCCCTTTTCCGGATGATGAGGTCGTATAATTGCCTACTATCAGTTGTAGATATTGACATTTTCTCGGATTCACCGAGATTATTTTAAAAACATTGCATTAGCGGGTTGTAGATGTTATTGTGTCATTGTCGAATTATTTCTCCCTGGCAGTTTTTTATTTATTTTTTTTATTTTATTTAATTTTTGTCTCTTTTTTATGTTTGTTATCGGTATCAAGCTATTGTAATATTGTTTAATTTACTCATTGTTGTTTGAGAAAAATTGAATATTAGTTTTTTATACTTGAATACTTGTTATATATATATATATATAGACCAGCATAAAATTAATAGCACATCATCACCAAGAGAAATAATGGACAATTATGTGAACTGCATCTTTGTAATTGGGTGATTTACCTGTAAAGTATGCATGTAAATTTAAAATAAATAAATAATAAATATATAAGTAGCCTAAGAAAAATTTTAATAAATATCTAGCCTTAGACAAGAAGCTGCAACAAACCGCAGTGTGAAGACGTCCCGAGGTCGTTGCTTCGTTTAAGATCGATGATAAGAAGGACTTCGACCCTCAACAAACAAAGCTGAGAGGAGCTGCTTCTGTGGGGGGGGGGTAGCATAGGGGAGTAGGAGAGAAGTGGGGGGTAAACACAAGGGGTGCGATCGCATGTCCACTATGTATCGACTCGAATCGCTGCTTGTCGTGCGACTTTGCTTAGGGATGAATATTAATGTGGAAAGGAAGAAAGAAAGAAAATACTTTGATTTCTCAAACTAGAAAGTGTAAGGTATACTTTTACATGTGAATAGATGTGGGTCACAGGTACAGGGTTAAAAAACATGCAAAAACAATACCGTACCGAGCTGTAACATTTCTATGTGCGATTGAAAAATATTACTTTCCTCCAAAGTCATTAATTAATTCATTTATCAAATCAAGTCAAAAATCGGTTTATTTCCTTCAAATAAAAACAAAATATATACATCTTATATGGTAAGAAATAATAAGTCCTACATAGGTCAAAAATGACCTGTTTGTAGAACTGAGTCTCTTCAGCAGTGTTGCACTATTCACATAAAAATATGTATATATGAGCACATTCTTAGGAAATTAAAATAACAAACTAAAAATTAATAATTAAAGGGACAGATAGTTAAAATACAAAAGAAATTTTACTAAAAAATAACAAATAAACTAACAAAAATGGAATTATTATGCAAGCTCCTTTTAAATTTTTTACTTCTTGCATAATTAGAAGCTGAATAATAATCAGAGCTCACAGCTAGGGCTTGACTTTGATGGGCGCGGCAGTATTCGAGGGTCTCGTCAAGTAGTGTCATAGATAGAAGTCAGTAGTTGGTCAGAGTTGAGTGAGCCTATCTCTAAGAGCCATGCTGTTACCCGTCTCTTGTACGCATCACTTTCGTTAATCCCTTACATCTCAACTGAAAACAATAGACAACCAGCAAAAACGGTACTAAAACGTATAAAAAACTTTCTATAGAATGCTGTATGTCAAGTTCATGTATATTAATCGAAGTACACTTTATACTTTGTACTTTTCTTGAAATGGCGACCTACCCAGGTATCAGGAAGGTATTTTAAGCCAAGTATGAATGCCACTGGGGGCTGTCTCTTGATTACGTAACGCCTCTAGAGGGAGGGGGGAGATTCGGCAACGTTATGTACTGTAACGGAGAAGGAGGCTATTATGCCAATAATAAAGTTAGTTGAGGAAATACGATTTTGAAAAAAAACTTAAAAATGTGAGCATACTATTTATGATTTTGGGGGATAGGGAGCAATAGCACAGCGTTACGTAATTTTTAGGGGGGTAGTACGTGTCTCCGTTACAAGTCCGTCAAGAAGGAAAAGGTCTGAAAAGGTCAATTTAGCGTTACGTAAACAGATGGCCCCCTTTACAACTGTCACTAGGGTTGTTATCATGTTTTCATACTAAAAAATAAACATAAATAGACCTTAACAATACCCTTTCAAACAACTCATCAGAGACCAATGTGTTCAGACGTGTCAAGTCTCTCGGGGGGCGTTAGTAGTCAGCAAAGCCCAATTGAATCCAATGAATGTCTTTTATTTAGGGCTATAAATAGCCCAGACTCGATCACTTGTCGCACAAATCTTGTTAAACTATTCTTGGCCCCTCCAATTGATTCTACGGGAATCGTAAACACTTTGGCGATCTTTTTTTCTCTTGATTTTTTAAACATTTTATGAAGCTTTATTGAAACGCCTACGATAATAAACAA
Organism: Flexamia atlantica; assembly: GCA_035578135.1. NCBI lineage: Eukaryota > Metazoa > Arthropoda > Insecta > Hemiptera > Cicadellidae > Flexamia > Flexamia atlantica. The sequence goes on along the minus strand of JAQJVK010000023.1, from coordinate 5,578,129 downwards.
AATTTCAACTGACGCTAGATTTGTGTTTCGTTAACCAGTATAATATAAAACTATAATTATGTATTTTTATTTTTATGATCTTTGACGTAGGCTTGGCTTTATAATTTAAATATATATTTTATATATATATATATATATATATATATATTTATTTATTTATTTATTTATTTTAAATGTACTGTATAGGCCTATACTGTTATATTTAAATATATATTTACATTAATATTTCAATATATATTTTTATTTTTACTTATATATTTACCTTATAATATAAATAAGTGTGTCTTTTTCAGGTATGTTAATCCTGTCACTTAAAGATTTAAGGTAAACTGTAAGTACAATTTTTGTTCATCTTTATCTTTTATAATTGACTGATCTTGAATGTGGGCTATATTTATGTTAATAGGTTATCATTTAAAAATATCAAGCTTACTATTCCATTGCAACCCATCAATCGACTAGACATAAAAATAGAGTACAATCAATTTAATCGTGTAAATTAAGTATGGAAACAAATCTGTATTTTTACAACCGAATGAGATGGAGATATTTTGTTTGTGGCGTTGGTTGTTAACCTAGGTTCCGGATTTTTTACATCAAAAATTCTTTTTCATCCCCCTCACAGGGGCTATAAAATGAGGGATGACTCAATGTGGCTGCTATGGCAGGCATTAAATATTTTGAAAGGTGAAATGGGTATTTTTCACCCAATCAAATCTTTGAATGGCTGTCATTTTGGCTAGGGGTGATATATCGACTTTAAGTTTGCACCATTGCTTATGTCTTAACAAACCCTTCAAAATGAGGGGCCACTCGATAGTGGTTTGCATTTGAAATTTTGGGGCTACCAAAACAGGGTGTTTTGGGGGCTAAGGCAAAATCAGGAATGAGACAAAAACGTCCACTTTTCCATCTGATAATGGTATCCAGAGTTTAACTTGCCCAATTTAACCCGCTTAAAAGTTAAATTTAGGTATCCATAGTTAATCTCGTGTGTTTATCTCAAAATTTCAAATGGCCGCCATTTGGGTTAGGGTTGAGGTATCGACCTCGGGTTGGTGCCATTTTATTTGTTTTGACAAACCCCTTAAAATGAGGGGTCACTCAATAGGGGTTTCTATTTGAAAAAATTAAGTTACCCCTTACCACCCACCCTGTGAGGGGTATGAAAAAAAATCTTCGATGTAAAAAATCCGGAACCTAGGTTAACAACCAACGCCACAAAACAAAATATCTCTACCTCCTTCGGTTGAAAAAGTACAGATTTGTTTCCATACTTAATTTACACACTGTATAAAGTTTTTAATAGCAACTAAACCCTTTAACACAATTTTTATGAAACGGTTTGGTTAGTAATAAAATAATAAAACTATTAATTAGATTTACAATCATGTTTTAAGTCAAAAAATATATAAACCTATCCAATATAAAACCCATCACTTTTTACAGCAAGATTTTTTAAGTAAAACTGTTCGTTAAGAGATAAATAGTGTTTTTTTAACAGGTACTATGTATCAGCTTTAATTATTAGGCTTTACAGTTAAAGACAGTTGTATTCGGCAAAACTTCTGATCAATGATGAATAATCAAAGCCCCACTTGGAGATGTCAAGTGTCACCTTTATTAAAAGTAACAAGAAGTTTTCAGGTGGAACATCGCAAATGTTTGTCTTAGGACTCTTATAATTAGAAATCTCCTTGAATAACTCTAACTCATCGCTTGAGTTTTTTTAGTGAAAATATGTTCATTGCTACGATTTTTGTACAGTACAGGGCTTACAAGAGTAGAACTGTTTTATGAAATAACTAAGCATAAGGAGGTATTACCAACATACTCGTGCTAGGTAGGTTGTTAAGTACAATTCTTCGTTAAACATTAAAAGATCATTAAAAAAGAAAGGTCGTGTTTAAATTAAACAAGAGTTAATAAAATTTTTCGTAAAACAACCGATAAAATTTGATAACAGAGAAGCCATTTTATTTTGCATTTAATTAATTCATCAGAGGAAAATCACCAGTAGTTTAACTAAATGGCTGGGTTGGTTTTTCTTAAATTATCTTTAGAAGAATGAATTTACTGGTTTTCTTGAAAAACATGTTCTTTCACTCTTAGTGTCGTGTTTTTAGAAACTTGACATTTGTTCAAAATTTACGGTCGTGAATGGGATATTTTCTAATAACATTTCTGCAAATTATACACTTTTAATAAAACTAATCTATTATAATATAATGTTAGCAATATTTACAAAAATTAGGAAATCTGCGATCCTCACTGATTTAGCCTCACATCCAAGGTCATTACAGATTCATATAGTTTTTTTGTAAAGTTAATTAAATATAAATCATTGGAATAGACATATTTGGCAGATATAATTGTTTCAAACGGATTATTTGTTTTAAAAGTATGAATTTAAAACGTTACTACTTCACAGTTATTCTCTTGGCGTTTTTGCTGCATGATGCATAGACTATGGCTGTTCAGACGTGTTATAATAAGCATGAGGGTTAATGAGTAAAACATTGAATATTTAAGCATAGCAAACAACCAAATGAGCCTGCTCAGTCTCCTTGTCTACACAATATGAACCAGAGACAAGAACGTTTTTTCTAAGTCTTTTTAAATAATAAAGCTGTTACTTCAAAAATAATTCCAACCAGCACATCAACTCGTGAAGATCCTAATCAAGCCCATTAATATTTTTTCTTTATATTTAAAGACATTCACATTGTTTATAAAACATGTCAATCAGAAAAATTACTTTTTAAGGAAAAAATACATGACCCGGTGAAACTTATGTTCATTGGTGCTCTGAGACATTGGTTCCTCAGAAACAAATATACCTTAGAGAGATAAAAATCACATTTGTTAATGCAAACAGATTTAATGGAATAATGTATTGTTATTTTCAGAATAAACTAAGTATTATTAATATGTAATTTAATTTATATTATTTATACTACATATTAATTGGGAAAAAATACTTATTCACAAAAAAATACTTGCACAGATAACCTCAACAAAAATAAAAACCTTCATTTTAAGATTTAAGAAATATTTTTAATTCAATAATAATCTATACGTTACTATATAAAGAAGATATAATTTATTCTTATTAGAGTTACAGTATCTAAAAATATTCATTAACTGAAAATAAAGTGATCGTTTACCAAACGTTTGCTTGTTTAAGAGACACGGTTTTAGAAAGTAAAGAGGATTTTACCCAGTGACCGCAGTCTGTCTGTAGAATTAGGGACGGCAACTCGATCAGTCTACAACACTGTAATTAATCGTGTTTTCCCCGACTGTGGCAAAATGTCGACCGTGCTACCATGTTCCGGGGACTCTAAACACAACATTGTCTACGTGGCGTGTCCTACAGGAAAGTTGTTTTACCAAATATATAACAACATTATACTGATAACGTAAGTAATTCAAGGTGCCTGATGTGTCCTAGTTTTTAATGGAAATCAAGATTTGAGGATAGTATTTTTTTCCAATTATATTATCCATCTATAATATTTAAAAAAGAAGTGTTTCAAGTACTATATTTTTTGAGTGGAGTAAACGCCGAAACTACCAAACTTTTTGGGCTGAACTTTTACTCAAAGGTAAAGATAATGAACCCTATGAACTAGACCTACTGAAATCTCTTCGAAGTTCACCCCGTATACTTGTTATCTATAAATTTTGAGTTAATTTTTCGGATTTTTGTTGCTTAAATTTGGTTTTCATAGAATAACAGCTAATTGCAGACTGTTCAAAACAATAAGGTATAGGAAAGAAGAAGAAAATTTGACATTGAACAGCTGATCATTGGAACAAATGCATAAATACTTTTTAAAATACCAGCAGCGATGTGGTAGTCCAGTGGCCACGTCTACGAATTACTACGCTGCAGGTTCGAGTTTAATTCATTATGGTGACAAGTACTTTTTAACTTACATCATAGCTTGTTTTATTTGGATGGACGTAATATTTTTTTAAGCTTAGTACAATTTAAGAAAATATGTTTAATTAAGTTTTTCATAACTTGTTCTTACTTGTTTGAACAAATTAATTTCATGTAGGAGATTGATTCATAAGAGGAGACTTAAGGAGAGTATTTCCTTATAGACAGTGCTATTATGTCAAGTTAGTATAATTCATTATAATTTCAAGATTTCTATCAGTCACGAATATATACTACTAGCTATTATTCTATTTGTAACCATGCATTCATTGATTTGTAATTTGTAACCAGGTGAATTTGCTACTATCTGTTGGTAATATGTTTAACTAACTTTAATAAATGTCAGTAATGTCAAATTTTCTTCTTCTCCTCTAGACCTCATCATTTTCAACAATCCGCAACTATCTGTTAGTGTCTCAATAGCACTTATTGTTATTTTTTCGGTTATTTATCTGGCCGTGAAAACGGCTAACGGGTACTTCAGATAGTCTTCTATATCAGAAGAAAACACCTACCGAAGTGCAAATTTTTATGTTTTTCAACAGCTGAGCTCGATCCCTATTGTCATTGTAAGAGAACGCATATCAGATCAAACGAGGATGAAATATAGCTGCGTGACGATAAATACCACTTTACTGTCACGCCCTCCCCCACCCCTGCTGCGTAAGGCTAATCGAGCCTTATAGTTTTGTAAAATCTTCAATCTTTCTCAGCTAGTTGACACATACACGTTTTTCAAATAATTTGTCACTGTCAGCGACGTAATTGTTTTGATAGACATTAACATAGACGTTAATGTTTCACCATAGTGATGCTATATAGATAAATAAATGCACAGGTCTTATAAATACACAAAAAATGTCTATCATACTAAACTAGCAATTATTTTATATCGGCTTCCAAAGACTTAAATTGGTTTAATCGGCTCGAACTATTTTTTTCATTTCGTTTTTATTATGAGGAGTTGATTTAATAAACTTACTGGGTGGATACAAGTTCAACGATCTCTTCTTCTGGGCAATATCCGCACTAGAACACAGAATTCCGCGTGAAATCCCGCAATGTCAAGACTTTTTCATTAGTTGGAGGTGTAACGATCTATTGATGGTTGATTTATAAAAAAAATTGGGCATTGTTAACCATTAATCATTAGCCAAATTAATTTTACAATCCTAAAAAACATGATTTATTGTTTAACATTTATATGAAGAGTGATTGGTTTAATTTTATTTAATTTTTTTTTACTATTAATGAATGTTATAAAGGGTTTTTCTAGGGGCATTATTTTACGTAATACGTGTTATAAAAAGTCTTAAACATTAAGTTGTAGTTTTGAGACATGTCTGAAAATTAAAATAACTTTCGAGGCTGTAATATTCAAAAATATATATTAAATTTTAGAACGAGGCGAAGACATACTTCAAACTTTTCTGTTTACGGTGTAGACGTCAAGGTTATAGAGTGTGTTGAGTTCTAGACGTTAATAAATTGCTATAATTCCTAAAATATGTACCCTGTACAATAAATTGTTCTCCACATGAAACTGTACCCTAATGGACATTTTTGGCCCGCTTTTTGGCAGTTTGGACCTCTGAAGCTGTTCCTGATTACATTACAAAAATCTCTAGCTTTGTCTTAAGATGATTCACATACAGAGAGAAACAAGTTGAATTATAACATTTGACAACAACCCTGAACAAATGATTACATAATGTCACTTTCTTAAATTACAATTTGGTATAATAATTATTGGAAAATGTCCGCGATGTATGCTCAAAGAAAAATTTAATAAATTGGTTTGAACGAATTTAGCAAGTTTTATTCCTTCATACGATTGACTACGCTTTTGGCTGTAGACCAGATACAGAGCAGGGAAGTGAGGTAGCCTTGTCGTGGGAGACGAACGTCCCCTCAGTTTGACGGAGAGCCACATCGGCTCCTCGTGCGTTTTAAAATAATTTGGAATCGTCGCCAAAATATTTTAGGAATGAGTGGTTTTCTACTTTTACATGTTAAACGTGTTTTTATGTGGATCGTTCATTGCCCTTTAAAAAACTTGGCTGTAATCGTGCAAAAAAAGTTTTTACTATTGTAGTTAAAAGGTGAATTATTACTTTAAACAAAAACCACATTATTGTGTTTTAAAAATAAGCATATCCAATTTATATTCTAAAACAACTTGTATTCTAAAATCCTAAAATATTAAAGATCCTAGTTCAGACATACTATCAAATTTATTCTAATGCGATATTATATGTAACATATAATAACATATATATATATATATGTTATATGTCCTATATTATATGTTGTATGTCATATATTATATGTTATATGCGATATGATATGCTTTGAAATTATATTTCAATGTCAACTTTTAAATTAAATGTCAAATTAATAGTTTACATAAAATATTCCAACCTAGATATACTGCCTCTCTATTGAATTTATCGTAAAACTTTGCTGAGTGTAACCCTTTGGAATTTTCTAAATATCCCTTCTTTTGCTACAAAAAAAGTATAGGACTGCATACAAAATGTCGTTATTCTACGTATTTTTTTTGTTTACTGAGAACTGATTGAAATTTAGTCTTTTTATACATAGGTAATCTTCAGCAACAACCACAAGTCAACAGAATAACTTGTTTATTCAAGGTAATAAACAATCTCCTCCCCGAACGCCGGAAACGGAAACCAATGCAGAACAGGAAACAGCATGGCCGCCGGAAACTGTGGAATAACCAATCAAAGAACTCGTCTACGATTTGATTTGGTTAAACCACTTCAATTCGAATCACAATGTATCATCTACAGCCCAACAGAAAAAATCTCATCATTGATTATGATTCTGCAATGTTTATTTGTCACTGTTAAAGTTGTATTGGATATTTTACTACAGTATAATAATTTTGTATCATTAGTTATTAGCATGGATTACTCATTTTGCACCCCTAAGTGAATTTGACATTACAAACTACGAGTCATTATATTATTAGAGTTTGGTTTTAAAATTAAAATAGTGAGGTAAATATTAAACCAAGTTGTAAAGAACATAGTTATAAACATTGTTGTACCTGAAAGATTGTTGTTGAAACATCTGATTCCTAATTTGAGAGGTAAAATACTGAATTTCTTACATTCTCGGCTGAACTTGTTTTAAAGAGTCTTTGACTCAAACGAGTACTGTAGAAGCCACGCCGCATAGCCTAGATTCCCCGCGTTCATTAAAACCACCCAGAGACATGGTTTCTTTGCCTTCCACAGCAACTATGTTTAATTTGTTATCATAACTACACAAAACCACAAAAATGTTATTTACAGTTTTAACATTTTTAGTTAGGATAGAATATTATGTTAGAAAGGCCGATTCATGGAATAATTTAGGCCGACCTTTATCATTAGTTTTTGTATAGCTGTAAAGTATACGTGTTTAAAACTAACATGAGGATTTTACTTAGCAAAGTCGAGCGTAAAAATAAATACATTTTAAACAAGGCTTTTCGCAGTTATCTGCTAAATATGGGTAAAAAAATTCAATAATCAAATACGCAAAAATGAAGCTAACAGAGTGTTTCTTGTTGAATGTAACGTATTTTTAAGGGAAATTAGCGTCGTTCTTATGGTACCAAAATTCGAGAGAGATTCTGAGGTACTGCAGACTATTTAAAATTCTTTTTAACAAACACAATGAAATATTTAAATTATTTTTAAATTAAATTAAGCACATTTGCATAAAAGTCATTGAAATAAACCAGCACTAATAACTCGGTAAGATCGGCTATATAAACCCATTCGCGTCTATTTTAATAACTATATATCTTTTATAAGGCTCTTCAAACAGCTCGGTCTGATATTAATATGAGACCGAATGAATGCAACACCTACTCGGTTCTGAAGGCGTCAGAAGTAGCGTTCAGGGGATTATCCCCTCTCAATGATTCCTTGAAGGATTCGTCTGCCTTTAAGCCTCACTCTTTCTCCGAACGGTACGTTGTTTTAAATTATAAGAGAAAAGAAAAATTAAAAATAAAATAATCCTACGATAATTATTTCCCTTTTCAAACCTTTAAGTTTGAATTTTTCCATCGGTCATTCAACCAATTCCTAGCATAAATTCCTTTCTCTCTAAGATACAATGCCTATTGACCCTGAACGCAATGTATTTTCTACAGGGTGTTCAAAAAATGTGGGGCAATAATTTACGTGGTGATTCCTTGGGTCAAAATAAGCAAAAACGTTTATATAAACATAGGTCCTAAAGTGCTTCCTTTTCCGTCTGTGTGTCTGTTTATGATTTTTACATATTTAATCATATCTCACGTACCACTTAACGTATCAAAATCAAACTTGGTATATGGATAACCACTATTAAGAACTATTTTTGTAATAAGTATCAAGTTTCTACTTTGTACCATTTCAAAATGGCGACTGTTTTTCGTTTTCAAAGCTAAATATCTTAAAATCCGTAAATTTTAGAAACATTATACAAGAGACAAAAATTAGCGAAATTTAATCTAATTAACGATTATATCTATATTATAACAATCGGACATCTGATAATAGAGACATTTTAAATTTTCCGAATAAAAACATGCAATTTTCAGACAGAATGTTCTAAGGAACCACGTATTTATGCAGAAAAGTTAAAATTTCTCCGTTACTAGTCGTCCAATTATTATAATCCTAATATCAGCATTAATTGGATTAAATTTAGCAACTCTTCTGTCTCTTGTATAATTTTTCTAAAATTTACAGATTTTAAGATATTTAGCTTTGAAAACGAAAAACAGTCGCCATTTTGAAATTATACTAAGTAGAAATTTGATACTTCTTACAAAAGTAGTTCTTAATAGTGGTTATCCATGTACTAGGTTTGATGTTGATACGTTAAGTGGTTCATAAGATATGATTAAATATGTAAAAATCATAAACAGACACACAGACGGAAAAGGAAGCACTTTAGGACCTATGTTTATATAAACTTTTTTGCTTATTTTGACCGAAGGAATCACTACGTAAATTATTGCCCCACATATTTTGAACGCCCTGTATACATTTTACAGGAATTATTAAAAAGCACTACTGTTTTTATTCCTCCGGGATATTCGTTCGGACATTAATAATAGAATTAACAATGTGACATATTGTAAGCGTGGTGTAGCTTCCCTACATTAAGTGGTGCGCCGGCAGGGGCGGAGTATGCAATAACGCTACAGCCCACAGGCGCAGTATGCAATATCACGGCAGCACCCACAGCATGGTAAATAGCTTTGCAGATTAAAATGTATCAAATATAATCTAAGGCTATATTTTGATATCAAAACAGTGCATTTTATGGCTGGAAGCATTTTTATTTTTCTGAAGAGTTCAATACATAGTTACATACATTGTGTTTTTTAGTATTAGTGTTTTCGACTGCTTTTTAAGTTCTCTGTTTTAGCTACGTTTTTGTCCAGGTTCTCTTAGCTGTGTGTGAATTAATCTTGTTATGTTCAAGGTTACTTTCCACCTGAACACAGGATCAGGTTTCAGATTCCGAAACTTCGTGGAACGTGGAACCTTGTTTTACTAATCAGTGACGGAAAATGTTCTCAATATCAAAATCAAAACATAAACTTACCATCGCTAACAATAAATTTCAAACAGTGAAACGAACGTGTCTTTAAATACGATAACTACATTTCGTCATGAAAATTCTGTTCTATAAAACTATTCATATTAAAATTCATTAGAGTGAGCTTAGTCTGAGTGTGAAGATTAGTTTTAAAATGTTCGTACTTTGGTAAAATATGGTTTATTACCTGGACAGAGAGCTATTATAATCTGGGAATAAACTGGGATTAGTAGTGTTTGTATAGTTAGCCTCGTTGAGCTTTAGTGCAATCGACATTGAACGACCAGTTGACCTTATTTTATGCGTTTATTTTTTGATTATCAGCAAATATTTCTGCATACAGTAGAAAATGTAATGTACCATAATCTTTTATTTTTACATAACTTAGACTATTTTGCCTTAATTTTTCAAAACACTGAATATACAATTTGACATAATTGATTACAGAATAAATTGAATATGATTTTCAGCTCTTTTTGCGGAATTGGCGGGCGAGTGAATGCGCTATTTTTTGAAATTATCGTAGGTAATCTGTGTTATGAAGGAATTACTTTTTTTCTAGACGAGCACCATGCTTCGAAGTTTCCTTCCATGCACTGCAGCTTAATTAGCTTATTGTGCACCCTAAATGTTACGGCATTATCACATAGCAAATTGCTATTTGTGATTGGCGAGATTCGACCCTGGACCCGGGGACCGAATTTAGCTATCTACCACCCACACCAGACAGCTCCCTTCAATCCATTATATGGTTACTTGTTTAGGTAAAGGCTCATTTACATGATAAAGTATATGCCGCAAGCCTATTAACGATCAATATCAGAACCGAGAAAGGCTCGTTGACTTTTACGAAATACCATGACAAAAGATCCCACTGAGCTTGCCACTTGGCTCAAAAAGAGATTATATTTTTATTACTGAGGCAATACCGAAAAGCTATGTTTACTTTTGTACGAGAAAAATTTCAGTATGATATTGCAGTATATCTTTAGCAGTTTTATTTGGGCTTTAAAACATTACCGGGGCAATATAAACAAGGGTATAAACAAGCAAGCTGAGAGTTCGGCTGACCAGAGCTATAGTAATAATTTTATTTGTTATGCAGTAAAATAAATTTTACCGGAAATTTTCTATTTTTTGTAAGTTCAAATGAAATTTTTTCACGGCATTAAAGAATCTTAAATCTGATCCCGTATCGTCGTGGAACTTTTATTTACAAATCAGTAATGGCTAAAGACCCCAAAAATCACATTAAAATAAACTTACCAACACAAACATTAACTAAAAAAATTTATAAGTGTACATTTACTCAGATTTATGAAAACTTGGTATTAAGGAAAACATTGGCAATCCAACAACACTATATGTTTTGTAAAAGAGAGTAACATGAAAGCCTTTTTTGAATTTTCCAGACAGCGACATGACTTACGTGTCGTGTAAAAACTGGATTCGAGTTAACACGACAGCTTCCATGTCGTGTAAAACCCGGAGTTTTTAAAATGGTTTTTATGCCGAGTGAAAACCGGACTCTAGTAAAAACTGCTACTTTTTTGTCGCGTCAATCCAGATTAAAGACGTTGATTTTTATGTCGTTTAAGAAACGGGGAGTCGAGAAAGAACGAAGACTTTTATGTCGTGTAAAACGAAACTTTTATGTCATGTAAAACGACGACTTTTATGACGTGTAAAACGGAGACTTTTATGTCGTGTAAAATCGAAGACTTTATGTCGTGTGAAAACGAGTCGAGAAAGAACGAAGACTTTTATGTCGTGTAAAAACTAAGACTTTTATGTCGTGTAAAAACGAAGATTTTTATGTTGTGTAAATAAGAAGAATTTTATGTCGTGTAAATAAGAAGACTTTTATGTCGTGTAAAACGAAGACTTATGTCGCGTGCAAAAGAAGATTTTTATGTCGTGTAAAAACGAAGATTTTTATGTCGTGTAAAACCCGGAATCGAGTAAAAACTGCGAGAATCGGGCAGACGCGAGGCGCGAGGCGGGATTGTTAACTCGATTCTGAATCGGGCCAAATTGCCGATGACGTTCGGCGCCGAACACTTGGTAATCGGGTTACGGTGTTGAATCGACAACGGAGAGGGTGGAAGAGCACGTGTTAGCCCCAAATTTTTATTTGTTTATCTTTTTAAAACAAAAATAGAATCAAAACATTACGATATTACAACCTTGTCATGTGCTACAATATGTTACAATATGCAGTGTATTTCATTTACGAAGTCTTTATTCTGCACTCACAAATTCAAACTACAATGCTGATTAATATGTTTTGGGGGGAGCTTAAAACATATTGATAGGCTAAAGGTAGCTCGAAATGATTTTTTATGTATTATCATAAGAAAATGTAGAAGAGCTAGTGCTTTTCCGCCATTTCAATATTAAAAAATATTACCAAAACAGCACATGTTCGTTTTCTAAGTTTTCAGGTTTTTTTAGTAGAAGCGAAAACAGAGAAAATCATAGGCCCTTAGATTCATACACTAAAAGAAGAACAAGTGTTTCACTTTCAGATTGCCTAAGGTCAATAAGGCTGTTTTTCGTAATTCTTTGCAATACTAAGGCCCTAAGTATTATAATAAAACTCCTTCTAAAACTAAAAAAGTAAAACGATTAACTAATTTTGTAAAAAATCTACCACATCGATACTTTCAGTTCCAACCCACATAATTTAAATTATATACTTTCTTAAAAAAAAAGTTAGTTAGAGACGTTATTTTTTATGTTAGTTTTTGGGATCTAAAGTCCTTTTTAGTTTGTTTTTGTAGATGTAATCGATAATATCAATTTACTATACAGCTCAAATGTTTTTTATAAAAATTGTATCCGTAAGGGATGGTATTTTTTTATATTTTGATGTATTTTGAGCACAGTACATTTAAGTTAAGAATCCACAGTTGGCCATACATTTGTTTGTTGTGCTCGACTCAAGATGTTTAGTGCTACTTAATTCTGCTTATTCTTCAATACTGGCCACACTACTTGCAAAAGTGGTTAGTATAATATATCCATAATTTTTTTTTAAAGGTAACTCGTTATTTTTGGAAATATAATTCATTATTCCATTATTTCATATTCATATAGAAAATTTTTACCAAAAATATACATTGATCAGCAGGAAAAAAACAATGAACAGGCATAATCATCAGTGGCACACGTACCAAAATGTTAAATGTACAACGAAATGTAAAGTAAAATTTCTGTTTCACAGCAAGCTATTAATTTCAGCAGACACTGACGTTGTAATTTACTGACGTTCTGCCACCACTGGGAGTATCTACTGTCATGTCAGGAACTATTATATATCAAATTCTGAACCCACAATGCAACAAGGCTAAGTAACTAATCAGAAACGTATTTTTTATGAGGAAGATAGTGTGTTTTATTTAAGTTTTTATTACCAGTTTTATTTGTAATTTTCTTCATAAATAGGTTTTATTTTCCATCTCCTTTTGTAGTTATTTAAAATAACACTGAGTATAATATCATGATTTTTCGGTGATTAAAAAAATTATGGTATTTATTGTAAGTCGTTGGGACTGAATAATTGAGAACTGATCGAACTAAACTTTTAAAACTGTTAAAAACAGTTTTAGCTAAATTTTGATATTATAAAGACGAAAATACAGTTTTAGATTGTTCACATAAGTTAATACTAACAGGTACAGTTATCTTTTCTATAAATAAAAGTTAGATAAAATATTTTTATTTTCTACTAACATAACCTATTATGAAATGAAGGATGGTTTTCATAAAGGACTAAGTTATTCAGTTGATACATGAACGGTGCTCCTTTCACAGGCATTAAGGTTGGCTAAACTGATTTTAATGTATTTTTAAATGTAAAATTTGATGTAAATTTACCAGTATACATTTCAGAATTTTAAGAAAGGGCTAAAGCATGTACTTACGCCCCGGATATACCAGTTAGGGACCAGTACCTGTTATTGGAAATTTTGGTTGACAAGATTGCAATTAATAAGAGTCAGCCTTTGGATGTGAGGTTAAAACAACTTATATCCTTTAAATAACTGGTAATAATAAACTGGACATGTTCAATAAATCTTCCTTGAATTCATGGAGTACTTGTATTTTCATTTAATTGGTACAAAATTGTCCATACATTTATATGACATTAAACTCCTTAAATTTGTATTACTATATCAGTAATTGTACAACTCACTCCATCCCCACTATCGCCGTGCACCGGGGGCTCGTCTGAAAATTACCAAAATTTAATAATACAAGGTAACTAAAATAATTTAATCCCTATGTCTTTTACTTTCATTCAAAAGAAGAAAATTTAATAAATCTGACCTAATAATATACAATTCTGGTATAAAATAGTTACTTTGAAACATGTGCAAAATCCTTGCAAAATTATACATGAAAACTCTTTACACAAAAATCTCTCAAAGTACAAAATAATAAGTTGTTATGTTGAAATTAACCAAATTACATCACACTAAGCAAATTTTACATATTGGAAATTCAGAATAAACTATACATACAATATTTGATTCTTTCATTTATAAAACTAATATTATTTTAACTTACTTTTTCAACGAGCAGTGCTAATTTTGGGGAATAGTGCAAGAGTGAACTTTATCCTAGCTCCTAATTAATATTGCCTCCAAATCACAAGAATGCACAGGAGTGCCAACAGGTCAGTGATGAAAAGTAACAGTATTGTAACTGAATATAATATTTTATACACATGATTATTTTTAGCGAATTTCCCCTATAGGGAAGAAGCTATTACCGTAGGTCTCATGGTAGGACCTAAGCTCGGGACCACTATAACTTTTCGTTTTGGGGCCCCCAGAAGCAAAAAACACTATTCGTTCGAATTTATATATATCTATGTGTCTGTTAGCACGATAGCGGCCGCAAAAATGGTCCGATCTTTATGAAATTTGGTACGTACATGTAAAGTGGTAATCAATTGGACGAGTTCGTGAACCAGCCCGATCGGACACCGGAAGGGGGGGGGTAAAGGGGGATAAACCCCCCCAAAAATGGGTTTTTTGAGTTTTTCACATAGAAAAATAAAATTTATCGAATTTTTGTGGGCACCATTGAATTCAGCTCAAAAAAACAAACAATTTAGTAATTTGAATCACTGCTCTATGTCCATTGGTTACTGAGATATTGAAAGTGGTAAACACAGTACGTTGTCCCAATGTTAACCTTATGGGAAGTAAGAAAAATTCTAAATCTCGATTATTTCTCAACATATCTTGTTAAAACTTGGTAAATAGCTTCTTCTAGTTCAGATCTACTAAATATTGAATTAAAACCACCCAGTTTTAATATTCCTGTAGCAGCAAACCTGCATACTCATTCCCCATGTTATTCTTATGGAGCTTACCAAAATATGTCAAATCTTGCTATGTTGGATTGAAATATGTTGTTTTGCATTTGAAATTCGCTGAGTATGCAGGTCTGCTGCAACGGGGGGTATTTTGATTTTTCTTTAACCTGGTTTTACCTTTATTCGGTTTTAAAATAATTCAAAATTAAATTTAATACATTAAATCAGTACAAGCATTACTAAATTACTAAAGAGATAAATGTTAGCAAACAGTAACAGTAGCGCTATACGTCGCCACCAAACCAAATTCAATACGGTTTGCTTACAGTTAAACATATTGTCGTTGTTTAAAATAGTTCGAAAGGTTAACCACATATTGCAGCACTTTTAGAAAAAAAATCCTCAAAAGCGTTTGCAAGCGAAACTGCAACAAAATAATCTAGTTACCTTGGTTGTACTTGGGGGTTTCAATGTAAGCTGAACCGAGGAGAGTAATAACAACACGCCCTAAAACCTATCATTTTTTTGAAAGTTAAATATATCGTTATTTGGCCCATAAACTACACACTCATAAATCACGTTTTTTAATTGCTTCGCTCCTCCATGATAGTTGAAAGTAAATCCATTCTTTTGTTCATATAAAACAAAAGTACAAAATGTCATTTATATATTGCCGAAATGTCCACATTTTTGTGTGATTATTCATTTTGTTTGTGTATACTCCTCCACGTTATTTAAAGCAAATTTATTCCTTTGTTTAAACAACACAACGGAAAATACAATATGCCAAAATGCCATTCTTTTGTCAGGGGTTGTGTATTTGCCGGAGTGTTTTTGCCTTGTAAGCTACTTACTGTATATAACTTATTTAAATTAAGATAAAACAATACACAGCACATGTTAAGTGTGATCTTAACTTTTGGAAATAAGGAAATTTTTGATATTCAAAATATAAAAGACCACTTTTATTCTATTTTAGAATATTATTTTTCGTTATAACTACGTTATTAATCAACTATCAGGTTTATGTTTAGGAGTATGCTACCATAAGGTGTAGAACACTATAAATTAATCTTCTTTATACAATACATTTTTGAAGTCTTAACTTCACCATCCGATCATTTACAGGTGACCCAAAAGAAAATGATGACGCGGTAGTGAATCTGCATTACATTTATCATTATCCTTTGTTTTTTATATTGCTATAGCCATTTTTCCGTAGTATGTTTTGATTTTGATTTAGCAGACATTTGCGAGTCAGTAAAAACAAGTTTCACGGCGTTTTATTTCATTATGATGACGACATTTTTGTTTAAACAGTGATGAAAAATGTCAGCAAACCTTGAAGTATAAGCTCAAAATTATTACCAATTGATTTCAAACAAAGATGTTGCGTTGTACCTAGACCAAGGATAAACCGTGCCCTTTCAGTAAGTCCAACTCGAAATCCATCACAAAGAATAGTAATTAATAGCACAAAATTGGATGAACCTTATGTCTTTTAGGGTCTATCCTAGAACGTTTCTGCATTGTCAGTTTGTTCCTATGGCTGCCCATTGTTGGTACAACTATACAGATATTTTCTAGAGGTAATATAAGTTAGATTAATAACACCATGAAAAAGTTAAGCAACGGGTTTGTTAAATTTAAAAAATAACACTCGAAATTTCATTTTTATTTATTGTAGGCCTAAACGTATTTGTATTCGGTTATACAATTCTTAACCTAGTTTAAAACTACTTCACTTTGCAAATACCGTTTACGATAGGTTTGATAAGGAATTGTAAAACTGACCACAAATGTTTACTACCCTAATTAATACCAATTAGACTCACGTTCAGAAGTAATTATTAAAACATTAAAACTTAGTTACTATAGGAAATACCCCCGTTGCAGCAGACCTGCATAATCAGCGAATTTCTAATGCAAAACGGTATATTTTAATCTAACAAGCGAGATTTGACATGTTTTTGTAAGCTCCATAAGATTAACCTGGGAAATGAGTATGCAGGTTTACTGCTACAGGTACAGTATGTTTAAACTGGTTGGTTTTAATTCAATATTTAGTAGATCTAAACTAGAAGAAGCCATTTACCAAGTTTTATCAAGATATGTTGAGAAATAAACGAGATATAGAATTCTACTTATTTACCATAAGGTTAACATTGGAACAACGTACTGTGTTTACCATTTTCAATATCTCGGTAACCAATGGACATAGAGCAGTGATTCAAAATACTAAATTGTTTGATCTTTTGAGCTGGATTCAATGGTGCCAACAAAAATTTGATAAATTTTATTTTTCTATATAAAAAGCTCAAAAACCCATTTTTGAGGGGGTTTATCCCTCTTTACCCCCCCTTCCGGTGGTCCGATCGGGCTGGTTCACGAACTGGTCCAATCGATTACCACTTTACATGTCTGTACCAAATTTTATCAAAATCGGACCATTTTTACGGCCGCTATCGTGCTAACAGACACATATATATATATAGATATATAGACATATAGTTATATATACCTAAACATTCGAACGAATGGTGTTTTTTGCTTCTGGGGGTTGCAAAATGAAAGGTTATCATGGTCTGGGGCTTAGGTCTTACCATGAGACCTACGGTGATAGCTTCTTCCCTATAGGGGAAATTCGCTAAAAATAAAAAATTAGAGGACGTTTTAAAAAAGACCCAAAATCTTTAAAAAATTATTAAAGATTTTCTTTGGTTGATTGTGCGATGGATAGATCAGATCTCCGATTGACCTACAAATTAGGAGGCCCGCCCCCGAGTGGGGGATGGTTGGCAAATTGCTCCGCCCGCCGGGTTGTCGATCAGGGCCTCTGAAGGAACATCCAATAATCTCAAGTGTTTTTTATTCTCACGAGACTCCTTGAAGGTATATTGAAACTGAAATTCACTTTTACATTTGCCAAATAAACATCGTTATTTAAGTCGTCAATCGTTATTTTAATTCCACCTTAAATAACGTTCGTTTGTAGGAAATACTAAGATTAAAATAGTTATTTTAGAATTATTCGTTTTCATTAAAAAATATATATATGACATTTTGATTGACAATTCATTCCTTGAAATTCAAGTATATATGATTTTTTTAAGTTGACGTCAATAGGATTTGACGCTTATGTCAAACACAAGTAAAAAAACGACAAATTCTTAATTGTTTTAATTTTGAAACAACGTAACAGTGAGTAAAAAAATATTGGTTTCTCATCATATAAACAAAAGCGATTGAACTGTATTTTTTTATTTTAGGACAAGTGGCACCAATTATTTTTCATTGTTTTGACGAATTAATATCGTTATCTCTTTACCGGACCACAATATCCGTTTCGAAACCGCTTTTGTTTCAAAACACTTAAGCTTCAACATGTTCCTCAAAAGGTATACTCTTTAGTCATGTCTCCAAAAAAATTTCCACAGTATATGAAATCATAAAATATTCGTTTATCAATCGTTTTAAGACAATGAAAAATGGTACATTACCTCTTTTTACAACAAAAGAAATATTTAAAAACTCCTTAGCAGTTTTTATATTTTTTTCTGTAGCACTTCTATTTTTTCTTATAAACAGAGTATCATATTTTTATTTGTGTGTATCTAGCAATTTTACCTTCCTACCAAATAAATCTTGTTCATATTCACAATGTCTATTATAAACTATTAATTACAAAAACCTAGCTATTACACATTTCTTGTACTCAAACCCCTCTACGACATGAATTAATCTCCCTAAAAAATTAATAAAGGTCTCACAGGTAAAACATTTAAAATTAGAACTTAAGAAAAAAGAGGATCGCTTGATTGGTTCGTATCACCGTCGTCCTACACCACTTCGCCGGTTTCTGAAAGGGCGTTTCCTTGTTGGCGCTGTGTGTTTGCGTGATCACAAACCGTTGATAACAACAAATAGGTTGCGATTTGTCCAATCATTACTGCCATTTTAATTTAGTACTCGGAACGGGGGTATTTATCGAAGTTATTGCGCTATTTTAGACCCTAGAATTGAATGCAAGTCATAATTGAAACCTATTTACTTTTCCCAATTAATAATAGTTTTTATATTAAATATGTAGACTGTATAAGTATTTTAGGAGTTAAAAAAAAATATATATATTTTTTTAAAACAATGTTTGTTTGTTGTGGGTAATATTATTTAAACTTTAACTTTAGCTGAAAATGTTATGATTACTTCTTAGATCAGTTTGTTCATAAACATAATACTATACTTTTTTAGGTTCTCATCAAGGATAATTTATTTATTTCAATTGCTGCTAACATGTCTATATTTTGTTATTAGTTGTATAAACACGGTTAATAATAAAATATTGGGAATGCCTAAACTAATTCCACTGTGTGATTTGGCTCATAAAATGCATTTGATACATGTATTCATATTTAGTGAAGATGTTTTGAGCTTGAATTTATGAGAAGTTGAAGTATGTAGTTGTTAAATATATTCGTTTATTTAATGTATTTTTCATTATAATATAGACATATATGAATAACAATATTATTTTATAATTTAATGCCTTAACTTCCATATATTGTTGGGCTAACAATAAAGGTTTATTAGGGTTTTGGGCAATAACAAAGTCTTATAAATATTTATATTGAAACACACTATAAATTTGAAACGATTAAAATATATTCATATTAAATTTAGTTAGAAACTTTGGAGGGACAAAAATAAGATTTCCCGCCTCAAGAGAGCATGTGCTGCAACTGCAAACCAAGGGCCATACATGTTTAAACCAAGAGCAACTGCAGGTCTCAGGGCAGCCGTTGTAGGTAGACCCTCCATCTTCTTTGCCCTCAACCTTTTCCGGATAAATATATATTCTTCGCTTTAGATGTATTTAGAGTTTTTCATATATTCATATTTTTAATTGGGCCTTAAACATATTGTGGAAGTAATGTCTGGTTAACTTTTAGAAGTCTCCTTTGTATTAAATGTTGTATCTTTAAAATCTAAATTTGTTTTTAAGTTACCTTATTATTGATTCATTGACTTTTGAAAATACAGCTTCATTTCACATGGGCTAATTGATTTTTGTATCCATGATTCATCTAGGGGTTTCTTATGAAATTGCAAGGAATGAAGCGTAATGCACCATTACTTTTATCTTCGTTTTTTATATTGAGGAAAGCTATATTGTAGGCCTATACTTATTATTATTAAAGGAATTTTGTGTCTACGTTCGTGTGTTGTTCCGAGTAAAATCACTATCTACTCCAAACTTATTAGGCTGAAATGTTGCAGAAATGTAGATCATGTGCCCGGCCAAAACAAAAGCTTTTTACGTCCTTAGAATCCCCCAAGCTGCGGGTCTCAAGCTTCTTATGTACATAATTTGTGCTAATTTTTGGGATTTTGTTGGTTCAGGATTTAGTTTTCACGGGAACTGATGCTACTTTTCAAGTTATTTATTGGAAGTAAATTATGAAATACCTTACGACACTAAACAAAATATATTTTTATACATATTGAGCTTACGTACAGATCATTATATCCGAAGGTGGGAGGTGGCTTTTTTCCTTGCCATATTCCACCTTTGTGTAAATTTACCGTCAAATATGTAAATAAAGTTTGATTATGAATATATTTCTAAATGTTTTAAGACGTTTTATGATTCAATCCCAGTAAATTAAGCAACACTAATAGTGCAAATGAATAAGTTATTAGTTATTTATCCGTCCATGCAAAGAATAGGTACAAAAGGTAGATGAGAAATAAAGATCGAAAAATTATTGCTATTTTAGCGAATTTCCCCTATAGGGAAGAAGCTATTACCGTAGGTCTCATGGTAAGACCTAAGCCTCAGACCATGATAACTTTTCGTTTTGCAACCCCCAGAAGCAACAAACACCATTCGTTCGAATTTTTAGATATATATATATATATCTATATATCTATATATATATCTATATATATATATATATATATATATATATATATATATATATATATATATATGTCTGTTAGCACGATAGCGGCCTTAAAAATGGTCCGATCTTGATCAAATTTGGTACAGACATGTAAAGTGGTGATCGATTGGACGAGTTCGTGAACCAGCCCGATCGGACCACCGGAAGGGGGGGGTAAAGGGGGATAAACCCCCCCAAAAATGGGTTTTTTGATCTTTTTACATAGAAAAATAAAATTTATCAAATTTTTGTTGGCACCATTGAATTCAGCTCAAAGAAACAAACAATTTAGTACTTTGAATCACTGCTCTATGTCCATTGGTTACCGAGATATTGAAAGTGGTAAACACAGTACGTTGTCCCAATGTTAACCTTATGGGAAATAAGTAAAATTCTATATCTCGTTTATTTCTTGACATATCTTGACAAAACTTGGTAAATGGCTCCTTCTAGTTCAGATCTACTAAATATTGAATCAAAACCAACAAGTTTAAACATACCTGTAGCAGCAAACCTGCATACTCATTCCCCATGTTAATCTTATGGAGCTTACAAAAACATGTCAAATCTCGCTATGTTAGATTATAATATATTGTTTTGCATTTGAAATTCGCTGAGTATGCAGGTCTGCTGCAACGGGGGTATTTAAACCTTCATATAGATATGGAATAGTGCACATCACTCTGAGGAAGAAACCTCAAGAGTGTTTAGGAATGAAGGTTTTTAATAAAAACTTAAACGAGCGAAAATTCCATTATAAAAGTTTTATTAACAATCTTATCGTTTTTATTTCATCTTTCAAATGAAGAAAGGTTTTTTTAATACATTCCTTAGCGATAAAAAGAAACATCACTCGTGAAAATTTATTCATCCAAACTAGATAAATTTCCAGGTAAAATACAGCGTTGATTTCATAGTGAATTATTCACTCAACAATTCACAAAGAGAGTTTCTATTAGAACATTTCATTCAAGCTCTATCCAATATTGGTCTTTTTGCACTTTTATCAACGGCATTTTGAAAGGTTTAAGCTTTTCTGTTTCCATTTTCTTTCTAAAATTTATTTTATTGTTCTATCCATCGTAAGCGATTATTTAATGTATCATTGTACCATTGTGTGATTTGATTTTGCTGGAACCAACTTCTGCTGGATTTCCATTATTAATCGTATCTATATCTATAAAAGGCAAATAAAATATATAGGAACTTTATGACTGTTAAACAATACCAATTAAAGGAATTAGGTCTGAGGAAGTTGTTAAATCTTGACATCATCATAAATAAATGTATTTATTTATTTATTTATTTTTATTTATTTATAAGACATAGCAAAACCGTACCGATGGTGAGTTTGGGTTGTGTCCAAGAACACGCGGATTGGCGTGGAACCCATCATGTTGGCGAAGCGAGTTGTTTTACGTTATGAAACCTGATGCTGATCGTTTAATGGAACCTATTACTGCTTAATAGGTCATTTGAGACCCTGTTCCTGTTAACAGAATAATGGATTTGGATAAAGTTATAGAATTTTTTTTTATTTTAACTCTGAATATGACATGGGTATGTAAAATAAAATGAAGCGTGCACCATAACCAACACAAAATGAAGGGGCCTCTTAGAGGTGCGATTTTAAAAATGAAAAGGAACATTGAAGTTAACTTTCATTGCCATAGCAGTGCACTTATTTATGAAAAGGTGGTATGCCATTTTTGTGATAAGAAATTAATTTTGACATATTGGCACTAGGGTGCCCAAATTTTTAACACACTTTTTTTAGCTAAGGGCGTATTCTTAATTGTGTCAGTCTGGTGTCTGACATGTTATATGATCTTGTTGAAATCAAATATCAATCAAATTTAAGTCAATTTCGTTAAGTTGAGGAACAAATGTTCCTCATCAATATTCGATACCGTTTATACCATTTACAAATACTGTACGGCGTCAAGACTGTCTTTGAAGAAATATGGGCCAATTACACCACCTGCTCAAATGTCTCACAAAACGGTGCGTACAAACACCACGCCGGCAGACTGTTTTCTGCCGAAATTAACCAAATTAATTAAAGCTAATTACCTACTTACTACTTACCAACTAACTTAATTCTTAACTTTCTTACCTACTTAATTCTAACTTCCTTACTTATTTACTTACTTAATTACTCAATTCTTCATTACTTATTCACTTACGTACTCACTTAATTATTTACTTACGTACTTACTTACCTACTTACTTACTTACTTGCCTACTTATTTACTTACTTACTTACTTACTTACTTTCTTACTTACTTACTTACATACTTACTTACTTACTTACTTACCTACTTACTATTTACGTAGATACTTACCTACTTCTTACTTACTTCTTACTTATCTACTTACTTCTTACTTATCTACTTACTTATTTACGTACTTACTTATTTAATCACTTGTTTGCTTACTTACTTACCTACCAACCTACTTTCTCACCTACCAACTTACCTACTTACTTCCTTTACTTACCTACCTACCTAATTACTTACTTACCTGCTTATTAATTTACTCACGTACTTACTTGGCTCACTTATTTACTTACTTCCTTATACACTTACTAACTTACTACCTCACTTTCTTACTTTCCTGCCTACCTACTTACTTAGGTGTTTTCCCACCTTGACTTGCTTAAAAAATCTGTTGTTACTCAAGAATTTGGACTATTAACTTTTGCTCACGACATAAATTTTCCTAATTATGATAAACAACTAATTTTAACAAGTCTTTCGAACAAATGTCTTTTTAGTGTTAACATTCTAATATCTAATAAATCTTAGCTCTACATGAAAAACGCAGAGTTAGTTTATAGTGTCAGGCCTAAAACTGATTTTATGAAATTTTTAAACAAAACTGCAAAGGTCAACATCGAATATTTCCTCCATAGAAATGTTGCAGTGCAGTATCATAACTGTAGTCTGGCCT
This sequence comes from Flexamia atlantica, assembly GCA_035578135.1. Classification (NCBI taxonomy): domain Eukaryota; kingdom Metazoa; phylum Arthropoda; class Insecta; order Hemiptera; family Cicadellidae; genus Flexamia; species Flexamia atlantica. Next base: position 5,554,344 of record JAQJVK010000023.1, on the reverse strand, counting down.
TGATCTGATCGCTATCAGTTCCACAATTCAGCACGCAAACGCCGTGGTGGCGTGTGCATTATGTTTACCGACAAAAACACTTTCAAACATTATTAAGTCAGGTAGGCTTAGGCTGACCCAGTTCAAACAGGTATTGACTTTATAATTTACAACGCATAGGTTTTAAAAAGGAGCTATTCGTCCAATTGTTCATTCCTTAAATACGAAAAGCCACAACTTTCGTAATTTCTGAAGAATTTTCGTCGATTTGAAAAGAAACAATATTTTATTCTTTAGATTTGGTCCAAAAAATCACGTTTACTCTGAAAACGAGCAACGGTAGGTCGTATAGTTGTTAAAATACGAACCAAACCGTTGGAAAAGATATTTCTTGAATAAATAAACGGTATCAGGAAACTGACACATACTTTCTCCCTTCAAGTCATTTAAAACCAGAAAATATATATAGTGAAATAAAACAAATTAACAATTAATTATCACACAAATATATACCAAATCTTATCAAAATCGGTTAGTAAACAACGCAGATATAGGTTTTTGAATATTTGCGAAAAGAACATTGGACAATGTACTGCGTTTACCGCCAAACTAAAATATCAATTATCTTTGCAACTAGTTGACGTAGACTAATGATTCAAAATACTAGATTGTTTAGTTTTTCAAGCCAAATTTAATGGTTGCAAGTATATTTTCTTTAAAAATTAGAGTTTTTGTGAAATTTGTAATATATGAATTTTTTAACACTTAAACCCCCATAACGTCTGAACCTGAATTTTTACAGACATGCGGGTGGTGTCATTTCGTTTGTCATCTTAAGCACTAAAAACCATGAAATTTTTATCAAAATAGTTAGAGCCGTTTTTGAGAAATTTGGGTTTTTGTCATTTTGTATGGGTTTTTATGGGGTAAATACCCTTAAAAATCAAAAAAATAAAAATATACCTGGAGATACTACGGCTTTATACCTACATGCCCAATTTCATGAAAATCGGACCACTGGTGTCGTCTCTAGCTTTGTTTACATCCACACACACATACATCCACACAGACAGACAGACACCACGCCAAAAACCACTTTTTTGGATTCAAGGAGCACTAAAACGACTTTAACAACTAACAACTCGAATTCGAAGATTTTGACGAAAACAATACTTTCTCCATATACTATGTATAGGGGGGAGAAAGTAAAAAAGTAAAAAATAAAATCAAGCTAAAAAACCTTGAATATTCTACAATCATATATCCGTGTTTTTCTTAGTTAGCGCTTCTCAGAAAAGCACGTCAGGGAAACTGACTCCAAGTCCTCCATACATTCGAGTAGTTGGTCGAAAAGCACCTTTGGATCAAGTGGCTCGTCCAAAATAGTCCAACGCTAAATACAAGCAACAGCCAGCCCAAAATACAAGAAAGTCCAATTCAAAATACATTCTAGACCTACTCTAACAAGCAACAGCCAGCCCAAAATACAAGAAAGTCCAATTCAAAATACATTCTAGACCTACTCTAACAAGCAACAGCCAGCCCAAAATACAAGAAAGTCCAATTCAAAATACATTCTAGACCTACTCTAACAAGCTACAGCGGTAACGTCGAACCATTTAATCCCAACGTGTCACTGCACGTTGGGAAGGGCTCATACACAATCGAACACTCTGTCGAGTACTCTACAGTTCGACAATCTGTTCGATCATTCACAATCGAAAATTCTGACGATTACTCAACAGTTCGATAATCTGTTCGATCATTCACAATCGAACACTCTGTCGAGTCTTCAACAGTTCGACAATCTGTCCGATCATTCACAATCGAACACTCTGTCGAGTACTCTACAGTTCGACAATCTGTTCGATCATACACTATCGAACACTCTGTCGAGAACTCAACAGTTCGACAATCTGTTCGATCATTCACAATCGAACATTCTGTCGAGCAGTCAACAATTTGACAATCTGCTCGTAGTCCAGTCATTTTAGAAGAAAAAACCCGGTTTTCAAAAAAATCGGGTAACCAAGTGGGACTTTTTACCATATGTTCCTTGATATATTACCTTTGAAACCCCATCACTTTTTCGAAAATAAAACTTGTGCTCAAGCCGCCATCTTGGAAAATGGCGACCAAAATATAGTTTTTGAGCTATATCATGATTACTATTAAGTTTAGAAAACAACTTCTTATACAAAAATTGCTTAGTTTGAAAAGGCCTACAACTTTTATATTTAACATATTGTTGTACAACAATTAATAAAGCCGCCATCTTAGAAAATGGTGGCCAAATATGTTTTTCTTGGAATTTTCAACATGAAAATTTAAAATAGCCAAATTTTAGTTGGCATCATTAGAATCAGCTTGAAAAATCAAACAATTTCGTTTTTTGAATCACTGATTTATGTCCACTGGTTACCAAGATATTGAAAATAGTAAACAGAGTGTGTTGTCCCTATATTATCCTTATGGGAATGAGAAAAAATCGATATCTCGCTCATTTCTTGATTTACATTAATACAACTTTGTGAGCGGCTTCTTTTAGTTGAGATATATTCGTTTATGGCTTAAAATAATCTATTTTTGCGTTTCCGTGGCAGCAAACCTGCGTGCTCATATACCATGTTATTGTTATGGAGAATATTTTATCATTCTTATTTATGAGTTTATGTTTATATTATTTAATACTAGGCTTCATCGTATGTTGGAGTTTGTATTTACATACGTTGAAGCATCATTTAAAGTACTTATCGTTAGTAGAAGACGTTATGTAAATTTGCTAAAATATTCTCCAAAAGAATAACGTGGTATATGAGCATGCAGTTTACATTTTTTTATAAATATGTGAAATACAAACGTTATAGGTCTTTCCAAACCAAACAACTTTTGTATTTAGTTTGCTGATGTAAATTCAATACTAAAAAAGTCCCAGTCAAAAAACTGTTATTGGCGGCCATTTCTCCAAGATGGAGCCTATATTTGTGAGTTTGCAATAATAAAGTAAATATAAAAGTTGTAGATCATTAAAATCTCAGCAAATTTTCTTCAGTAACCTTTGTAGTAAGATTAACAATTAAGCTGCACCAGCCAAAAAATACTATCTGGCAGCCATTTTCCAATATGGCGGCTCCATCAATTGTTGTACAACAATATGTTAAATATAAAAGTTATAGGCCTTTTCAAACCAAGTAACTTTTGTATAAGAAGTTGTTTTCTAAACTTAATAGTAATCATGATATAGCTCAAAAACTATATTTTGGCCGCCATTTTCCAAGATGGCGGCTTGAGCACAAGTTTTATTTTCGAAAAAGTGATGGGGTTACAAAGGTAACATATCAAGGAACATATGGTAAAAAGTCCCACTTGGTTACCCGATTTTTTGAAAAATATTTAAAATGACTGGTCTATCGATCAGACGCAATCGAACACTGTCGAGCACTCAACAGTTCGACAATATGTTCGATCATGTCTCTTAGGGTAAATTTTTCTCGCGATAGCCAAGTTTTAATCACCCCCCCCCCAAATACGAGATTCCTTCGGAAAACCTAAAGCTAAACGATCCGTCAATTATGTCCAAATAACCGCACGCCCCGTGACAGGCCCTTTTGTCATGTTCAAAAGTTTTCAAAAGTTTTAATCTTCTGATTTCCATCAAACTATCAAATTTGTTCACAAACACTCTGCTACATAATAACAGTTCCCTTGTTAATCTCAGCTGCCTCTCCTAACACTTTGCTCATTTAACAATCTGACTACTTTTGTGATCTAATCATTGTTTTACAATCCGACAATTATATGAAGTTTTCATTAGATATTTGTTATGATTTACTTACTACAAGTCCAATAAATAGATGGCTTTCTGACTAGTTCATTCCGGTATATATCAACAATAGGTACGTAAATATAAATTGTGATTGTTTTTGGTAAGTCTAGCTGTCTAAAATGACTTGCTTCATGAATACCTTGGAGGGGAGAAATCCTTGTTCCCTTAGGAAGTTTGATCCCCGGCGGGGCTTGGATCTCCAGTCATATCCGAGCCTCGAGGGATATCACTTAATCACTTAATCACCTAATCACTTTAATAAGACAGGTACCTCATGGAGGACGTTACCCTGAATATGATTGAAGGATGAGTGTGATGATCGTGATGATAGTGGCGCGATCTTGTAGCCTTGTTACTAACTAAGGTTGGCATGTTCCTTAGACAGGATTGTTAATTAATAGCCCAACAACCAATGGCAGCTGGATCCAGAAACAACCCTTCAAAAAGCTACTAACTTTTCTCGGGATCGATCCGGCTACCTACAAGTTTGTAGGCGGGCACTATAACCACTACACCAACCAGCCCTGTCCGACTTGTCCGTATCGGATGGGATGGGGGACCTTTACCTGATGGGCTCCTTGAGTCTTCCGGTCTCGAGGTTAAATCTTCCTCGGTGAGACTCTCCACTGCAGCATGGAGAGCTCCTGGGTGGCGGTCCGTGTCTGAAGGTCGTCAGGTTGAGCCGTTCATGGGGGGACACGGAGGACCCCAGAAGAAAGGTTGAGAATTCTTCTCTCTTCCTACAAGGGTGAGGCTGACTGACCACGTCATGCCATTCCCCCTCCTGCATTTTCTTCCGTAAGCTTCACAATATCCCAAAGAGAGACGTGCTCAACGGAGAGTTCTAGGACTTTCATTCCTTCTAAATCTACCAACATATCAATTCCCTCCAAAGTCTAACAGTCTAACATATCAATTTTATAATATACTTAGACTGTTAGACTTTGGAGGGATGAAAGCCTCAGCTTACTCAGCTAGGCAAGTTTACCTAGGGATATTTTCCAGCTTACGGAGGCAAAGAATTATCAGGATGGGAAAGTATATGGTCAGTCAGCCTCAGTGAAATATTTCCAACCCATCCTGCTGGCTCCTCTGTGGAGGAGTCACCCTCAAACCCGAGTTCTTCTAAGCACTCCCAGACAAGGACCACCCACCATGGAAGCTTTCCTAGTTGTGAAGAGCCTAATCCAGGTTCGTTATCCCTCTAGATAAGAAGACGACTCGGAGTTTGACGTGTAAGGTCCCTCATTCCCTCCCAGATTGGCAAGCCAGGATGGTCCACATCTCCCTCCAGGTCTTAGGCCTGACTGGGTATCCAGGCCCAGCCAGGAATCAATGTTTCCAGTGATTCGAGGAGGAACCAAGGTGAACAGAAAGCAGGTCAATCCGGACGGACAAAAGACTTTCCAGTATAGTTACAGCTTCTAAATACTGTACCCATTGTCGACCTCTATACTGCTATATACCGGTCAGATAGCCATCTGGGGCCTATGTATCCACCATATAGCTCAGGTATGTGTAAAACTCTCCAGAGTCATCTACCTGTTAAGTAAACTGACTACCATCATAACCGTGTCTTATGTACCTCGCTCTATTTCAAAGCCACATCATCTGTGGCATTGTGCTCTGGGGTCATGCTCCCTCCGTACACGACATTCTACTCCTCCAAAAGAAAGTCCTGAGAATCATAACATCAGCAGGCCATAGAGACCATTGCAGGCCTATCTTTAGGGAACTTTATGTGCTCACGGTACACAGTCAGTACCTGCTGAATAGCTTAGTCCTTTTTAAGGAGAATGATTGTAAATTTTTAAGAAGAGAAAATTACCATGGTCATGGGACTCGTCAGGCACATAACCTCGATACACCAAGATGTCGACTCGGCAGTAAAATGAAAGCCCTTACTCTACTATAACAATATTTAATAAACTGCTATCTAATGTGCGAGCGTAGAGCGCCAAGGATTTTAAAACAACTCTACGCGAATGTCTAGTGGAAAGACCTCTCCACTCGCTAGACGAAATTTTGGAGGAGCCATTTTTCTACGCAAATGTCTAGTGGAAAGGCCTCTCTACTCGCTATATGAAATTTTGGAGGAGCCACTTTTCTACGCAAATGTCTAGTGGAAAGGCCTCTCTACTCGCTAGACGAAATTTTGGAGGAGCCACTTTTCTATGCAAATGTCTAGTGGAAAGGCCTCTCTACTCGCTAGACGAAATTTTGGAGGAGCCACTTTTCTATGCAAATGTCTAGTGGAAAGGCCTCTCTACTCGCTATATGAAATTTTGGAGGAGCCACTTTTCTACGCAAATGCCTAGTGGAAAGGCCTCTCTACTCGCTAGACGAAATTTTGGAGGAGCCACTTTTCTATGCAAATGTCTAGTGGAAAGGCCTCTCTACTCGCTAGACGAAATTTTGGAGGAGCCACTTTTCTATGCAAATGTCTAGTGGAAAGGCCTCTCTACTCGCTAGACGAAATTTTGGAGGAGCCACTTTTCGATGCAAATGTCTAGTGGAAAGGCCTCTCTACTCGCTTGACGAAATTTTGGAGGAGCCACTTTTCTATGCAAATGTCTAGTGGAAAGGCCTCTCTACTCGCTATATGAAATTTTGGAGGAGCCACTTTTCTACGCAAATGCCTAGTGGAAAGGCCTCTCTACTCGCTAGATGAAAGTTTGGGGGAGCCACTTTTCTACGCAAATGTCTAGTGGAAAGGCCTCTCTACTCACTATATGAAATTTTGGAGGAGCCACTTTTCTACGCAAATGTCTAGTGAAAAGGCCTCTCTACTCGCTAGACGAAATTTTGGAGGAGCCACTTTTCTATGCAAATGTCTAGTGGAAAGGCCTCTCTACTCGCTATATGAAATTTTGGAGGAGCCACTTTTCTACGCAAATGCCTAGTGGAAAGGCCTCTCTACTCGCTAGATGAAAGTTTGGGGGAGCCACTTTTCTACGCAAATGTCTAGTGGAAAGGCCTCTCTACTCGCTATATGAAATTTTGGAGGAGCCACTTTTCTACGCAAATGTCTAGTGAAAAGGCCTCTCTACTCGCTAGATGAAATTTTTGAGGAGCCACTTTTCTACGCAAATGTCTAGTGGAAAGGCCTCTCTACTCGCTAGATGAAATTTTGGGGGAGCCACTTTTCTACGCAAATGTCTAGTGGAAAGGCGTCTCTACTCGCTAGATGAAATTTTGGGGGAGCCACCTTTCTACGCAAATGTCTAGTGGAAAGGCCTCTCTACTCGTAGATGAAATTTTGGGGGAGCCACTTTTCTATGCAAATGTCTAGTGGAAAGGCCTCTCTACTCGCTAGCCGAAATTTTGGGGGAGCCACTTTTCTACGCAAATGTCTAGTGGAAAGGCTTCTCTACTCGCTAGACGAAATTTTGGAGGAGCCACTTTTCAGCTACCACCATCTTGTAAATAGTATTAAATATTACTTTCTTTTTAAATATGTGACGCAATCTCTCCGACTACGTCGGTCAGCGATTAAGAAGACAAGTATCAAGTAAGTAAGTAAGTATGATCGGGCTTTCATTCTTACAAATCTAACAATCTCTCCGTTTCCAGGCACTGTTCGAGCTAGAGCTGGCGGTGCACCAAGATGACGACTCGGCAGTACAATGAAAGCCCTTACTCTACTATAGCATTATTTAATAAACTGCTATCTAATGTGCGAGCGTAGAGCGCCAAGGATTTTAAAACAACTCTACGCGAATGTCTAGTGGAAAGACCTCTCTACTCGCTAGACGAAATTTTGGAGGAGCCACTTTTCTATGCAAATGTCTAGTGGAAAGGCCTCTCTACTCGCTAGATGAAATTTTGGGGGAGCCACTTTTCTACTCAAATGTCTAGTGGAAAGGCCTCTCTACTCGCTATATGAAATTTTGGGGGAGCCACTTTTCTACGCAAATGTCTAGTGGAAAGGCCTTTCTACTCGCTAGATGAAATTTTGGAGGAGCCATTTTTCTACGCAAATGTCTAGTGGAAAGGCCTCTCTACTCGCTAGATGAAATTTTGAAGGAGCCACTTTTCTACACAAATGTCTAGTGGAAAGGCCTCTCTACTCGCTAGATGAAATTTTGGAGGAGCCACTTTTCTACGCAAATGTCTAGTGGAAAGGCCTCTCTACTCGCTATATGAAATTTTGGGGGAGCCACTTTTCTACGTAAATGTCTAGTGGAAAGGCCTCTCTACTCACTATATGAAATTTTGGGGGAGCCACTTTTCTACGCAAATGTCTAGTGGAAAGGCCTTTCTACTCGCTAGATGAAATTTTGGAGGAGCCATTTTTCTACGCAAATGTCTAGTGGAAAGGCCTCTCTACTCGCTAGATGAAATTTTGGAGGAGCCACTTTTCTACGCAAATGTCTAGTGGAAAGGCCTCTCTACTCGCTATATGAAATTTTGGAGGAGCCACTTTTCTACGCAAATGTCTAGTGGAAAGGCCTCTCTACTCGCTATATGAAATTTTTGGGGAGCCACTTTTCTACGCAAATGTCTAGTGGAAAGGCCTCTCTACTCGCTATATGAAATTTTTGGGGAGCCACTTTTCTACGCAAATGTCTAGTGGAAAGGCCTCTCTACTCGCTATATGAAATTTTGGAGGAGCCACTTTTCTACGCAAATGTCTAGTAGAAAGGCCTCTCTACTCGCTATATGAAATTTTGGAGGAGCCACTTTTCTACGCAAATGTCTAGTGGAAAGGCCCCTCTACTCGCTAGATGAAATTTTGGGGGAGCCACTTTTCTACGCAAATGTCTAGTGGAAAGGCCTCTCTACTCGCTATATGAAATTTTGGAGGAGCCACTTTTCTATGCAAATGTGTAGTGGAAAGGCCTCTCTACTCGCTATATGAAATTTTGGAGGAGCCACTTTTCTACGCAAATGTCTAGTGGAAAGGCCTCTCTACTCGCTATATGAAATTTTGGAGGAGCCACTTTTCTACGCAAATGTCTAGTGGAAAGGCCTCTCTACTCGCTAGTTGAAATTTTGGGGGAGCCACTTTTCAGCCAAATACCTCCATACCAAATAGTATTAAATATCAGTTTCTTTATAAATATGTGACGCAATCTATCCGACTACGTCGGTCAGCGATTAAGGAGTCAAGTATCAAGTAAGTAAGTAAGTATGATTGAGCTTTCATTCTTACAAATCTAACAATCTCTCCGTTTCCAGGCACTGTTCGAGCTAGAGCTGGCTGGCTGCAACGAGCTGACGGAGGCCGGACTGTGGGCCTGCCTCACCCCCAGGTAAGGATGGCCGAATACATTAGTATTATGTTTATCGTATTAGATGTGCAAAAGTAACCGATTTCCAAAGTATCTAATATGTGCTTCTGACCAATACTAATACATCTTCGCCTTATTCATTCTACACTCTACACCGATATAATTAATTCGACTTTCTGTTTCTTTCATCGCTTACGTCACAGATGAAGAACTATACAGATTGGCAACCTAATGCACTTTTGCGTGCCCGTTTTTTCGCGCGGCGTCAAGTTTGTTAGGTCGTTTTGCCGCACATATTGCATTGTTATCAAAGTTATTAATGGCTATATTTTTCTTTGGGACGTGAAGATTTTATATTGACGAAATTATACTTGATACCAATGCAATATGTGCGGCAAAACGACCTAACAAACTTGACGCCGCGCGAAAAAACGGGCACGCAAAAGTGCGTTGGGTTGCCAATCTGTATAGTTCTTCATCTGTGCTTACGTTAACAAAATAAAAGAGGTAATTTTCCTAATATGATTTAAAACTAATATGAGAATTATTTCATGTAATACAAATTGTAGCTAATTCTAGGTGGTCGTTAGACAGGAGATATCACATTCTGCATATTATGTACTGTACTACGAATATTTAATACTATATAAATATTATTAATGTTACAAAATAAAAATAATTGTTGTAATTTTTAAATAGGTCTATTTAATATCATAATGATTGTTTTAAAAATAATAACTAAGCATACAATTTATTTTTGTAATATAATAACTGCAACAGAAATAAATACAAATTGTGTATAATTTGATAAATCTTGGGATTTTTAATGTAAAATTTTTAATCGACATAACTTTATTTTAACAGGTTTTTATCAGTTTAAGGCTCAATTTTCAGCCAAAGCTTCTCAAAACAATAAACTGTAAACTGTAAACCTAATATGAAACCGAATACAGATATAAGGTTTTTTAAACTAATATTTCTTTGTAACTAATATGGAAGTAACTACATATTGTTTCCTTTTTGCTGATGATCTGGCGATAATTGCTGAAAGTAAATCTCTAAATGAAGTTAAAGATATTGTTAGTATAAAATCTGTTGTTATCAATGACTGGTGTAGAGCAAATAAATTATGTCTTAATCTAAATTAAGACATAATTTCATGAACCTTATCTAAATAAGGTACATGATATGTCTGTACAACTCAATTGTTCATCTGACAGTATTTCTACACTCAAAGTTCTGGGATTTCATTTACGATCTAACCTAAAGTGGCAAACACATGTAGATTTTTTAGGTTCTAAAATTGCCAAAGGTATATTTTTAATAAGGTCTCTGAAGGCCAATGTGTCACTTGAAATCCTTCTCTGTATCTATTATGGCTACATACAAAGGCATTTGTTTTATGGAACATCAATGTGGGAAAACAATGCATATGCCAATCAAAGACTGTTTTCACTGCAAAAAAAGGCTATTAGGCTGATCTGTGGAGTCCACAGACTAACTCATTGTAAGCCCCTTTTTATTTCACTCGGTATACTCACACTACCTTCTTTATTTGTCTTGTCAAGCTTACTTTATGTGAAAGACAATTTATTACACTTTACTAAAATGTCTGATACTCATAAGCATAACACAAGAT